>JASFYC010000622.1:0-431854 GCA_030412335.1 Botrylloides violaceus | reverse complement strand
TCAAGACTCATCAGCGCGTTGGCGTTTAGCCTACTTCAATTCGAGTTGTAGAGAGTTTGTAGCGCCGAGCTAGTAGAGAAAAATTGACAACGCTTTCGGTCTGATCACCGAAGCATCCCGAGACAAACCGCTACGATTCCTAATCCCTTCGCTTTTAGCGATAGCTCCCGTCCTACACTTCTACTGACTGCCTAGTCCTAGGTAATACATAGCCTATTGCCATCCCACTGACTTTAGACTAACATAATTTGTGAATCTGACGCTGTCTGTGGTTCTCAATGCCCGTGTGTTCGAGCAACTGTGATACACAATAGTCTTTTTATATCTAGGATCAGACATGTTTGTATGACATCAATATTGACTAAGCAGGAGTTATCTCAACCCCGCAAACCGATGAAACATGAATCACAAGCGACAACTTTTCAGTAGGCAGTAGGCCAAACTGAGGACAACGGTCTTGAAGAAAACTGTGTTTGGAACTTCGCAGTGGGCTCGAACAGGTTTAGTTAGACATTTCTCATTATGATTTATGTAGACTAAACGTCTCCCTCTCTCTCCACAAACAATGCAGTGGAGTGAAGTGTGCGGGACCTGCCATGCCAGCTGCCTGCCCATCATGAGTAGGCCCCAGAGGCCATATATATATATATATATATACTAGCACAGAGAACCGGCTTCGCTCGGGCGCAGAACTGCAAAAACTGACAGCAACATAGCTTCCGGTCGACAGCGTAATCCGCCTCTATTACAAACTTCAAAATCTGATGCATAGATCTATTACTGGTAGGGTACTCTACTATGAATAAGCAATTTCCAGAGATACGATATTACATAGATGTAAGAAATAGCGGCGAAAGTCGTGCCCAGTTGTTGTTGTTGTTGTTCGGATTTATTTGGCGCTTTCAACTACTAAGGTCATACACATATACCAGGTCATTGCTCAATGCGTGTGTCGATTCTTCGGGCTTATAGGGTATCCCTCGGATCATTATCACAACCACAGAAATCTGGACTCTCGATACCGACTGCCAATCAGAGATCGAACGGGTACCGATTTTTAAGTCTTTGGTGACTTTGTCAGGAATCGTTCAAACAACTCGCCGGTAGTGACATATACTGCATAATGCTAATTTTAGCTAAACACGCCACATTGCGACGATACTGCTCAGGATTTGTGATTCAATGGGCAAAATATAGGCTTACATATATATAGTTAAAAATAAAAAATGCAGCATGTCGATACAACGTTGGCACTTGCATAATTATATATTTTGGAATGCAATATAACAAAGTCTAGGAATGGGCAGATCGAATCGATTTGTAGAGAATTCAGAAGTGAGATCTATAGTGCCACCTAGCTTTTGACAACTTTTATGGTGGTAGCTACACAGACTTGGAATAACTTTATAAGTGATATATATGTGATAAGAACTGTTTCAATCAACAGATCTTGTTACATATAGGGATCATTGTGAAACGAACGGTATAAAACTAGAAAGGCTGTGATTTGATTGGAGCCGAAATATATATGATTTGTATTCTGAAAGTCTGCTGATCCGACCCAGCCATCCTACCACAGCCGAAAGAACCAGATATGATTCAGCGGTATACGCACACTCACGACTGTAGCAAGAATTCAGGAATATCCGTCACCAGGATGTCAAGATCCTTTCTTCATTTTAAGATATATATGATATTTTGAAATGTGTAGGAGTACATCTGCACCAACGCCGGAACGCCATAGGGGACCTTTAGCAAATTGACTGCTTCGAAAGCACGTCTAATATTTGCACAAATATTATGCGATCGGAAGAGTTGTGAGCGAAGCTGTTGGGCACGTGCAAGGCGTAAAGTAACGCCCTGCATAAAGCAATAATTTTTTTACCTGGACATAAAATGTCACTTGCTTTTAGAATGCATTCTTTTATGTGAACAAACCCTGGGTAAAGGGCCGTGATGACTTTGCTATCATTTCACTTACTGTATAACAGAACTGGCTCTTACGGAATCTTCGTTTGACTGATTAATATTGGCGAAGAAACGTCTTTGTTTGCAAAATGATGCTATTAATTGTTTAACTTTTTCTTCTTTTACTTTGCCCTTGTAAGCATCATATTTATTGCGGTGCGTTGTTTCGCAGTGCCTACGCATGTTATATTCTTTCGTAACAGCTATTTGTTGCTGGCAAATACGGCAATGACTAGTATCTCTGACCGCAGTGACAAAATATAACTCCTCCCACTTTTCTTGAAAGACTCTTCATTCATCTGCAATTTTTCATTTTTATTTTTCATTCATTTAGGCTATATATGTTAATTTAGCTTTGCAATATTGGCTATGTAGGAAATTATTCACTCGAAAATCAATTTACTTGGCTGACGCAATTTCCAAGGTAACGTCCTGTTGTAATAACTTTTGTAATAAAGAAGATCACCACAGATTTAGCGTCCAGCCTTAGTTTATTGAGAATTAGAACATTCACTATCGTCTTTACGATACTCCATTTGAGCCTTTTTCTTCATTGAGGGTCCCTCTATGAGTTTTTCAGAATATCGGACGCTATGAAAGGTCTGGGAATGTCTGATGGGTGTAAAAATGAAGGATATTCGTAACCGAACATATCATATTGATCTTGATAATATTTAAAAATTGCGAGTTGTTTCCAATATGGAATTTTCTCAAAATATTGCTGAATCAAAAGGTTCGTGCGATGCTTAAAATCTGTAAAACCAGTACCTGGAAAAATGCAAGATATAATTTTAAAACCAAGCAAGACGGAAAAAGCATCGTACTGCGTGGCAGGCTAGCATATAGATATTATTGGCTAACATATATTTGCAGAGGTGGAACATGGCCTACTTTACTTCATAGAGTAGTACCTACTGTATACAGAGTAGGCCATGGGTGGAATTATATTTTACTTCTTTAATATGCGAGCTTCACCCTAACTATAAGCAGCGATTAATAAATAATATTCGAAGCCGGTCCCGAATCTGGAAGAATAGAATGGCCTTGCAAGCAAAAAGATGCTGGTAAAAAGCTCATCAGGCGCTCGACAACAAATTCACCGTCCGCTGTGACGATCTCGACTTAGCTACCACACCTATGAGTCTACAATAAAATATTTCCATACCATTGAACACTCTGTCTCGTTCAGTCCCGATGGATTGCGTGATGACAGCGGCGTCTGCATATATAGTTTCCATTTTCGCTATGTAGTCGTAGTGAATTTTGCAAGGTTCACATAATGCCGAATACGGTTTCCAATGTGGATCAAGTTCCATTGGATCGTCGGTGGACAAAATGAAATCGATGAATTCCTCAAAACTGGCTAACCCTTTCTCCGAATCGGGATCTGAAAGTGAGAAATATATCATCAGCTTATATTGTCGAACGTATCTCTAGTTGGTTGACAGGTATGTTTTACTATTAGGAAAGATGGCCCTTTACGCCCGATGGCCTTGCGTCACGGACGATTGAGTCGTGAAATAGACATTCGAAAACAGACAAAACCAGTTACAGCAATCGTTTACATGATGCTTTGCCGCTAAAGGGCTAGCGCATGGGGCATAGTGCGGACCAGGCGCGCTTGATAGCCTATACTGGCTCCTTCACCCACACCTCCTTGTCAATTTGTTCTGCCTCATATATATATATGATATAGGCCTACGTACGTTGAAGTAGTGTCCACGTCTCTAGGTGTGTGTGTGTGTGCTGGGAATGTGTGTGTGATTCGAGTCGTATTCTAGCTACTTCTTCTACGAGTATCTCGTTTATTCAAGAAGCTAGAATTACGATGTCAGTAACAGCGCTGGGTTGTTGAAATCAGTAAGAAAAGTTCTACAATATGAACCAAGGTTGCTTGTATACAGATTTAGATTACCGTCAACCGCCAAGTTATTGAAGTCGAGCTAATGAAATCACACACTAATACTGAACGGCGAGTTTGTTGTTGGCTACACCATGGCCTACCCTTAGAAACTAAAGTAGGCCATGGCTACACAAACACATTTCCAAACCACGTAACCACGATGACGTCGGGCTAAGGAAAGTCTTTTACTCTCGTAGCTACGTGTCTAGTTAAATTGCTAAAAATCAACTTCTTCCAGAATCGGGTTCTTACTGGTTACTTGGTGGATTTTTTGCGATATCGGTGCATATACCGGGTTAGCATCAGTCTCAAGTTTGTCTCTGTACGCAGAAACAAGTCTTTGCAATGGCTCTCTCGTTGTCATGACTTTGTAGTATTTCTTCAATCGCTTGTCAACCGCAAGTGCCGCTGCATGGTCCTCTATATCAAATCTTCTCCACATGAAACTATTATAAAATATCCAAAGTGACGGTTGTGACAGCATCGTTGGCATGTTGTGAGACAGCACAATGCTTGGTTATTCAATGGTTCCATTTAGGCGTAACCCCTCAACACCAGCGGCATTCCGGTACCCGATGCATTCAAAGACGTTCAGCTGGTGATACCAATACTATCCGGTGCACCCAGCGTTGTAACGTGGAAAACGGAAAGTATTGTGGGGGATGGAACAAAGCTTCACATTACTCGACTGCTTACTTTTTCTTTTGGGATAGGTCAAAATGATCCTCATCTCCGGCTGCGTATCCATCAATGTAACCATCTAAAATGAGCAGCAAATTCCGCCACTGGGTAGATCCGCATTTCGGAGTTTCACAAACGATCATCTCATTGAAACAAATACTAGTTTTAATAATATGCATCACGAAGTGTATGAGTGGGACGACGTAAGTAGCCCACCTGAATGACTTGATAACGTGATAACACGTTTGACCAGAGATAAAATTGCTCGTCCGCTGAAATGATCTCACAACTGTGCTGCTCTACACTGAATATATTGTCTGGTGTGTCCCGTGTCGTAGAATGTCAGTTAATTGGTGTGCCCTTTCGGTCTGGTGCCTGGCAGATGATTGCCTTGCGCTTGCATACAATCTAATTATTGTTAGTAACGCATGGATGCAGTGATGGTCGATAGCGCCAGCAATTCACCGCCCAAGCATTACCCTGGCGCATTTGATGGCCTTAGTAGTAGAAAATGCCACGAATCCAAAATCTACAACCGCAGCGGCAATTTGGATAGTAGGCCTTTTCAGTTGGTGGTATGCCGCGGACTTTTAGCAAAGAAATAGGGTGCCGTAGCTTATGAAAGATTGACATACTTGCCTACACTGAACGAGAACCCCACATCTCTATGAAGATATACCAATACTGCACCGCTTCGGGGAATTGTCGACCTGGCTGGTGTGTAGGAGGCATTCGAATTTTATCTGTCGAGCGAAGAGCAACTCGTCTGGCTTGCATCGTTTTAACTGGCATTTTTATATATAAAGTCTGTACTGGCAGTTGGTCTCGATTGTCTTATTCTGCGGTCCGCGGACATTGAGGACGCGGCCAAAAGAACGCCTCAGTAATCAGTAGGCTACACAGTACACACTGATCTGCATGGCTATACTCAGCTAACTCAGGTATCCTCGATGAGTAGGATACTATAGGCTACTCACGTTGCCTCAGTCCACCTTTCCTGCACACATCAACCTCTATGAACGCAGGCAGTATAGCAACCTTGGGCGCAAAATACAAACTCATTTACAGAGAGAATACACACCCAGATTCCACAGGCTCGGCCTCTCGGATTTTTATCACACTGGAGTCGTGGCACTCGCAAAGAGTATGCCTGATTTCCTATCTATGTAGGCTTCACGTTGGGAATAGCGTGATGCCCTCAGAACGTGATTGGAAACCAGTATACAGTATACTGAAAGAGGCGGCAATGTGTTTGGGTGAAGAAGGACTTCACTAACTTGTAGGCCTACTACCTTCGACAAACGTTGGGTATTTTTAACTGATTCGTCTTTTCTTACCTATGCATTCTAGCAAAGCCAAGAAAACATAAACTCCCCTGGTCTTAATTAAATCACAGAAAGAGCCCTAACTCGTAAAAGCAGCTAACAGAAAATAGACTTATTAGAACAGGTGAGCTGTTAACCTAGACCTACTGTTTGTTGACGTACTCGCCAATAAATAATAATCTTATCATATGGTGACGGTGAGTCATTTCTCTTCATAGAATTCAATCTTATACGGAGGAAATTTATTTGTTTGTTGTATCCCCCATATGCATTGCAGTATTGACGTTCCATTGTTTCTGTGCAGTCTTGTATAGTTCTCGAAACTACAACTTCCTGATTTCGATATAAAATACGGGAAGTATATATTACTAAAGGTGCCTTAACCGGATGAATCGCATTATGACTAGGATATTGTAAAGAAGATCACCACAGATTTATCGTCCAGCCTTGGTTTACTGAGAATTAAAACATTCACTAGCTTTCGGAGCTCCGCTAGGTCAAGTAAATATCGATTCCGTGGGAGATATAGACTAAAGCTACTATGTCTCATTTGTTATAACTCACTAATGGATAACAGCCTAGGCCTACTATCAGGGAATTTTGGACAACTCTGTTTTAGATACGACAGTTGATGTCACGTATAGGCCTATAGGCAACAACGTAGACTATATTAGCTTATACATTCAAAAATGTACACAAAGACTATTACTGTTATATTATTCTATATTAATATCAAAAATAGTGCCACAGGCTTAACGTCCGGTCCAGTTTATTAGAATATGATGCACAAGCTTTCGGAGCTCTACTCCTTCACTGGTCGTTAAATCTGTGGTGACTTATTATATTTATTACCATATTAATATCATAACTTGACACCACGAATTAAACGCGTCCCGGACTGCCTCTCATTCATTGTGAATTAATTTTGCAAATTGAGGCCGCAGCGGGACGTCAAATTAGTGGTATATCCTGATTATCGTCCGCCATCGGCTCCAATACTATTCATTGATAATAATATATTGTTATTATTATTGGTTATAATAATCCGCCAGATTCCACGAGCGGTCTGGTTCATTGGAAGATAATTCAAAAGCTTTCGGAGCTTCGCTCATTCATCAGGTGAACATGTTACATTACTGCATTTTCATTAAAAAAATGTCTTTGGCCTATTATACAGTCTGTCTACTCCATTTGATGAGTATAGCGGTACCGATGGCGGACGATCAACCTGATGAAGGAGCGGAGCTCCGAAAGCTTGTGAATGTTTTAATTCTCAATAAACCAAGGCTGGACGTTAAATCTGCTGTGGTGATCTTCTTTACGATACTCCATTTGAGCATTTTTTCTTCGTTGAGGGTCCGTATGACTTGATTGTCAGAATTGTGCCTATAGCGCAGTTATTGCTCTACGTTCGTCAATACCCGCCGCTATGGCACGTCTGGGAATGTCTGATGGGTGTAAAAATGAAGGATATTCGTAATCGAACATATCATATTGATCTTGATAATATTTAAAAATGGCGAGTCGTTTCCAATACGGAATTTGCTCAAAATATTGCAGAGTTAAAAGGTTCCTGCGATGCTGAAAATCTGTAAAACCTGTACCTGGAAAAAATGCAAGTAATAATTTTAAAACCAAGAAAGACGGAAGGAGCATCGTACCACGTGGCAGGCTAGCATAGATATTATAGGCTAACAAATATTTGCAGAGGTGGTTCATGGCCTACTTTAGAGTAGGCCATGGGTGGTTTATGGCCTACTTTAATTCCTAGAGTAGTACCTACTGTATACAGAGTAGGCCATGGGTGGAATTATAATTTACTTCTTCAATGTGACCGCTTTTTATCGAAGACGTGGTTATTTACAGAGGTCCTGCGGTAAATAAAGATACGTGCATCCTTTTTGGTATAAATTTTATTTATATTGATATTGAACATCTGCTGGCATACAGAATCAATATGCGAGCTTCACTCTCCTAACTAAGCAGTGATAAATAAATAATAATCGAAGCCGGTCCCGAATCTGGAAGAATAGAATGGCCTTGAAAGCAAAAAGATATGGGTAAAAAGCTCAGGCGCTCGATAACAAATTCACCGTCCGCTATGACAATCTCGACTGAGCTACGAGTCTACAATATAATATTTCCATACCATTGAACACTCTGTCTCGTTCAGTCCCGATGGATTGCGTGATTACAGCGGCGTCTGCATTTATAGTTTCCATTTTCGCTATGTAGTCGTAGTGAATTTTGCAAGGGTCACATAATGCCGAATACGGTTTCCAATGTGGATCAAGTTCCATTGGATCGTCGGTGGACAGAATGAAATCGATGAATTCCTCAAAACTGGCTAACCCTTTCTCCGAATTGGGATCTGAAAGTGAGAAATATATCATCAGCGATTATTGTCGAACGTATCTCTAGTTGGGTGACAGGTATGTTTTACTATTAGGAAAGGTGGCCCTTTACGCCCTATGGCCTTGCGTCACGGACGATTGAATCGTGGAATAGATTTTCGAAAACAGACAAAGCCAGTTACAGCAATCGTTTACAACAGGGGTCGGCAAGGCCCGCGGACGCATGCGGCCCACGAAGCCTTGTAATGTTGCCCCCGTGATTTTTCCAATTTTGGCTTAATGTCTATGCAAAATGAAACAGATTACATTTCTAACTCAAGTCATGGCCTACTCTAGGTAAAGTAGTAAAGTAGGCCATGCTCAAGTTATTATTACATGTCATGTCGAAGATACAATTGGCGTAGTCATCGTCCAGCAGACCATTCGCTAACACGCTATGAATTGTTGGATATCCCTTGCACTCGTGAATTTCGGTATCGCGTCAACATGTGCCGTGAACTATTTTTGCCTGACTGTCAGAGTTCACCATTCGTAAAATTGAATTGTGACGAACTGACGATTAGCTTTTGGCGGTGGTGACCTCGCGTTCACGAGGTTTCACCGGTCAGTGAGGTCATAGCTCGGACGAAGAACGCAGTCTCCGCGGAAGCAGACAGGCAAGGCAGTCTCCGAACTTTGAAATGTCGCGAAAGAGTAGGAGTGTTGGTTCTGAAGATCGAATTTTCAACAAGGAATGGGAAAATAAGTACTTCGTGGTTTCACACTTTGGTAAACCTACGTGTTTGATATGCCAGCAGTTATTTAGCGTGAACAAGGACTGCAATTTAAGCCGTTATATTACCATAAGAAGCATTCTCATTCCAACGATTTACCGGACAAATTCGGCAGGACAGAATAAATCGGTTGAAATCAGACTTAAAAAAGCATGCAGTGCGCCGCAATAGAAAGACACGTTGGAGCCTCCCACGATAATACACTTGCTAGTTTCAAAGTAGCTCAGTTAATAGCTGAAGCAAAGAGACCTTTTTCTGATGGGGAGTTCGTAAAAAAATGCCTAGTGGCTATTGCAAAAATTAAGCTTCCAGAGAAAGAAAATGTTTTTTCAGATATTTGTTTTTCAGCTAGGACTGTTACTCGGCGGATAGAAATGATGTCGGAGAACGTACAGTGTAATCAAAAATGTCACTACGAAGGACTGCAATTTTTCTCTATAGCGATCGATGAAAGTACGGATGCAGCAGATACAGCACAGCTGGCAGTCTTTGTGCGGGGCGTGAATGAAGAGTTTGATATTATTGAAGACTTCGTTCGGCTAATTCCTATGATGGGCACTACTACTGGTTCAGATATGCTGAAAGCACTGCTTACGTGCCTTGAATCCGTGAATCTAAATCTCTCAAACTTGGTTTCGCTAACCACCGACGAAGCGCGCGCTGTGGTCGGAAAAAACAAAGGTGTTGCAGCTTTGCTGCAAAAGCAGATGAAAGATATTGGAATCGATCGTGATTTTGCAAAGATACACTGCATCATTGACCAAGAGGCATTGTGTGCAAAGGTATCGGGTTTGAAGGATGTCATGGAAATAGTTATTAAAGCAGTCAATTTCATTTTATCTCGGGGATTAAACCACTGCCAATTTCGTCAGTTACTGATAGACGCAGAGAGCCAATATGGTGAACTGCTTTATTTTTGTGAAGTTCGTTGGTTATAAGTAGGGGCGATATGCTAGGACGAGTATACGCTCTGAGGAAAGAGATAGCGACCTTTCTTGAAGAAAAAAATGCAGATGCCTCCAAATTCCAAGATGCAGAATGGGTTTGCAGGTTGGCATTTCTCGTAGATTTAACGACGCTATTGAACAAACTTAATATAAAACTTCAGGGCCAAGGCAAGTTATTACACGAAATGTGGAATCACGTTCATTCGTTCGAAATGAAACTTCAATTATGGGAGAATCAACTTGAAAGTGCAAATTTTATGTTCACTTTCTTACATTGCATGAAAGCCAACCGGATAGCAGCGAGCCATATGTATCAGCAATAAGCCAATTGCGAATGAAGTTTTCTTCCAGGTTTGCTGACATACGTTCTTACGAAAGTGATTTCAACTTGTTTAGCATTCCGTATGACGTACTGCCAACACAGTCCAAGGTAAATATCAAATGGAACTGGTCGAATTGCAATGCAATGCTGTGCTAAAATCAAAATTTGATTCTACTGATATATCCCTAACAGACTTCTACAAGATAAAACCTCGACCGGGAAAAATTTCCCAACTTGATCAAACTTGCCAAAATGTTGGTGTCCATGTTTGGCAGCACGTATGTATGCGAACAACTCTTTTCATCAATGAAATATGCAAAGAGCAAACTATAAGAACGCGACTTAGCGACGGTCATCTGCAAGATGTTATGCTTCTAGCTTCGTCAACGATTTCACCAGAAATTGCAAAGCTTTCCACACAACTGCAAAATCAAATTTCTCATTGATGTGTTCTTTGCTGTCATTCTTTGTTACCAATGATCTTTTCAATAAAACAAAGCTGCCTTATCAGAGATATAACGCGAGTTTCTGGCCGTACTAATGAAAAGAAATTACTCTTGACAATTTTGTTTTCCTGAGGGACACCAATTCATTCAAAGCGGTTTACTAAATGGCGGGCCAATAACGACCAAGCCGACGTTGAACGGTTGAGGGGATTCCGTTATCGTCAACTTTTCACAATCGGCGACATGCGCGGCCCGCGGGCTCATCGATTTGACTGATGCGGCCCGCGAAACTGAAAAGGTTGCCGACCCCTGGTTTACAAGAAGCTTTGCCGTTTAAGGGCTAGCGTATTGGGCATAGTGCGGACTAGGCGCGCTTGATAGCCTATACTGGCTCCTTCATCCACACCTCCTTGTCAATTTGTTCTGCCTCATATATATATATGATATAGGCCTACGTACGTTGAAGTAGTGTCCACGTCTCTAGGTGTGTGTGTGTGTGCTGGGAATGTGTGTGTGATTCGAGTCGTATTCTAGCTACTTCTTCTACGAGTATCTCGTTTATTCAAGAAGCTAGAATTACGATGTCAGTAACAGCGCTGGGTTGTTGAAATCAGTAAGAAAAGTTCTACAATATGAACCAAGGTTGCTTGTATACAGATTTAGATTACCGTCAACCGCCAAGTTATTGAAGTCGAGCTAATGAAATCACACACTAATACTGAACGGCGAGTTTGTTGTTGGCTACACCATGGCCTACCCTTAGAAACTAAAGTAGGCCATGGCTACACAAACACATTTCCAAACCACGTAACCACGATGACGTCGGGCTAAGGAAAGTCTTTTACTCTCGTAGCTACGTGTCTAGTTAAATTGCTAAAAATCAACTTCTTCCAGAATCGGGTTCTTACTGGTTACTTGGTGGATTTTTTGCGATATCGGTGCATATACCGGGTTAGCATCAGTCTCAAGTTTGTCTCTGTACGCAGAAACAAGTCTTTGCAATGGCTCTCTCGTTGTCATGACTTTGTAGTATTTCTTCAATCGCTTGTCAACCGCAAGTGCCGCTGCATGGTCCTCTATATCAAATCTTCTCCACATGAAACTATTATAAAATATCCAAAGTGACGGTTGTGACAGCATCGTTGGCATGTTGTGAGACAGCACAATGCTTGGTTATTCAATGGTTCCATTTAGGCGTAACCCCTCAACACCAGCGGCATTCCGGTACCCGATGCATTCAAAGACGTTCAGCTGGTGATACCAATACTATCCGGTGCACCCAGCGTTGTAACGTGGAAAACGGAAAGTATTGTGGGGGATGGAACAAAGCTTCACATTACTCGACTGCTTACTTTTTCTTTTGGGATAGGTCAAAATGATCCTCATCTCCGGCTGCGTATCCATCAATGTAACCATCTAAAATGAGCAGCAAATTCCGCCACTGGGTAGATCCGCATTTCGGAGTTTCACAAACGATCATCTCATTGAAACAAATACTAGTTTTAATAATATGCATCACGAAGTGTATGAGTGGGACGACGTAAGTAGCCCACCTGAATGACTTGATAACGTGATAACACGTTTGACCAGAGATAAAATTGCTCGTCCGCTGAAATGATCTCACAACTGTGCTGCTCTACACTGAATATATTGTCTGGTGTGTCCCGTGTCGTAGAATGTCAGTTAATTGGTGTGCCCTTTCGGTCTGGTGCCTGGCAGATGATTGCCTTGCGCTTGCATACAATCTAATTATTGTTAGTAACGCATGGATGCAGTGATGGTCGATAGCGCCAGCAATTCACCGCCCAAGCATTACCCTGGCGCATTTGATGGCCTTAGTAGTAGAAAATGCCACGAATCCAAAATCTACAACCGCAGCGGCAATTTGGATAGTAGGCCTTTTCAGTTGGTGGTATGCCGCGGACTTTTAGCAAAGAAATAGGGTGCCGTAGCTTATGAAAGATTGACATACTTGCCTACACTGAACGAGAACCCCACATCTCTATGAAGATATACCAATACTGAAGGGCGGTCAGAACTATATACAGTAGAACCATATGATAACTCACTTGCTTTGTCTCAGTGTAGTACAATCTAGGTTTATCGAAAACGCTGATACCATTCCAGTCGCTTGCCCTCGTCTTCTTCGCTCTTGTGCTTTTCAATCGGCGGCAATATTCCGCAACATTCATCCGTCTATAATAGTTTACAACTTGCTGTCGTTGAGTTTTGAGATCAATTTTCTCATTCCATAACTTAGCCAGACCACACGAAGATTCGATCTGCATAAGAGACAAGCTCACGATTTTTGCAAATAGAGGAGGGAAGAGAACTACTGCAGCTGCCGACGAGTGCTTAGACGTTCACTGAGTCATGTTGAAAACAGAACGCGGGGATAACTTGCGTTTGCCAGGATCGTCCCTCATACAAGTGATCCTAGCGATTTTACGGGTAGGCCTATACTTTAGCCTGCAATCGCCTCTCGGTATTTCCTAGATTGCTTAAGCCTACTACATATTTGGACATTGGGCACAACTGCTTGCCTTGATTTCATTAGGCCCTTTTTTCATTTTTTTGGTGCTTTAGTTCATGATTACTATTTGATTGCATTAGGCTTCAGCCCTTAGCGTATGCTTTTGTTACTTCCATATCATTTTTATTTGATTTCGTTAGGCCCTACTTCATTTTCTTGCGGAGTTTCGCTTGGTATTCTGTGTCTATCTATGCGTGGCAACATGCTCCATAGATTCTTATCCTGGAAACCTTCCTCGGATATTGATTTTGTTCATACCACATTTTCAATTTGTGACAAATTGAAAAAATGTGAGAGTTTGAAGCTCTGCCGAAGGTTATCTTGACTCAAGACATCCCTTGTAGCTACCCGATAATGGAAATTGACGCTTGGAGTACTGTAGAAGGGCTGCATCTCTATACTAGAAGTTAGAAAGGCTTACGCCTGTACCTACCGTTGATCCCAAGTCCATGAAGACAAATGCACACGCTGACAAATACAGGAAAACTCCGGCCAACACACAAACAGCAGGTGAAGCGGTAAGATTGCATGTAGACATATTCTCAAACACCGTGAAGGTAACTTCTGCTCAATGATATATCAAAACGATAGCATCAAATATGAAACCTTTATCAACGTTGATTGGTGTCCGTTACCTCATCCGTAACGATCGGAGCGATTATACAGTAGTAACCACAACGTAGAGTATGTTCTATTCTCAATAAACTAAGGCTGGACGCTAAATCTGTGGTGATCTTCTTTACAAAATCTAATGATTGTTACGTTATAATTTGTGAAGAAGATTGGTTCATTCATCCACCCACTCTATGACGTCACAATATATATATATGATTCTGTTTTAATTCAAATTCTGATGTTACGAATTACGATTCATCGATTTCATTACATCTTCATCTGATGGACCGGAGCTCCGAAAGCAACTGGACCCTAAATCTGTGGTGATCTTCTTTACCATATCTAGTACTAGATCGGGATCACGTGATCTTCCGCCATCGGCTCCACTACACTCAATACTTTATAATTGTACTTTGGTGTAACCAATAATAACAACTCCACCCATGAATGTAGTAGGCCATGCTCCACCATGGCCTACTTTACTACCTAGAGTAGGCCATGACTCCACCCTGCACCTCTTCGGGGAATTGTCGACCTGGCTGGTGTGTAGGTTTAAAGGCATTCAAATTTTATCTGTCGAGCGAGGAGCAACTCGTCTGACTTGCGTCGTTTTAACTGCCATTTTTATATATAAAGTCTGTACCGGCAGTTGGTCTCGAGAGTCTTATTCTGCAATGGCAAAAATGGCTTAGTAATCAGTAGCCTACACTGTACACACTGATCTGCATGGCTATACTCAGGTATCCTCGATGAGTAGGCTACTATACTCACGTTACCTCAGTCCACCTTTCCTGAACACATCAACCTCTATATGAACGCAGGGAGTAGCAACCTTGGTCGCAAAATACAAACTTATTTATAGAGAGATTACACACCCAGATTCAACAGGCTCGGCCTCTCGGATTATTATCACACTGGAGCCGTGGCACTCGCAAAGAGTATGCCTGATTGCCTATATGTAGGCTTCAGGTTGGGAATAGCGTGATGCCCTCAGAACGTGATTGGAAACCAGTATAGTATACTGAAGTCCCTATGCGAATACTATCTAATACTCAATAAGGAAGCGGCAATGTGTTTGGGTGAAGAAAGACTTTCCTAACTTGTACTACCTTCGACAAACGTTGGGTATTTTTAACTGTATCGTCTTTTCTCTTACCTATTATGCATTCTAGCAAAGCCAGGAAAACATAAACTCCCCTGGTCTTAATTAAATCACAGAAAGAGCCCCAACTCGTAAAAGCGGCTAACAGAAAATAGCCTTATTAGAACAGGTGAGCTGTTAACCTAGACCTACTGTTTGTTGCCGTACTCGCCAATAAATAATCTTATCATATGGCGACGGTGAGTCATTACCTTCATAGAATTCAATCTTATACGGAGGAAATTGCTTGTTTGTTGTATCCCCCATATGCATTGCAGTATTGACGTTCCATCGTTTCTGTGCAGTCTTGTATAGTTCTCGAAATTACAATTTCCTGATTTCGATATAAAATGCGGCAAGTATATATATAGGACTAACGGTGCCTTAAGCGAATGAATCGCATTATAGCTAGGATATTGCGATTCTACAAGACCTAAAAACTCAATCTTTTGTATTGTGCAAGAGAAAATGTGTTTCTTGATTCGTGCAAAATGCAGCAATACACCTTCAGACACGTGGCTTTCCAACGTCAAGAAGACAATCTTGTGTTATCTACTCTTTATAAAGGGATGTGTTGGGTTTGCGAATATCGTAATATAGCTGAACTCCGCACTGACCTGACTCCAAACTGCGTGTTCGAAACACCCCGCGATAAACGCCACGTCTCGACCTACGCTTCACTAGAGCTCTTCACACGGCGATCTGTCTATACTCTGTATATTGTTCTTCCACGAGTTTTGGTCGAGGCGAAGCGATGCCGAATTGATGATTCTACATGCGGAATCAATATTCCAAACCGATATGCCGGGATGTCCAAAGTTTTTTTGGTGAGGGCCAAATACAGAAAATTAGGCAAAGGCTCGGGCCACACACTAGAGGTGACATATTGATACATGATTACTGTGTGTATTTCTTTAACAAGTTGGCGTCGGCGCATTAAATAAACGCCTTTTCTTTCGCTGTTAATTTCGAATCCTATTATATACCCGATCAAAGACGGCATTTTTGATTCGAATATTTTAGGATTCGAATCATACAGATTCGAAATTCTGTATTGGGCATCTCTACTCGTGGTAAATGTTTTTCTTTGCTTAATTTTGTTTAGTGGATAAGCACCTTTTTCGTTACTGGCTCCATGTAGTGTTAAAAATGAGAATTGCAACATAGTTGAGCTCAGCGCTATGTGCGGGCCGTATTCAACTATATTTTCAGAATTTGCTGCGGGCTATTGAAAACTGACCCGTGGGCCGCAGTTGGCCCACGGGCCGTAGTTTGGACACCCCCACAATATGCCAATGAATTTCACACAATACACAGTCCTTCATTAAGTCACTTCGATAACAAATTCGTACGATGATATGATAATGCCGAATTTTGTTGCCGCTAGGTCAATTAAATGTCGATTCCGTGGGAGATATAAAGCTAAAGCTATGCTATGTCTCTGTGGCTCCTGGGCATCCTCATGTGGCTGGTGTGCACCCTCGCCTGATATATGTGCTGACTAGCGGGTGATATGGCAAGGCTGACAGTGGAGACGAGGAGGCGGAGGAGATCGCTGTTCTTTGTCTTTGAATACATTTCATACGATTATACCACAGTCTCATTTGTTATAACTCACTAATGGCCGGATAACAGTCTAGGCCTACTATCAGGGAATTTTTGGCAACTCTGTTCTAGATACGACAGTTGATGTCACGTATAGGCCTATAGGAAACAATGTAGGCTATATTAGCCCTCTACATTCAAAAATGTATACTCACCACAGTAGCCTAAATTTCTATGTCAAAATTTTGAATTTCTCTCGAAGAATTCCTAGACAACGTATAAGTTGATGCCAGCTACAGAAGAGACGGAGATCTTTGGAACGGGAAGAAGCGCTTCTATTTCGGGCGTAGAAACAATACTGGGAGTGCTAAAGGAAGTAGGCTACTGACTTCCATATAGGCTACTACCCTAATCTTAGAATTTTCCTACGCCCAAATTTGGAGTTTTGCATGGGCCTACTCTAACATGTGCGTTGTTATAACGCAATGGCAACATTTTGAATCTAACGTTTACTCCCACGTCAAAAAAAATGCAGCAATTTGTACGAATTTGAGATGGCGTGGTGGTGATCCCTCGTAGCTTTAATATAGGCTAATGTAGTGAGAGGTCAAAGAGAGCGTCGTAAACTACCATTGAGGTTAATGCATGTCTTAAACCAATGTGCACCCAGTAGTGTTAGACGCACCCTAGATTTATTGGGTCTTCTGCTGCTCTCGCCTCTTGATCCTATAGATCCTCGATCACGATCATCGACGTTTCCTGGATGGATCTGGGGCTGCGCGAAGCGGTGGAGGGCAGCAGTTGGAGCTAACATGGACAGAACTCGGCTGTAGTGCTGGTCGTTAAGATGTGTGGGTGGCGTGGTCGCTAGTGACATTATTGCTGGGTTTCCGTTGTTGATGTTGACGTCTGTAACTGTTCGTTTGTTCCAATGTGCCGTAGGTGCCATGAGGCAGGGGTGGCACGGTGGCAATGATTTTTGGATAGCTTTAGGTCAAGAATTATGATGGATAATAAAAGGGGATAATACTGATGGAATCATGCAAGTAGTTATACTGTATATAGGTTTCATTTGACACTGTAGTACCGGCATTTAACAGATCTGAAACGGTGCAGTTACAATATCTTGTTATTAGATGCATTATTCTTGGTGATTATCTCATGCCGTTCTCTGGACTCCAATGTCCACCTTGGATATAAAAACTATGTCAAGTCAACAACAAAACAATGCGAATGGTCGTCCGCCAGCCACACTGGAGTTCAAGTAAGTTATTTTTAATTAGAACAGACAGAACTTATTATACGGCACTTCTTAAATGACTTCAGGCAAGCAATGAAAGATTTCAAAACCATGTTTCCAACTCTTGACATGGAATTAATTGAGTGTGTGTTAAGAAGCAACTCTGGTCGTGTGGATGCAACTGTTGATCAATTATTACAGCTTTCTAGAGATACAGGTCGTCAAAATTACAATCGCAGGTAAGGATTCGTACATTTTTGTATAAGGGGTCCTACTAAAATGCAGCCTATGTCATTTGTCATGAAATGAGGAACGGCAAAGTTGTGGGAAACCAGTCGTTTGAGACGATGAAATTATCACAATCTCACTACAGCTACTGGCCGAATCCCTTCAGCCCCAACCTTATCACACCAGTAATATAGACACCGGACAGTACACACTAGTCCCTCTTTCGTCAGTCCCTGCAGGCCGCAGCGTAATTTCTTTACCGACAGAATTACACCTTCAGTCCTAACCTAATTAGTATTCAATAAGGCAACAGAACAGAGTGGTTGGGCAGCCTCGGCGAGGTTCAAAATAGGAAGGTTTAAAATGACTGCAGACCGAATCACGGTACATAGACAATGTAAAAATTTTCATTATGATATATATAACAATAAGGTTATAACCTGATTAGTAGGCCTAGTAAGATAATAGAGTACTTAAACATGGAGTGAGTGACTGAAGGAGTAAACAGTAGAGATCCGGGATCGGTAATTTTGTGTGGTCCTTCGTTTATTGCCACCCCCGTATCAAGTGAGAATATGATTAGTGTGGACATGTGTTGCCCGTCTGGAATTCTAGGAATAATTGCACAAAATAGTGAGAAAGAGAGACACCCGGAGCAAGTTATTAATTTACTATCAGTACCTATTTGTACTTTACCGTACCAGTATATATTTGGGAATTTTCTTCAAAGGCAAAAGCACTATCCTACAAGACGCATTGCAGTGGATTATGACAGTACTGACTCAGAAGACTCCTTTCATTCTGAGGTTAGTATGCTTATTAATCTTGTTCATAAACGTAATACCGGTACATACACTAGCTGGTTATTTCGGTCTCACTCAGAGAATACAACATAAGACGTTGTAGCCTAGCCCTACGCGAAATATGACACCTCCATTTAATCGTGGGTAAGACGCTTCCATCTCTTCTCTTGACGAAGGAAAATAGCTCCTCGATTCACTTCTCATATATGCATTATCTAAACCCATATGAAATATATCTAAGATGACAAACCGAAGGACAGTAGGCCTACTTAAGCAGAACGTTGTAGCCAGGCTACCGAACGCCACCAGAAGTTATAAAGAAATTGTTCCGCTAGATGGCAGGAGCAATCTAAAAGATGCGTCATTGATTTCGGCGTATCGAAACGTGGAAATAGCAGCATTGGACGATGTATACCTTATGAAATACATGTCGGAAGCACCAAAAAACACCTGGTCGAACGCAATAACGTTTGTCCCTACATCCCTGTAAAATCTTATGGCGATAGCTAACAGTACTAGTAAAAAAGTTGATTCGTGTGCAGACAGACTCACGTACATACAACAGACAGACAAACAGGCTCTTTTATTTTGGTATATAGATTCTTTACAATTTTTTTTATCAATTTGTCAATCAATTATGTTTTACCGGTATATTTCACCACATATCTCTGAAATCTCGGGAATAATGATATGACAATGAATTGAGCCGTGTAGTAACTTGATTTGTATGAGTTATATGGATGAGCCACAAATCACCTTGTGAATGCCCAACACATTCGCAGTTCACCCAATGTTACTCGTTAAATCTGTGGTGACTAGCAGTAAGTCTAATTGCTATATGAATCGTCTGCCATTGGCTCCACTGTTTTTCTTGCTTGCTTCATTTGTTTCTTGGGTAGTACAGGCTTAGAATAGTTTGAATATCATCTGAGATATGCTACCCTTGCTAATCCTAATGTGACTGCTTCAATATACTTATTATCTTTCTCTGGTACCATCTAGTAAGTATCTTCATTAACGTCTTGTGGTCTTGACGATCTTGAAATAATATGCTGACAGCGACATTGTGAACTGTAGAGGGGCATGTGTTTGACTCATTTTTGAGCCAAGGTGCTTCTGTTATGTCCCCTCAACTCCTCTGGATTATAGCTCTTGATATTCTAGTGATAACCCATGGGCCCTGGTTTATTGGTTGTGACACATTGATTGCTGAGATGTTGCTTTTTGATATTTTGGTGCCGTTTCATTTGATTCGATTGTAAAAGTGGTAGTCCTAACCATCTACAGCAGTGGTTCTCAAACGCTGGTCCGGGAATCAGTGGTCCACCATGGCACTACCTCAGCTTAATATCTCAATTTTCATGATATTACACTTAAAATTTGTCCAATCAATCATTTGTGTGGGTACAGTTTCTAGATGGACCGACATCCAGTGATGATGACCTGAATTTGAGAGACCCGCCGCCAATGTACACACCTCATGCTGAAGATCCCGCCGAGTTCTTCCCAGCTCCATCCTATCCGGCTGATACCTCTGCTGTCTCAAGCACACCGAGTAAACAGGGGAATAGTAACCATCATTTATCAAATCGCAGTAAAGACAAAAAGAAATACAGGCAAGTGATGAGTGAACTTGAATAAGATGATGCCAATTACCAGTACCTGTAGCATAATGGAACGCTATTTGTCTCGTCCTTGCTGCGTTTAGACTTTAGACAGTCGACACAACCATATTCATACACATTATTGGTGCATATAGGCCTATAGATTATGTACTGGTATTGCGGCATACAGTACCATGCTTGCACGATCTGCATTATGAAGGCTGGACAGAGAGATGCCGAAGGAGCCAGGTGGCAATCAAAGTCGAGCGCCCCTTCGCACTGTCCACATTGCGCTGACAATCTAGCTAAGGATTCCATTTTTAAACGTCTATGGTATGATGCGCTCAGGATCCGAACCCGTCTACAACCCCCTCCCACCCCTGCTATCATGACTGATGGCATAAACATTCTGACCACGATGGCACACTGAAAAGGGCCAGGCTATACAATGCAAACGAAGAGATGACTGGTGTTAAACTTACGACAACCTAAAATTTGCATTATGTATTATATACTTTACCATCGGCTCCACTATACCGGTACGGTATGTAATTATTCTTCATTGTTACTTGAAATTTAATGTGATTGTTATCTTCAGAGCATGGAATCCTCCGATGTTGGGTACGCTACCTGATGATTTCCTTCGGATCTTGCCACAGCAATTTCTAGATCATAAAGAAAAAGCCAAATTGCAGGTTTGCATGTTTTTATCGTTTTCATTAATAAACTAGATTTGAGAATCCTCAGGCACATTAGTGTTTCGTTGTTTTGTTTTATAACCTAGTCTAGCTCTCAATAGAATGCAAATAATTTTAACCAAACATACAGTATATATATAGTTATGTTTTTTTTTGTGTTCCACATAGGCATTTAGGTCTAACAGCTATTTTCAAATCCTTTATTGGCAGAATATATTCTTCTGATTTTGCTGAGGTCGAGTTTAAATTTGTGGTGATATTACGCTATTAGGTTATGAACCCCCGAACGACCAAAAGTAAAGGAAAGGATGTTGTATTCTTTTATATACCAGTAGGCCTATATTACATCATTATCATATTAGTTTTGTCCCTGTTTTATCTTTGCTCATTAATCTACAGACTCCTATGATATTCACCCTACTAGTGTTTAGGGGATATACCAAGAAACCTAGTGTATCTTAAATTAGAATCTTGGTCCACATTCTAATCCAAATCAAACTGCATTGTTTTTTCTCGTAGGCCTATTGATAGCCAGTAGGCCATGTCATGCTATCTCTCTTTATGCATAAATGTGCCAAAGGAGTCAAATTGTTATCGAAGCGAAGCAGCGCCTCCCCTCCGCACTATTGGTCATTCCATGTCAGTTCAACCAAGGCCAACACCGCCCCATTAAAGTTATTGATTTTGAGGGTAAATTTGACTGAAGAACATAATTCTGAGCAGAACAAAATTGATTTTATCAAAATCGGACAAACGGTTGCCGAGATATAGCGCTTTAAAAAATCACTGTTTTCTGCTCACTGATCCGTGACGGATGGGTGTCATATTTTACCTCTTTCATTAAAGGGTGATAAATCAGTGAAATATGGGTTAAAATTAATGGTTTTAATTTCATTTGGTAGATGGATTCTTGAACTTTCATTTCCATAAATGTTTTGAGAAACTTCAATAGAGGTCAAGGGTTAATGGACTGATTAAAATACCCTATTGACCAAAATCAGTGATGCGTTACGAACTTTTGATAATTAATTGCTCGCGACTACTTGAACCAATTCTTCTGAGTGACATGTCATTAGAAAGCTCCTTTAATGAGGATTAGGCATGCATCTGATGTTTGTAACATTTATGGTTTCTTGTCAGCAAAAGCTGCATTTGTTGTGGTGGAGCTGTTGACACAATTTCCCATATACTCCTACTCCGATTTTGCCTGTTCAAATCGTATGAATTGAGTTCTAAATTAGTTGCTAAGATTTTGACATGCTCATATTTAAAATTAAAGAGAAGATAAGGTCATCCAGTGCAACCGGGTCAGAGAAGACGCAATTGCTAACGCTTGTTCCGGATTCATGCTACGAAGCTACAATTAGTTCTTTGGTGTCACGGATTATAATTATCAAGGCATTGATGAAGTCCGAAGGTATTCTGAACAAGCCACTGCCTTGAAAAGGGAAGACGCTGGGATTTTGGAATTTTACTGTAATGAGAAGAATTTTGCCTGGAACCAAAGATAAAGTCAGTATTCATCACAATGTGTACGAACAGTACGTTGAAGGAACTTTACCCCTCTTTCAAGGAAAATAATTCGGACATACTGGTAGGATTTTCGACATTTGCAACACTCAGACCAAAATGGTGCGTTTTGGCTGGCGCTGCTGGTACACACTCGATGTGTGTTTGTACAATACACCAAAATGTCATGTACTAATGCTGAAAGCTGGGCAGATTGAACTTGAAGAGGGGTATGAAGATTTAAATCAAAATGATGGTTTGGGATTGCAATGAAAAAGACTGCATGCTGCAACTTTGCTCGAGGTGTCCAGGACCAAATTTTGTGGCAAACTATTTGCGTGGCAAATTTGAGGACATATCACATTTTGCCAATGGATATCAACGGACAGAACAGAACTTGTATATAAAGTCGTATCATTTCATGAGTATCTCAAAGTTCATTTGACCAAACTCGTGAAACTGTTGCTGCACTCTTATATCGCAAAGCAACAGACAAAATTTCTGAAGCAGCGGAAACAAACAATAATATAAGGCACAGTACTACTTGTGATGGATTTCAGTGCATCCAGTGGTTTGCTATTTCAAGGTCAATAATACATTGGAACACAAATCTATCTGTTTCTTGTCAAGTGACTTGTGTCACGATGTTGGGATGATATATGAAATTCAAAGGGGAACAATAAATTTCCTTAAGGCTAACTTGGAACAATAAACAAAATCGAATACTTCTCTGATGGCTGCGCAGCGCATCTGCATGTGACAGTGTAGATGGCACCGTGAAAAGATGCGCAGCTCTTGAAATTTTGCGGAGGAAGCCAGAGGATACACAGATCCTAACTGTTAAGAACATGATAGAGCACTGTGAAAAGGCTATCCCAAGTATGTACTTTCAGGAAATTGACTCAACAATTATTGAAAAAACAATAGAACAACTTATGGAAAGATATGAACTGACCAGCACTGTTAAATGCACTTGCAATTTTCACTATTTTATACCACAAACGACCACAAAGATAGCCATGAAAAGAATAAATTTTGATGAAAACTATGCTCAGGTATTTGATTTCCATCATACTCGGTACAGTTAGCATACTTCCCTAACAAGTGTCAAACAAGGCAGCTATGCAGAAGCCGTTCATGACCGCTCATGGTACATTGGTCATGTCGTAGAGGGCGATCAAGAAAATGGAGATGTCCAAGTCAATTTTCTTCACCCAGAAGGCCAAGCAGTGTCATATCACTACCCAAAATATCCAGATATATGCTGGATTCCATGTAAGGACATTCTGTGCAGTATTGAAGTGCCTATGCTAGCGACACTACCGGGCCAATGGCCAATATACTTTAGCTGGAAATACTGTTTCAAAAATTGTTTCATGCTTTAATAGATTTTATGTTTAGAATTTGAACTTTTTACTGTTAATGCCTTCTTGTGTTTCGTTTTGAACAATTTAATTGATGAAAGTGGTGCTACAAATTCTTCATTTCGTAATTTATATGCATTTTCACCTGTCACCATTTCATTAATACTTTCAAGTCCCTTCCAGGCTTATAATACACATATAACTGTGTAGAAATAAGTATCTTTGTCAAGAGCTTTCAAATGACACATTGCTCAAGAGAATTGGGATAAATAGTCACAAGATATTAAGTCGTGAAATTACGTTCCGCTCGAGTGATTTTGCTGGGGCACAGTTTTCTTTCGAATGTTTGACCCCTAACCCCAAACATTTGCAAGAATAAAATATTTTATAACCTTGAATCATGCAATAGGCTTCCTAACCATACTATTTTCATGTCAATATCTCAACTCCAGCCAGAGTTAGAGGTCTTTCAAAATGTATGCCTAAAAACTGCTTTCTTGTTACGGATGAGCGACCACAAAACCATGATTTTTCACAATGCAATAACTCGGCAACGACAGCCTCTTTTTCGAAAAACTAAAATAGGTCTTGCCCAGAATGAAAATCTCTTTCAAATTAGTTTAGTATTGTTAAGATTCTAGACTAGTGGGTGGAAAATTTTTTTTTTTTGGTTGAATTGACTTGGAATGACCTATTGTCAATGCGCTGGTCGTCTAGCGAGGAAGCTACTGGTGTGATTTTCAACGTATTTTGGTATAATGCAATGCAGTCTTGGTATTTGCGCTCGGGATCTACCGGTTTTGTGGCTGACAACCTTCCATTGTAAACACCATGAAGCCGGAGTGGGGCAAAAGACTGGTCAATTCAAATAAGCAAATGAAAATCCAATTTGGTGCACCATCTAGTATTTGAACCCGTTTTTTTCACATGTAGGCCTAGTAGGAGAGAAGGTAGTCACAACTCCATAGTTTTGAACTTTTGACCACAATGCACTCAACATTTCAGCAAACAGGATTATAATGCAAGCAACACTGTCTTGGTCAAAGGCCTTATTTAACTGTTTATAAAAAAAATTTCAGAAATCTATGTCTCATCCGCAGCGGCATCAGTTTGTGAGCAAACCTGTGTTAAGAAGCCTTGTATCAACAAATGACCCAGCCGCTATTTCTCAAGCATTTGGAATTAATACAACTCCTTCAGAAAGGACTGGTCCCCCGCCAGGACTTACAGGACCAGCGATCGATGACGGTTTCGGAAATGGCATCGGCCACACATTTGACGAAATGAATCCTCCACCTCGACCACCACGTACTATTCCAACGAATCAATCTCGGAAAAACACACAACCACGTATGTGGCACATACCCGAACGTAATGATCACAGGAATTCAATGATACGTACTGCATCTGATAACCATCATCATCATGCTGATTCGTCCAACAATTCGCATCGAAGTCGTCACCATCATCATAGTAGAAGCTCACGGTAAGGGATGTAATAATTTTTTCACAGTGCGAACTGTTATGAATAGGATAAGGATATGGACGTAGTTTATTTTAGTCCTCCGTTCTGTTTGCTTCATTTACACCGACTCGCATGATATACGTACATACACTAATGGTGCATATGCATATCATGCGAGTACCGTGTACATAATATGCAGGCTGGACAAGGAGGTGACGAACGAGCCGATGGGCTATTGAGGTCAAGTGCCACCCCTCCTGCTATCTCAAAATCTTAACCCGTAATCTACCGGTTTCATGGTCAAAGGTCGACTACCTACCATTATGTCACAAAGCCGGCAAGACCAACCCTAAGTAAAGTGGTTTTTATTTTGTTGTTGGGATGCTTCATAAAAATTGTGATTTTGCAAAATTAATTACCTCCATCTGCAATTCGTATGTCTGGAAATTGTTGTTGCTCGGAAGCATTGTCATAATCAAATCAATTCATAAAGATTTCTCTTCAATAACATTGATTCTAATGAAATCCCATCTGAAATTGGAATGACACTTGGCTTGTGTGAGATGTTCTGGTTGATGTGTTTCATGTTAAGCTAGGGCCTACTCTGGAAATCCCCACATTCAATATTTGTGATTACCTTCTCAGTCACCCTTAATCAAATCAGTTTGAAGCGGATTTTTTATCTATTTTTAGTTTTGTGGGAAAATATCACATTTCGTAGTCAAGCATCTGTAACACGAGTGGTAGGAAAGAGTAGGGTGTATTGAAGTTGAAGGGGAACATCATTAATATAGTATAGTGATTGTGATGGCCATCTGACTATAGTACGGTACCGGTACATAGTTAAGAATGGTAGAATTTCTCAACCATTTTGCTCAGTATAACCGGGAAATTCTTATATGCATATTCCAGCAGACCGGTGTCGAAAGATGTTACAGTACTTTGAAATGCTAATTAATTAATCGCCACCATTTGGCGTACAGGCTGCCCTATGGCACGTTTGGATACTGGTACCTATAAATATGACATGCTATGACAAGTTGAGCTTGAATGAAATGCTACTTTGGTCCTGCGGTTCTAATTACGGTACTACAAATCTGAAATGAAATGGCCTGACTTTTACACCCGACCTTTCTGTTTGACCAACAGGCCTCGCTGACCGGTAAAAATATTTTGGGGACGGTCCCTGGACCGGTGGTAGGCTACCACTGATTCTGAGGGATTCTAAAATAGAATTATAAAACTAGAATTAGCATCTTGGTCCAGATTCTAATCCAACACCATCGTTTTTTCATAGTCTTATTGATAGCTAGTAAGCCAGGCCTTGTGCTATCTCTCTTCATACACTTCACATGAACTATGATATCATGTGCTGGCAGGTTGTTTAACAAGCTTTGGGTAGGTCGTGACAAGTTCATCTTGCCTAACATGTAGGATGTAGGAAGTAACATTCATTTCTGTTATACTGGTACCTTACTGTTATCCCAAATGATGACATCATAAACCTCCCACAGCCTATACAAGAAGCCAAAAACTGCATTTTGACTGAACTAAATCGGAGTATCGGTAGTGTTTTAAGGATATGGACAAGGATGTGAAACATGATTTATTTTTGTCTTTTGTTCTTTTTTGCTGCTTTTACATTTTACAAAGACTCGCATGATAAATACACACACTAGTATCTAGTGGTGCTTGATGCGAGCATGATGTGCATATGCAGGCTGGACAAGGAGGCACCGAAAGAGCCAACAGATTATCAAAGTCAAGCGCAACCCATACACACTATCCTCGTTGCACTAGCCGTCTAGCGAGGAAGCTACGGATACCTTTTGAACATCTTTGGTTTGATGCGGCCTCAGGATTTGAATCTGAGACATTATTCACTTGAATTAGGAGTACTGGTATTATACCTCTCTTGCAATTGTATGGTTTTACTGTCATTGGCAATCACCAATCATATTATACTTCTGCTTTGTAGGCAGCATCATTCAAGTAGAAACCACAGTTTTCAGTCACGACGCTGTACTAACAGTTGTAATCATACGAGAAAGAGCAATGATTTCACATCGAGAAGGTAATATCCGCACAACGCAACTCATCTCTTGCGGAGGGTTCATGTTTCAAAAACATGCCTCATTTTATCTGTTTCCAGTTAAATAAGATACCATAATTATTATTGCAGTACCCAGTACCCAGTTATGTGTGGATATACGATGTGTAGTGTTCTTGCGTTTTATAAATACCAAATGTAATTTTTGTGCCACCTTAGGCCTTGTTCACACAAGTGGATTGCGTTGCGCATCGGTTCGGAGTTCGGTGCAAATCGTGTCCTTATTACCAGCTTGCCGACAGCCTTTTGGCATTGTGAAATTACTGAACCATGGGGATGATCCTCATTGGTCATCCTCAGTGAATAATCAAAATACACTTATGTGAGTAAAGTCTATGTAGGTCTATTATTAACACAAAATCCGTAGTTCACGATCACATACTAGCATTGGCCTGATAGCATGACTGTATTCAAAGCAATTGCAGTTGACATGCTTGTTAATGTTAGGACAGTATTCCCCTAATCTAGCAGCTATGACTTCATGACTACCCCATTCCATTAGCCCACTACTTTTAAAGAGCCAACATATGTCAAAGCGGTTCTGACTTTGTTAAATTTTACAGCTGGCCTATTAAGCTTGCTGAAGTCAAGATTGAAGGTGTTTTATGACAGGAGGTGCACAATGACTTAAATCTTGTCACAATGCAGAATATTTTCATTCAACATTTACTAGTAAAATTGTAAAAGACACACGTTGTTAACATCAGCTTTCATAAAAATGACACCAACCATTTTCTTCTTGTCTAAGCGCCAAGAGAAAAAACTATTGAACCCAAATCCGATGACGTCACAAATACTGAAATACTTGAACAACGTATTGCGCACGTAGTCAGAAGCAGAAGCCATGTGCAAGTACCAGAACTATATATATATATAACGTTCTGCCTTCACCGATATAATCTAGCCCAGCTGATGAAAAATTTGCCCTGATATATCCGAACTCGGCAGGGTTACTCGCTACAGCGAATACATTGATTGGCATGCGACTTGGGGATTCACAACTGCTCATGTGCTCTGAAGGAGCATGGTTATTAGGCTAAAGTTTGTGTCTTCTTTAATTTCAGTGCTGTAGTCGGGATTATTCTCTGTGACTAGTTTAAAACTATCACAGTAATAAGTGCTGTGTGTTTAACGTGTCTGTTGCCAAGGCAGGGACTTTCTATGCCCAAGAAAATTACTTGCTCACCACATTTATCATAAGCTGATAACGTACAAAAGTCCCAGGCACGAACATTGCGAGGGTTCGATATGAACATGAACCGAATGAATTAGGCAAAATTTGCTCCCCGAGTCGAACTAGACTACTGACTGACTGACTACTGACCACCCATAGAAACTTGAATATCACAATAAGTAGCGCTGTTTTCCTGACAACTCTACTTTTTGTGTCTCTCGTCAGTAGAAGTAGACACAATAAAAAACTGTACCCACACAAGTGCCTTTTTTAACGTAAACCGTCGGATTAGGATTTTGAACAGTTTTGACAAGAGTCGCAGTAAATGCACTGCATTTGCCTAGTTTTAGGACTTTTTTCATGTTTAGGCTCGTTTAACAAATGTGGATGTCGCTCAGACACTCAGACAATTGACGATATGCCAATAATGACAGAATCTTATACTGAGTTGATTCGATGCATTTCCTGATTGAATGACAATGAAACTCTACACATTGGGTGGCTGTTCTTGATTTCTATCATTTTAATTAAGCCTTTGGTAAAATATTTCAAATATTCGGCTTAATCTGGATTATAGATACTGTCTGTTTGTTATTGTCTGTCATCGTGCGCAACGATCAATGCGCTGTATATGTTGTGGATTTTGAATGGAGAATGAAAATTGTCTAATCACGATTCTATCGTTGAAATCAGTCAATCCTAATAGAACCATGATACCTCATCACCGATTGGATATAATTTCGTGGCTTTGGATATTGTATGAATTTTACCGTATACCGTAATAACTGTGGTTGTTTGGCATGACCTATGATGTGTAAGCCTACCATTTCCTTTGTTTTAGCTGGGCAATGCATTAATGTGAGGTGAACATTGAATGTAGTAGAATGAAATGAGAGATTTCCTTGTTTAGCCTGCCCTAAGGCATGCTGAATTACTATCATAAACCTAATTGTATCAATAGTACCAATTTTACACATTATTTCCATACGCTTGTATATGAATGTACATTGGACCGACTGGGTTTTTAAGGAAGTGCCACAGCCACAGTGTTTGCAACCTGTAAAACCTATATGATTTTTCTATTGGCACTTTGCTTAGGGGATAGGTTCTGAAGGAGACAATGTAGTGAGGATTGGCGCATTGAATTGAATATTCGGAATCGATTCGAATCACACCGTATTCAATTCAATGTGCCAATAATTATATTCAAATCAATTCGGATTGATTTTACTCAATTCAAATTTAGGTGCATAGTGCCACATTGTGTTTGGCAATTTTTTCTTTCGGTTTAAGCCGCTCTTAGGCTCCAATTTTGAACCGATGATAATAAATGTGGTGTCGGATAATGCGCCAATAATATAATTATAACATCATTTCTCTATTCTTCCCACTAAATAATAGTCCAGTTTCTGACATACACCATACATGTCCGTTTGTCTCCATGCACGCCGCATGTCCCTTAACTGCAGAGGTAGTGGTTCGATGAATTGTTTCGATTTGAAAGAAATTAGGGGACTCTTATTCGGAATCTCAAGTGATTCGATTTACTCATCCCCGTACCTGTACGCCCGTAGTATTGGTGATTTATCAGTATCGTTAATATGTTTATGACCAACATTTTATATTATCCCTTTTTAGAATGGTTATGGTATCCCGTTTGTCCGAGCCAGCGCTTCCCATTTCACATAACGGTGTACCAAATGGATTAGAAAGCAACCACACAACATCGTCAAACAATCACCGACCACATCGTTCTTCTTCGACGAGAAATCCACCGAGCCATATTACAGCTCAAAATCGCCGCAGTCCTAATTCTTTCAGGTAATCTATCGCAAGGTTCTTTTAAGTAAATTACAGCTCATATTATGAGTTCTTTCCTAGAAACGAGTTACAATGGCACCCTACGCAATCCGGCTCATCTCAAAGACTTTCATCAATGAACTCTGTCAGGTGAATATAATTGGATCTAATAAGTGGGTTGTAAGAATTTTTAACAAAAGAAGATTGTATCTCCTGAACGAATATCAAGTGTAATTATAATGATTGTTCTTGGAAGCTGACTCTTTGACCACATTTTCCACAACTTGTTATTTTTGCATTTATGGCATTTTCTACTATTAAGAAGGTCACATAAGTCAATGCTTAGTACGCGTGTCGATGGTTCCGGTTTGAAGCCTGGATTACTCTCGCAGCCACAACCTTCGGCACTCCTCTGATAGTGACTGTAATGCAGAGAAAGAACAGATAGCAATTTTAAAGCATTTGGTTCGACTTGGTAGGGAATCGAACCTGAATCTTCCGATCAGAAGGCAGACAGTAAAACCACCCGGCCAACTGTGGATTTTCACAATAAGTTTTTTATGGGCTTGCGCACATGTGGAAGTGGAACACTTTGAATCTTTATACAGTTTGGTCTGTGATTGATTGATATTAAGCTGATGTTTGGAAGTATTTCTTGTTCATTATGTTGACCTAGTCTGTGAATCCGTAGATGTTTGCAGACATTTATTCCAGCACCACAGTTCACCAACAGACACAAAATCAAACTGAACCCCTTCTCCAGACCATGTGCAAGACAAAGAAAATGCGACATGACTTGATTAATAATTAGGTTACACAGTAACCAATCAGCGCATACTGCACAGCAACCACTCATGATACGCCAACCAATCAAATTATACAGCAGGTGGCATCTAGCAATAATAACAAACTGAGGAAATGAAATGATCTACCGATGAATAAAGCATTCACATAAGGATCTTGCTGAATGTCGTCAATTGCATTTGAAATCATTTGCCCTTGTGTTATCGTACCATACCATATCATTCACAAGTTGATAAATTTTTTCTGATTGCTCTTGATGGTTGACTGGTCTCCGTAACATCAACATCAGTTGTGTGGTTTATTGCTTGCCTAATCCAGTTTCAAAAATATAACTACAGACCTACGGTATATCTATAAATGCAACTTTGTTGAAAACAAATGTAAAGCAAATGTTGCTGAAGTCTGTTACCATCGTTAAGGATCCAATTTTCACGCCCGCTTTCAAGTTTGTAACATAAAATATTTTAAGATTGAACATAAGCCGACAACGCTCCTTTCTCAAGGATACTTGTTGTGATATTCTTGCTATTGTGTGATACTTACACACAATAGGGCTAATCGTTTTCATAATGTCCGTCATATAAGAATATAGTGGAGTTGATGGCGGACGATCAATAGATATCGTAAAGAAGATTCACTGCCATATGCCGCCATCAGATGATGAAGAAGCGGTTTTCCGAATGCTTGTGACTGTTATAATTCTCAGTAAACTGAGGCTGGATGTTAAATCTGTGGTGCCATACATTTTAGGTGTATTATTAAATAGGCCTTCTTACATCACAACACCCCTTATCACTTATGCAGTAGGGCTAAAACATCCAGAGCTCTTGTGATTACCAAAGTTTTGAATATAGATATACCAGTAATCCAGTATGTATTTGTGCATGTGCAAATTGGGCGTACCTAACCTACTGTATAGGGGCGTTCAGTAAATATGTGATGAAATTAAATGAAAGATGAATGTAAAATATTGCTTGGCAATACACATTTTCCCAAAAAATCAATGGTATTACCGTTATACCCCTTCCTATTGGATCTCTAGGGGGTTTAGTCACGCTTTGTTGATCCCGACACAGAGTTCAGAGTTTACTAAGATTTGGTCTATCCTAGAGGTAAAAATTTTCATGCTCCGGTAGGTGAATGTTGATGAATATACATATTGTAAAGAAGATTCACCACAAATTTACCGTCCATCACTCCATCCTTGATGCAGGATCAGACCTCCAAAAGCTTATAAAGTGTATATAATTTGCAATAAATCAAGTTTGGACATTACCTCGGTGGTGAATTTCTTTACGATATGGTATATAAATTGATCATTCCCCATTGGATCCGCCATATTTGTGGATTTGAATATAGGAATATTAGTAACCAAAATATTTTCACTAGATCGCGACCCAGAACCTCAGTTGAAGAAGAACAATATGTTGAGGACTGCCGTCTCGCCATTTTATTGCAGAACGAAGAATTCATCCGAGAGTTGAAAAGAAATGATGAGTTTTTGAAAGAACTGGAAAAAGGTAGAGTACAGATGGGCAAAAAGTAGAACACCTTGGTATCTCAGAACATTTTCAAATCCACGATTTCAAATCTTGAATTTCGAATCCGTTCAAATATTTACCAACACACACACGTGACATTTACGCACCGCGTGTTGAATCAAAATGATCAAACTACAGACATGAAACAAATACGCAATTTATTTAATAAGTGTTCCTCCGGAAGTTGCATATCCTACCATAGGCTATATGCTGCACATAAATGATCACCAGCGTTCATATCTCAACAATTAATGTGCAAATACAACTCCACGTTGACGGTTTGCACCTGCCGTACCACGTACCAACGCCGATAAATAGACCTTGATGGAAACCCGAAATAGTGCTTGCAACTAGAAGACGCAATCAGCCGAGCAGCACAAAACAGCAAGCTTTGAACTAAAAGCCGCAGATACCCATCCTCGGCAATGAGAGTACGGATTCACACTTTGTCTGCTGGGCCTATTTTAGAACCAAGACAAAATAGCTTACAGCAGTTTTTTTTGCGATTTATTTCTGACTCCGCCCTTATGCCACACCCACTCCGATTTCATTTACACAGAGAAATGAAATTATATTTGAAATTCAGTTTGCACAAACGATAGGGAAAAATGAATAGTTCAATTTAACAAATAAATTAATTTAAAAAATTGAAACGAAAATTAAAATTTTCTTTTTAACTGGTACGCTGAGTTTGAGCACCAAAGTCTTTCCTCTGCTGTTTTAGATCCTGGCATATATCGTTCTGTGTGGTAGAAGCTGAAGCATCTACTGACACATAGTGGGACTGGGATATTTTCTTGCCCTCTGCTGGGTAGCGCGTGCAAACTCTGCATGCTCTTTGCGGATAACTAGTTTTTTCCGTAGCTGGAAACATTGATAGTTCGTGACATAAGAAGCCCCCTTTCAGACGACACTGTGGAACGTTATTCGTTTGGGCGGCGAACCCAGTGGCACCGATTCAGCGACTCTTTTCATTGGCGATGCGGAACACAAGCCCTTGGCTATCTGGCGAAAACGTCAGATAGGTACCGGTAGCTTGTTTCCCTTGATTTCGCTTTGTAAAGGACGTGTGCGTTCTGCAGACTTGTATCCATCAGATATAAAAAGAGTTTTCTTGGCCATTTTCGTTTCATTTTCGTTGACGGATAGTACGAAATGGTTTTGTTGAGAAAGTCACACCCTGACATGTACCGGTTGTAATTGTATATAACTTTGGGGTTTTTTCTCTTTCTGAACCTCCGCAGTTCCTTTCTTTCTCCTCTCTATTTCCACAAAGTCACCGCCGGAATGCATCGTGCTAATCACTTTTACGACACTTTTATCTTTCCAGGCAAAGACATAAACCTTCCCGGTATCTCTTTTTAACAATTGTCCTTTATTCATCGGTGGTGGCTTGTGAATATCACCGGGCTCACCCATGAAACTCCGTAATGTAACGACAGTGTTGGTTTTTCTTTCAAGCAACATTTCGGAGAGTTTTACACTGTTATAAAAATTGTCCACACACTACTTGTGCCACTTGCCGAAGCATCCTGATGAATGCAATCTCCACAATGTCTCTTTCAAAGTCTTTCTCGAACAAACCACTTGGGGAATATGCATCCCTTCATCAATTGAGATATGTTCCCCAAGGTGGTACATCTTTTGCCATTTGGGGACCAGGTAGTTGTATAGCGGTCTCACTTTATATAGACGATCCGTACAATCTCCTGGTCTAGCCAGATTGTTATTGAAATACAGATACCAGCTGATCTGCGGGAATCTGTCTCTGGACATTGGTGTAGCAATAGCCATATCGGTAGTCCAATATTCCCCGGCGTCATCCCTGCGATGAATTACACTCATCAACATCATCAAACTGAGATAGCTACGAAATTCATCGGGGGTAACATCGTACCACTTGGTAGCTCTTGCGTCTGGTGAAAGGACTATGCCAGCAGCTTGTTGTCTGTCCATAGTCTGCTTATAGTAGCAATTGGTCTCCGTCGTCAAATATGATAGAAAGTCGTTGCTAAACATCAGAACAAAATACGCCTAACGATCGTTTTCACGGCCTTCAACTGCAACGGCATCAGTGCAACCTCGCACCTGGCCTAGAAAGTTGGAAACAGTAGGGATTTTACCAGAATCAGACCACACATATGTCGAGTGGCTTCTGGGAACAGGTAGGCTGCTATCAGTACCGCTATCAATGTCTCTGAAGAATGTTTATGGCTATCCTCCGCCACCTTACGGGATTGAAATCGGCCGCGGAACATATTTTTCAACAAGATCTCGTCTGAAGCACCGTCAACCGCGAAAAATCTTATCACTAGATCTAGTTCATCTCACGAAGAAAGTGTTCATTGGAGCGTGATGATCGCGATCTCTGCCTACTTGCAAACAATGGTAAAACAATGCAATTTTTGATTGCGCATGCACACCCACGTCATTCAAGTTGCGCACGTGCATTCCAAAAAAACACAGACCCGATCAACATTCATTTTGTGAAATGTTGGCATATTTTCGGTGCCTAAATTTAAATATGTCCATATGTCGTTCATAGATCGGCCGAACGGAACAGCACAAATGACAACAAGAGAAGATAGGGATAAGGTAACATTAATGCTAATGTTTGCACGAACTTCATTGGACAGGCAATTTGTGACAATTTGTGATTTTTTATAAAGGAAATTATTGCCTCTCCTGATCCCGATGGAAAGTACACCCATGGATCGCATGAAGGGAATGTGTTGGGCGGTGTGGAAAAGCTTGAAGAAGATATAGGTTGGAAGATAATATGATTTTATATGAATATCATGTCAGTAAAATCTCGTAACATTACAGAAAAGGATGATAAAGCTTTCAAGGAAAATTTGAAGCACATGAGCAAATGTGAGTGCCTTATTAAGATAGCTTTCAGCAATACATTCATTGTGTTTTGTGTATGCATTATAATTTATTCCCAAAGATCTTTTGTTGCCTCTCATCAGGAGAAATCGGAAAAGTTCTTGGGAAAACAAGAGCGAAAATTTTCAGTATTAAGCGTTGCTAGGGAAATGATGATGTCACAGATAACAGGAGATTTTGTGAATTACAATGAATTTTAAGGCAATAAATGTGAACGCGTTCTGATTATATTATTAGTTCATTGGATTCAGGACATATTCGCAATAGTCTATGTTGTGTGTCCACCATTGGCTCCACTACATTTTTGAATTATTGATTATAAAATCAACGGTTACTGCATAAACAGTATAATTATATTGTGATTTAGTATCGTATCGAATATCGACTAATTCAAATCATGGCCAAAAGTTACCAAGAATATACCGCTATTCCTGTGTAGCGTCCTAGCGACTTACGTTACACTGAGCATCACACTCCATAATGTGTCTTCTTGCTTTCGGACATGCATCGTTTGTAGGTTGCAGAGGCAGATTGAACCACTCATAATTTGGCAGTAATTTTTATGCGTGATGCCCTTGGTATCACGACCGTCCCATTTCTGCGGGTTTGGGACTGGCCGTACCTGCAGATTTTTTTTTGCCATAACTGTATGGTTATCGAACATCTATATGATCTGAAACGCCCGACCCTAATAGAAATCACCCCAAGATCATGCTATTGTCATGCCCATTTTACCAATTATCGTGCAGTCCCCGTATTTTAGTTATAACTTTGATAACAATGATTGATACTTTACAGCGGCAAGAAAAAAGTTTAATGAACTAGCGAAAAAATTTTCAGTCCGACGGAAATCCAGTTATAAGGCTATGAAAAATATTGATCCAGTGTTTGCCAATTGTAAGTACATAAATCTCTTCCACCTGGTTGATAGGAGAACTTCATCTGTGTATTTTTTGCAGGTGATGATGAGTTTGATAAAAGGCGTTCGTCCTCACCTACTTTTGAATTGAGAGAATAGGCTCAAGATAACTTGATTTTGACAAGAGTTCGACCGATATTGTTTTTTCGAACCTGATACGATAATCTGCCTCCTCACGTGACTGTTGGCCAAAACCGTTACTCCAAAAATCATGAATATTGCCAACTGATTATTGAGGCCGATATCTAATATCGACCAATACTGATTTATCACAGAATATTGTAGAGCCAATGATCAATAGATATCGTAAAGAAGGTTCACCACAGATTTAACATCCAGCCTTGGTTTATTGAGAATTTTAACATTCACAAACTTTAAGGATCCACTACTTTATCGCGTCGGATTTATCAACATCAATTATCACAATTTTGACGTGGGTCTCTTCCAAATTTAAAATTGTACTACGACCTGCCAATGAATGCCGTTGCTTGTTCACAAACTGAATTGAAACGTAATCCGATGGTATATATATCTAATATATATAAGCTATGTGAAATGTTCCATAGTTTTCTGTGTATCGGTTTCTGCAATGTGCGATGAAACTTAAACAAAGTATTACCTACCTATTGATGTTGTGTGAGTTTTTAAACCTGTCTAGAGTACTTCATATATGGATTGGGATTTTCTGTTATAGCATTTCAATGCCGATGTTTTCATGGTTGAACGTCAGCTATTCATGGAAACCTAGTGGATGTGACATGTAATTAGTACCGGTACATGAGTTTTTTATTAGATATGCACCATGCAGTGGCCAAACGGAATGCCATTATCTATTTTTCAAGGCTTTCTCTGTACTGTGTGGGATTATGTTAATGGCATTTTGTTGTCATACTATGCCTGCAAATTAGACAGACAGAAAGGCTGATGATTTTATTTCATCTCACCAAGAACGTTAAGACGTTACGGCAATATTGCCAAAGTGAATGGTCTGGCTGGTACACCCACCCGTTCTGTTTATTCAAAAGATTTTGCGGACCAGCGCAGTCTCCTGGACCGGTGGTTGAAGACCATTGCTTGTTTGGCTGTAAATATCACAAAAATTGAAGAAGTCTGAATGCCCTGTTGACGTAAACACTATCGTCGTATTTAGTAGAGTTGAATAACACAGCTGTACTAGTCCGACATTACTGGGAATTGGTCTGGACGTTTTGCTGGAACAAAATAGTCCAGTTTTTTAAATAAATCTTACTTTCTCATATCATTTTTATTACTTATAATTTGCCGTTGCGTCTCATATGAAAAGTCCATCTCGTATTTTCTCTGTTTCATATCAGATCATCTTTCAAGTTAAGTTACCTTTTCTATTTCATCATGTTTTGTTTTTCGCGTGAATTTTCAGGTGTTTGGCTGCTTAATCACAATAGCATGTTTGCAATTGCAGAGGCTTTTCTCTTTGTACTTATTGCTCCATTCATATCAATATTTAGAGACATCCGGTTTGTCGCGTTCCCTTGTTAGATATTTAATTCTCTATCTTGAGAGTTGATTGTTCATGACTATTTGAATTATTGGTCAGTTTTTTTGAGCTGCCACCTTGTGGACAATTATTGGATTTTTATTGGTACTTTTTGAGATATTGCGAATTTAACTTGCTATAACTCATTTTTGTCGTGTTTAGAGATGCGTTTTGAGTCAAATATTCAAATCGATCTGAAGATCGATGGCCACACAACAGATTGAATTGCTTGATATTTGATATCCCGATCATTTTGAATATATCCTAATTGTCGGTTCGGATAAAGAATTCCAAAAATAATTGATATATTATTTTACATATTATGCCTTCATAACAATTTATATAGATTTGTCGGGCCTTCACAGCACCACAGGAGAACTTTTCCTAGCAAAATCTTCAATCTGCTCATTCGGCTCATGATTGATTTGGCTTCGAATTATTACGAGTGTGGTGTACTGTAATTTCTGGTTGGGCTCAGCCTAATTCGATGTCTGATTCTCGGTCTTAGGACACCAATGTGGTCTATTTGATCAGGTTGGTAGTCTTGAATGACTTGGATTCCACTCTATTGGATCAAAATCAGGCTGCCGTATCAAGCGTCATCCCAATGAGAAAATATTCGATTTGAAATTGAAATCGTAGTGTGAAATGTCATCCCTGCTATAACTAGGTATGGTACGAACTCAGTGCTCGAGTTCAATTTCGGTGCAAATTTACCCTCATTCCCTCGGTTTGTATTCTGATTGAACACTCACAATGTTCATAATTGGAACTATTGAGTACTAGAAACGTTACTAGCTCTACGAGGAATGGTCACCGGCAAGCCACAACTTTCGTCACCTAGTTTGGATTCAAGGTTCAGTTACGAATATGAGTCAAAAACCCGCATTCACCCGAATATGAAGCTATCTGGACTCGTACCATCTCTACTTATAACCATTACCATAATTCCTCTGGATCTTGCAAGTCGATTGCCTGCCTTTTATGGTGACCAATGTACATGAAATATATTGTCTATGTACAAAATTGATATTTCCATTCAGGTGTTAAATTTCCTAGTTGTACGTAGAGTAGTGTAAGCACTGAAGCATTACCAAATGTAGCACCAGAATTTGAATTTTCAAGACGCAAGCGAGGATTTACAACATGAACACATCTCTTGCCGGGCAGTATGTCGGGCCTTATAAACTTGAGAAAACGCTTGGGAAAGGTCAAACCGGTATGATTATTTACTAATATGCCAGTTTGATAATCGTTAGCATATTTTTTAACTTTCTCAGGTCTTGTCAAGCTTGGTATTCATTGCATTACGGGGATGAAAGTAGCGATAAAAATCATAAATCGGGAGAAATTAAGCGAGAATATTGTGATTAAAGTATGCTGAAAATGATTTATTACAGCAAAAATATTGATAAATACGTTGGAAATGTGTGTTCGTGCTTCAAACACAGGTTGAAAGAGAAATTGCTATCATGAAGCTCATTGAACACCCACATATCCTCAGACTTCATGATGTTTACGAAAATAGAAAGTATTTGTAAGTACCATTCTTGCTGTCTGAGCTAGAACAAGTGGAGTCAATGGCAGACGATCAATAGTTATTCTAAAGAAGATTTACCACAGATTTAACGTCAGTCTTGGTATACTGAGAATGACGGCATTCACAAGATTTCCGGGCTCTGCTCCTTCGTCAAGTGAAGTTGGAATCTTGGCTAGATATTGTTCTATTATCTCCAATATATATATTGAAGAATATAGCGGAACAGATGGCGGACGATCAATAGATATCGTAAAGAAGATCACCACAGGCTGGATGCGTCACTCCACTATTTCATTTAAATCTATGAACACATAGACCGGGTTACCACCATTGTTTGATGAGATGGAGAATGGCCCTTGGACAAATTAACGAATACTGCGTCGCTCTGTGAACAAATGCTTCCCAAAAAAACTCATACAGTTCCAACTTCTATTAAAACTGGCGTTGTATTTATTATTTATAGTGGGTTGTACCTGTAGTTTTCCTACAATCTCATCATAACCCAGCAAGCAAGTGTAACTTCCGATTCAAGCACGGCGTCCATGTAAATATATACTAGAATGTACTGATTAAATTTCCCACCGAAGGAGCATTTTCTTAGCACAAGATTTCCGACTTGTTTTCCGGCCATGCTTGCTGTAAACACTAAACAGTTACTGTACTGATCATGACTGTGATCAATATGATTTCTGTCTGTTTTTGTTCAGTCTAAGAGATTGTAAGATAGTTAACTATTGATCGCTGCCAATTCTCAGGTGAATTCTACCAAATAGTTCAATTCGCCGTGAAATCGCTGTTGAAAAACGACGGATACATAGAGAGATAGAAAGCTACTGTATTTAGTTGTTGGCTAATCAAACTGGTCATATCTTAGAATGTCTGTGTAAATGTGTAGATGTTCGCAGACATTGCATCACCACAGCCCACCAGCAGACAGCAAACGAAACTGAAACCCCCTTTTGCATGCGATGTTCAAGACAGGGAAAACTAATCAGTTCACACTGCACAGCAACCAATCAAACTATACAGTAAGCGTTGATCGGGTGACAACTAGCAATGATAATAAACTAAGGGAATGAAATGATTAGCATTAGAATAAAGCATTCACAGCCGATGCTTGTTGCTATGAATGGACGTTTGGTCTGGTAGTTTACTGTACGGTAATTTGACGGTCTCTTCTTTGTTTTGTCTTAGCACTTTTGTGAATATATACGACGTCTATAATTATAAATACCGGTGGTAAGAAATGGACGTAGATTTAATGTCGCACCACATTTACTGCTAACATTCACAAGGTATCCTAGTTTGGCTAATGAATCGGAGGTCTGAACACTTGCAAACTAAGTTTTACTAGAAATGGAACTGTGGTGTCAAATATTCTATCAATCGTCTGTCATTGGCCCCACTACTAATCCTCAGTGAGAATTTTCATGAAAATTTCTGACCGTTTTACTTTTTCGATTATGACAACAGGTACCTGATTCTCGAGCTCGTTTCTGGCGGGGAATTATTTGATTACTTGGTGACGAAAGGCCGATTGACTCCGCAAGAAGCTCGTGGATTCTTTCGACAGATAATAAGTGCTGTAGATTTTTGCCACAGCCATAACGTTTGGTGAGTTGACGCTTTGAATACGATACCGGTACTACTTGTGGGCTTGTTCAATGGCTGTGTTGATGTTGCTTGCAGAAACGTCATTACAATTGCTGCTGCATGACTGTTGTGAATTTTTCAAGCTTGTAGCCTACTTCACTGAGCCAGTGCTGCAGAAATAAGGAATCTAAACAAACCAGTAATAAGAGGTAGGCTTCTTGCAATTATGTCAGTCTGCAGCTGGGACGGATAATTTTGATAAAAGTACTAGAATCAAGTGTGTGACATTTGGTTTGGGGTTAGTCAGAGAGAGAAAAATTTTCTATTCCGTGGAAGCGAAAACACGGAAATTCCGCCACTTCTGCTTCCACACACAGTAAAGCATACACTTATTAATTCTCATGGAATTGAGTGAGACCAGGCGTCCGTACGAGTTCACTTTTATCTTTTTATCCGAATTCATATGCGTCATGAGTAAGATCCCTCGGCAATGCAATCAGGCAGCAAAAATGCAAAAGTAACGCCTGGCGCCTATGATATTTTGGTACGGTATTGTAGTCGTGAGTGGTCGGTATCATCATATTTTCTCGGTGGATGTGGAAGCGGTGACTTTGTTAGTTACCTCCCTACAAGGAGAGGCCTCTGCTTGTTTATCCTGCTATCTATGCCAATGGCATAGGAATTGTCTGAGTGTGTTAGCTCAGCAGCAACTAACTCATTCCCATCTTCACCTGATGAAGGAGCAGAGCTCCGAAAGCTAGTCAATGTTTTAATTCTCAATAAACTAAGGCTGGACGCTAAATCTGTGGAGATCTTCTTTACAATATCTATTGATCGTCCGCTATCGGCTCCACTACACTCTTCATTCCCATTTGTATGATTTGTATATGTCACATTTACATGCGGTAGTTGGTTAGTTCCATGTATTTCTACACCGTGTCAGTGTTAAATACGTGTCATGATGTCAATACTAACAGTAAATGTTTGATTCGTACCGTGGTCATTGCGACATTCAGTTTTGTGCTCTCATCCTCATGTACGACGAAAGTATAACAAGGCCGAGACGGGACGTTATTAAATACGCGGTGACACTTTTGTCTATATTGAATCAAATTTTGATCGTTTGCTATTGGCTTTACTATTTGTTATTTACAAAAAGTAGAATTTAAAAAGAGCTGTTATTCGTGCAGCCACCGAGATTTGAAGCCCGAAAATTTATTGCTTGATGAAAGGAATAATATCAAAGTTGCCGATTTTGGAATGGCATCATTACAGCCAGATGGACTTTTACTTGAAACAAGTTGTGGTTCTCCTCATTACGCATGCCCAGAAGTTATCAAAGTAAGTACCACGCCATACTGCGCATGTTCGGGAATAGGGGTGCGACATATCTTATATTTCTACTATACGGATTGGCTAGATACGATACAGCAAATTTGATATGAAATCCATTGATTTCAGGGGGATAGGTATGATGGTCGTGCGGCTGATGTTTGGAGCTGTGGTGTCATACTGTATGCATTACTAGTAGTAAGTATCACAGTTTTTGATTCTTATTAGGTTTCCCCTTTTAGTAGAAATGTGCCGATGTTGATTTTGCAAGGCCGCTTGAAGGCCCATTTGACTAATGGCCGATGCAAATTATTGAAAATACATGAATGACTGCTGATTTTATCAAGGCAGATATAAAATAGCGACTTCCTTCCTTGGCTAGTCAAGAATAGCAGTTGTTGTTTTGAATTTATGGCATTTTCAACAACCTAGGTCATCTACGCTGGCTCAATGCTTGCGCATGTCGGTAGTTCTGGATCGCTATCACAACTACAACCCCCATGATACCTATTTTCAAGTCTTGGCCGGGAATCGAACTCGTTACCTCCTGATCAGAAGGCCTTGATAATGAGCCAGCAGAAAATCAGTTGACCCCTATTGTTCTAGGCCTGGTTTTACTTTTTGTCTCATTCTTAGGGTGCACTGCCTTTCGACGATCAAAATTTGCGGCAACTCCTGGAAAAAGTGAAAATAGGGGCTTTTAACATACCAGCTATTGTCCCGAATGATGCTCAGAACCTTATTAGAGGAATGATCAAGTTGAATCCAGCGAGAAGGTTCACTGTAAGTTTATAAAGTTGAATCATTTTGAGGCACCTTTGTCCGAGATTTCAGCTGGCTAGTACAAGTAGTAGTAGGTCTACTGATGGAAAATTTGGTTATTTGATATCTGTTCAACTCACTAAGTCTAAGTCTCTAAGTTCTTGGAGGATGACTTACAACATACTGTATATGAATATGTCAATTCTGTTTAGCCCTATATAACTCACTAAGTTAGTGGAGGATGACTTACCACATGACTAGATTTATCAATCTTGTGTAACTCTTACCTGCACTGGAGTTTCAACTAAATGTCTGACCACAGAGCAGGCTGGACGTGACACTAATCACAACACGTAGCTTAATACTCTGTACCACAGTGTCCCAGTAGTATTTCAAGGCATGTTATATAACACAACATGGTAGGCCTACCAGTGCATTATTTGATTTCGCTAAAAGAACATCCCGGTAATTTCGGTGGGTACTACAGGCTTGCTAATCATCCCCCCATGTTGAGATATGCGAGACTAATAAATGAGCGCTGGTACGCTGTGGTCATGATTAGAAACAATTTTTAACGTCTTTGCTATGATGCAGTCTTGGGATTTGAACCATGGTCCTCACCGGTTCCGTGTCTGACGACTTACCATTACATCACGCAGCTCATGACTCCTGGCTTAATTACTGTTCAACCTGCCGCGTCTGGTATGGACACGTCTCAGAACAGGGGGTGAGATGTTCCAGGTCCCTTTTCAAGTGGGGTCTTGCACCCAGCGCAGTATGCGAGTGTGGTGCAGTGGAGCAAACCATGTCATCCATTCATGCTAAAGGTATAAGCCACCCAATGGAGTGACTGTTCTAAAGAACCTGAAGGCCACCAAACAGTGACTGCCCTGACGTCTAGTCTAAAGAAATGAAGGAAAAAAAAGTTTAAAAAAAAGAAAAACCTTACTATTGTGACTAATGATCTTCCTATAATGTCACTAACCGGATCGAATAATATGAATTGCAGCTTAAACAAGTATTGAAACATCCTTGGATGAGGCGAATCACTTTGACTGAAGCATTTGTGCGTACCCCTCAGCCACCACAATCAATTTTGCATTGCACTCCAGTGTCTAATGAAGATTCTGTCGATCCTGATGTATTATCATCAATGTCTTCACTCGGGTGCTTTGGTGACAAAGATGTCCTCATTTCAAATTTGCTAAAAGCAGAGTAAGTATTTTCTGCTAACTACTGATAGTAATGATTTGGAGGAGAATCTGCTAGGTGATCTCTTGAAGTCTGCAACAACGAGATGATCATTTGCCTTATCAATTTTGCTCTTCTGCGTTTAGTTGCAGGCTTTATGTCAAAATGTCTCAAATAGGGATCAAATCGAATATATATGCAAAATTAAATCAAGTCACAAATTATTTGATTGAATTCTAGGATAAATTTGAATCGCGTTTTGTAGCGCCACCTACTGTTTAGACTTTTTTCTTCTTTAAGCTCATATTTTTTCTACGTGCAATATAACAGTCTGCTACACACCAGGACCACAATCAGTGGAACTCCATCAGTTGTTATTTCATAATTTTTCCAAATGATGCCAATGTCATATGCGCTGATAACATTGTGCATAACCTTTAACTTGGAGCGTCAAAGACTCTACGATTTGATGAGAAAAAAATGGTCGATTTTTATTCAAAAAGTGATTCAATTTGCCCACTTCTAGTCTCGAGGGAATTCCCACTTAGGCATGGACATATAAGGCAGTGAGCACCTAGACAGCGTGAGCTTCCTCTGTATCAATATCACTTTTCTTGTTGACATTGTTACATTACATTATAAGGGAAACTCGCTGGGTTACGTTGCACGCGCTGGTCTTCAACATACTTTCTTGTTCACCATAGGCAAAACACAGAAAAAGTGGTGTACTACTTGCTGTTACGGAGAAAGAAACGTTATCCAAGTTTCGACGATGATGCATGCTCGCTACCTTGCAAACATCCTGGTAGGTGATCATTGCTAAGATGTCGTAATAGTTCTTAGTCATTCGGCCATGTTCAATTTGTAGGTGGTCAAACCGTTCATGGTGTGACAGTGATTTTACACTGCATGCCCTTTCACAACCACCCCCTCCCCCCATTTGCTTGGGCTTGTGACCGGATGTGGCTGAGAAATAGTGTTTTGATTACTGCAAATATGTAACTGCCGCAAGTCAGCTAGCTCAGTGTGACCTATTGGCATGTTTATAGAAAAATTACATAGAAAATAGTGAAGGTGATGGCGGACGATCCAAATAGTAATTGAGAGTAATTCACTACTGATTTAACGTCCAGTCCAGTTTATTGGAATATAATCCCACCAGCTTTCGGGATTCACTACTTTATTGGACGTTAAATCTGTGGTGACTTATTCTATGTATTCGGGTCATTGTTAAAATCTGTTGCCTATTTGCATGTGATATATTGCAGACGCACCACGGAAACGTGTAGATTCAGCTTCATCGCTGGATATAAGCGGCTCAAGCTACTTTGATGGAATCGACAACAGTAAAAGAAAGTTATCGACGGAAAGTTTGAATGTAACCGAACTTTCATCTCCTTTAATAAGCAGAAGAAGAGCCATAGACAGACATCAAAGGTATATAGCCTACCATTGCTTCGTTTCAATATGTTGCAAATCTGGTGTTACATACATTTTGCTGTTTTTTGTCTCACGAGATCTATATACTGCAAGTAAAAATTAACTAGAAAACTAATCGGTGCCAGGGCTATCACATGGTCGGGATACAACCCCGTGACTTACCGTTGTCTGTGACCTTGTCAGTACTTGATTGTCGTATACGCGGGATGGCAATGTGTCTCGGCTTTTTGCTGATGACACAAGCTTTCCTTTTCTGGTCTGTGTCTCAATCTCAAGCTAGGAGCACGTTTTGCTATTCGAACAATACAGTTGTATGAATATACATGTATGTGCCCGATGACTGCATCTGAGGACGTAACTCTGATCACTGCACCAGTAGCCAAGTTGCCAACCACTACTATTTGGTTGTACTACTGCCTAATATATTTTTTAATTTTCAGATCACGAAGTCTTACAGGAGATACAAGCCCTCGAAGACTCTTTTCAACAGTGGTATGTCATCCAATTTTCATAGGTTAAATAGGCAGTGCACTCTAAATACAATTGGGTTGCATATTTTGGTAATCAATTTTCATAGAGGAGACTATTTTAGTTGGTTTCCCATTTGCTTAACCCAACGACAGCCCACATCGTATTTAGAGCGTAGTGACAAGTGATGATGATGACGTCTTGTTATTGACTCAAGCAAACATGCTTAGTCTCTCGCTGGGCCGATACCAAGCTTTCCTTATAATTTTAGGCCCATAGTGCAGGCTTTATGCGTATTTGACACTTGCCCACTGGTGTACGTACGATGCATTGGAAAGGCTGAGTAATTTAGTCTGCCTTCATGCTTCATCGTAAAAAGAATATACTGGAGGCGATGGCAGACGATCAATAGATATCGTAAAGAAGGTCACCATAGATTTAACGTCCAGCAAGCAGAGCTCCGAAAGCTTGCGGGACATTGAATCTTTGGTGATTTTCTTTATGATATTCATCATGAGATGGATTCTTGTTTAGTCCGATACCAAAGCATCAGATCACACCATGGCTAATCAAGCTATGGAGCAAATGACAAGCACACAAAATAACGCAGCTGTTCCTTGGAAGCAGAGACTTTCAAATTTGAAAAACACCGTAATGGGATCACCACGATTTCATCGCAGGAAATTGCAAGGTATATCTGCAGCATTTCTTATGGGATAGTTACATGGAGCAGCGTTGTGACAGCTCGAGTGAATTTCATATTGTCCAGAATACTTGACTCGACTTAAGACCCTTGAAGTGAATGACGCGTTAAAGTTTTACAACTCATAAATCAAGCCAGTAATAAATTTGACTCCTGGAATTTATCATATTATTTTTTGTGCAAAATGGTTGTCAGAGATTATTCTTAGGTAATTTAAAAAAAAGAAAAAGATCAATAAGATTCCATCGTAGTTGTATTTACTATTTTTCACTTTCCTTCAACTGGAAAAGAAAGCAAGTCTTGATTTTATTAATTTTTTATCAGAGTTGTGTGTTTTAGAAGAATGACTTCAGTTTGGATTTTTGAAATATGGAATGACTCAAACTCAGCTCCTACTTTGTGGTTTCCGGGATTCAACTTCACATGTTACTTGTAATTTTCATAATATCGAATGACACCCGACTTGACTAACACTTGGGTTTTGGCGATCGACATGACTTGTGATTATTTATTTTTTTAATATTGAAAGACTTGTATTTGACTTGGAGTTAAGGTCTCTATGACTCGACTTGGGACTCAGTTTTATAAAACACTGAAGAAAGACTCAGACTTGAGTTGGTCTCGGGGATGTATTGGGCTTGTGTCTCTGGTTTTTAAAATATCGTTAAGAAGATCGTCACAGATTTAACATCAAGCATTAGTTTATTGAGTATTAAAACATTCATAAGTTTTCGCAGCTTAACTCTTTCATCAGGTGAAGGTGGATTTTTAAAATATATATTTAAAGATTTGTATTTGACTTGGAATTAATAAGTCTTCATGACATGGTTTGATTTGTGGCTTAGAATTAGGTGCAATAACGTAACAAGGAGTACTCTTTCTATTTTACAGTTCCATCCTCTGAAGAAGTTGCAACGACACCAGATTCAAACAATGAGTAAGTAGAATGATATTGTATGACCGAATACCTCAGATTCATGTTTGATGTTATGTTTTTACTAGGATTTCTAAGCGCTCTTGGTTTGGAAGCTTCATAGCCAATCACTTACTGCCATCAGAACATTGCGAAGAGTTTTCTAACTCGATTTTTTTCGGTGGGAGAACTCTTAACAGTGTAAAAGGAGAACTCGTCCATGCCTTTTTGTTGGTAAGCTTTCCCCGTCAACTCTTTACAGTACATTAATATAAGGAAGGTTCTGGTTATATGTACAACATCTTTATGAACATAAACATGCCTGCTTTCTGACATGCGGTTTAACGTTATGAAAATGGAGAAACCTGTGGACCAATAACGTAGGCCACAGCATTGTTCATCATGTCTTGCAATGTTTCAGTTGAGGCTGTGAGTTTCAATTCGAATACCCGCAATGATTCAGATCGCTAGATATTTGATATCCAGTGATTCAAATCATCCCGCCAGAAGAGAGAATCCTACTTGATTTAATGCGGATATCAATTTATCTAAACCGAAGATTTGTGCAAAGCTCATTTGCCATCTTTTCGACAAGGTACAATGGAACGTTTGCAGTAAAGGCATCAGTAGTATATTGCAAGAGGTTAATTATCCCAAACTAATGACTAAATCCCGTGCAGTAAGACGATGAACTGACGTGGTAGTCTTCCGTAAGCTGTATGACGTCCTTTGCCGTGACTGGTCGCAGTGAAATACCACTCAACTGAAACTCCAGTGTCGTGTTTTTGATGACATCGATTCGAAAAAGATTTGCACTAGGTTGCACGCCCATTTGAGGAATACACGTTAGTTCTACAGTACATGTGGAAACTTTGACATCAAATGCATGTCCTAGTAAAGACAATATGGGTGTTACAACTTGATCACAACTCCCCCCATCAATCCTGTAGTAATACGCCCAAGGGTTTGTTTGGAAGCTATTCCAGTGAAAGCTTCGCACAACATCCTGGACAACAAACGGGGTATTCTCTGAAAAGTCATCTAATACAACAGATTACTAATCAACGAGTTCTTCCTTCATTCATTTTGCATAATTAGTTTGTGATTTAGTAACAAAGCCGTGCCTTGTTAATTGGAGAGCCTCCTCACACCTTTCTTGGGTGAGGCATGAAGCTCGGGCTAGAATTGGTGTTATGTCTGTGTGAAGGAACACCATCTATCCCTCCATTATGTCAAATACCGACTGTCCATTAGAAAAAGTGTGGGTACCTCTCATCATGACTTAGATTCTGACCTGGCAGAAGTTCAAATCACCAATCGCATGTCGCATGGTCAAAAAGCACTAAGGATTCTATACTATAAAATATCGTATGGTCTCACTTGTCAATGTTTTATTCGATTCGACCATACGTCCGTGACACTGAATTTTTTATATTTTTTCAGTTGCCAACTCTCGCACATTCGATGGTTTCTCCGACTCGTTTTCACTGCGAATATCGATCTGCCGGTTCCTCGTCATCGTCGGTGTTTAGTTTCCGGATGATGAGATTTCAGGTTGATATCGCGTGCAAAGGGACGGACATCAAACCAACGCACAACGCTCAGACTATTTCCGACTATGTCGTGATGTTCACTCATGTATCAGGTAGGCTACCATATTGGCTTCTTATTTTTGCATGTCTTCTGCAATATTTCCAGATGTGCATGTACTTTGCCTTTGCTACTGAATTCACTGCTTGATGGGGGCTCATAGCAATCGAGCCAAAGACTTTGGAGAAAATAGCATTAGTTTCGGAAATCCGTAATGATGGACTTTTCTCCAAAACTATGGGTGCCAGGTCAAAACCAGCTTGTTCATTGACCTTTGTCTCGGGTACAAACACTGCATCATAGTTGCAGAAATCGCAGAAAATCGCATCGATTTAGATTTCCATATTGATGCAGTTTTCTCCAAAACTTGAACCATACTGAAGTCAATATGTTGACTGGCCACTGAATAAAGGAACCGACACTGATCGATCGCGGTACTCAAGTCAAAGACTTGGGATTACATTACATTAGTTTTTATGTCCATAATGATGGGCTTTTCTATCTAAGGGAACCAGATTGAAGTCTGTGTGTCCATTGACCTTTCAATAAGGAACCACCACTGCTCGATAAGAGCTAATATCGCTGTAGTCAAGGACTTCCAAGCTTTAGAAAGGTGTGTTCATCTTGCACACACCGCAGCTGCCGTGGCGCAGTTACGATCCTTTTCATGCTAAACAATAAAACATGGGTCCATGTGGATGTCAATTTCACTTCTATTATTGAAAAATAGTTAGCCCAAGCAACCAACCCAACCGGACCCGGGTTTATCTTTATATGTCACTCTGGTCTGTTCATGTGGTTTTTTCAACTACCGGATAAACTTCTCTCTCCCACAGGTTCTGCGAGAAGATTCAGACGAGTGCTTGAACTACTGCAGACTCATATCTCTTCATACGTGACGGCACATACTTACAAAGACGTAAGAAATGGACATTTCGCTCAACCATAATCTCATATTTAATCATGTATGAAGTATTTATTAAATATCAATCATATTATTACCGATCAAAGTGTCATTCAATCATATAGTTTCAGGATGTTAATGCTAGTTTGCCAATGTGGTTTTATATGGATACTGCAAGAATTTCTTCACTGGTTTGGTATGCCTAGAATATACCACCTGCACAATGTTATTATGAAGCCAACACATTACAGGCAATTTATTCAGTTCTATCGCATCTGGAGATAATTCTGCTTTCTGTTCTGTGAGTACATTTGTCACAACTATGGATTATGTGATTGCGCAAGTGTTAGATTTTTTATGATGGCCCGCGTTGCTCGATATGTCATGCTACTTTGAGCCAACTCTATCAGTGTTGATTCCACTTACTTATAGCTGCTAAGGATGGGATGGATCCGGTAAATCCAATTTGAAGTGACAGGCCGGCATGAGTCTATAAATCGCAGTGATATGTAGAGGGAAATTCACTATCCGTATCTAGTTACAAACTCAAAAATATGTTGCAACAAAGATTTGGATCTACGTCCCATCCTTAATAGACGCTAACAGTACTGGTCGCTGTTCCATCATGTCACTGTAATTCAATAAATTTAATAGTAGCTGAAGCTGATGGCATACGAACACTTAGAAATAGGGATGGTTCGAAAGCAGACTAGGTTAGTTAGTTAGTAATCTGACGAACACGAACTATGACTTCATAAGCTCCCGACAAAGTACAATGTGGTCTATGTACTGTTGTACACGTATAATCATGGTCACGTACTCGAGGATTTTAGTTTGAAGTTCAACTTTTATATCTGCTTCTTAAGTAGTGAAAGTCTTGTCTTGGCCAGAAACATTACTCGTGCAGCGTGTTTGGCATGGATAATAACGTTCACGTTCATTCGTGCTAATGCAAATGTTCCAGCTAGAGTTCGATTCAAGCACAAAACAAACAAATTGAGAGAATTCCACTCCAGAATCAAACTCGAGCGCTGCGTTCGTGCCATACCTACTTACTGTAGATATAGAGAACCATCCTAGTTTTAATGTCCAACAAATTTTTTTGCAAACTTCACGTGCTTTGAGAGCTCTGCTTCTCCAACAGGAGAAATGTATCGAATGAACTTTATGATCTTCTTCTGCAACTAGAATGTTCAATGTATAGTTTCAGCTTGTAAATTTCTGTATATTCTAGATCAAAATTTGTTGTAGCCTACAATGAGTAGATAGCTGCTTGGAAGCTCAATTGTAAGCACCTAAGACCAAACTGTGACTTTGTTGACATTTGTATATTTTATTCATGGTGATCTCGTTCCCATATACCTAAGTGCAGTATCTGATGTTTTTGTTCTATATGGAAAGTAAACGCCCGCCATTTTGTGTGTGCTCAATCGGGGTTCGTGTTTTTGTGTCTACGATGTATGCCTGACAATGTAGATCTGCAGTGTAGTATACATATTCTATACTAATGTCATATCTAGGGATGGGCTATTAAATCGAATATTCGGAAGCAGTCCAAATCATTAAAGATTCGAATTGATTCGTGTGAAATTTTGAATCGGGATCTAGTTTGGTGTACTAGAGGCTTTTACACAAAATACTGCGCCCATTTTGAAATGAACAAAATTCCTCCCTGTCTTTAAGTCATGACCTTCACAAGCGTAAAACTTCAGACGTGCGGATTCGACGATTCGGGAAAATATTTGATTCGTATTCAGAATCACAAACGAAATCATTCGATTTGCCCATCCGTAGTCATGTGGCTGAAATTTATTGCCTGATTGTCGATTGATAATTGAGATTACTTTTGCCTGTGCGTTGTTTGTAACCACGTACCTATCTATATTATGAGAATTAAAATTCGTGTACAGCAGCGGCAGCAGCAGCAGCAGAGAGAGAACTTTATTTTGTCAACCAGGAAAGTGCAAGGTACTTGAAATCATAATATTTGTATCCGGTATTGACAGAGTGGCCCGATATGACCTTCGAGTCGGAGCCACCCTGGAGTAAGGAGTATCATATGCGGTGTTTGTACACAGATTGGTTGATTGGTATACACGCAAAGATTAAATTCAAAATGTTACTGCATACGACAAAATAAAGAGGCAAAAATCGTTGACATTAGATGCAAATGAAAGAAGGAATGAAAAATAATAATAAATATTAATAAACAATAATAATAGTAATAAAAAATAATGATATTAAAATCACAAATGAAGATACATATTTAATTGAATCATTTAGGCCTAGAGCAAAGCAATCGAGCACACATGCCTTAGGCTATTGTACACAATTGCATACATTTTTGCAGCGAAAATCGTGACAAAACTAGTCATTTGCAACAAAAACATACATTATTTTGTCCTGACGTCAGGAAGAATATCATGCCAATCCATACTTGGCTGACTCATTCGTCTCCGTCTATCACGGGAATAGATAGCCGAATATAGAATGCTGTAAGGGCAACGCATTTCTTAATTTGTGACAGCGGTCGCTGTAATGCAAACCTTGACAGCCGTTCGTTGATGCTTGCCAAGATATCTGTAAGAATAGTTTCGGTCTCACAGATCCTTGAACGAAACAGAAAAAGTACGGTAAGAGAATGCTAACTTCTCGGGTGAATTTCAATCGACATCGTGTGCCCACATCAGCAGATAGGCCACGGAAAGAGCAGTAGCCTACCTCCAAAGGCGGGACTGATAAATATGATAGCGCCATTCCGAATATATTTGCTATAGATCGGTTATTGATCTAGCTAAGCTGACCACCTAATGATGAAGTGATTGGTTTCAAAAACTTGGATGAGGCCATCAAGCAGTGGCTACTGTGTGACCACGCTGGCGTCTAGTCGAAAGAAAGCGATACGACGATTGGCGTGCTCACCTAACTGTTGGCTGTTACCATGCATAATATTATGCATGTTCTCCAATGTTTGCTAGGGATGGGCCTCTATTGATTTTTCAATCATCGCCTAGGTCCTAGGAGATCATATTCTCTGTGGTTAAACGAGAATTGTGTAAGACTAGCGCGAGGTGGTGCAGTGGGTCGTCTATCCACCCACTGCGTAGGCTTATGCCACGGTAAGAGATCCACTTTTCACCGGGCGGCATTTTGCACCACGAAAAAAACAGGCTGGAACAGATACATGGATATAGTAATCGTGATACATGACACATGAACACAGCAATCGTGAAACATGATACATGAATACAGTAATCGTGTCAATACCTCCGGCTTATAGCCCGGATTACTATTACAATCACGGCTCTCCGCACTTCCCCGATACCGACTACCAGGCAAGGAAAGGGAATACCAATATCAAAGTCTTCGATTTGACTCGGTCGGGAATCGAACCCGGAACATTCCGATCAGAAAGCGGACAGTCTAAACCAGTCGGCCAACTGAACGGTAGAACGAGTAGCCCTAAGCCCAATCAATATATCGCTTTAGGAATGGAACGCGGCAGGGATCGTGTTTGTGTAAGCAGTCCTGCGACAAACAAGCGGCGACAAATGTTTTGATGTCCAGGAAACAAATGGCTAAGTATAAAGGGCATCGCAAGTTTCACATAGGGTTTAATTAATTAAAGTCAGTAAGCTATTTTCAAATATTATTGAGCCTGAAAGCTTTCGATGAACAGTCTTGTAAAGACTGTTTTTTCAAGTAACAATAACTTTGATGATGCAAATTCATACGCACATTGAGCTCACCTCTTCTTTGTCGTTTAGTCAGTTTAATATTAAATTTGGATTAACCTGGTAGTATTTGGAATCTAATTGTTATTCAATACATGCTATATATTACATTGATCACCCTCAGTCAAAAATGTTTTTGTAGGGAGCGTTTCGGTTTTGTATTCATCGGCTCACCTTTGGGATGTCATTAATATAAAATCATGCCTTCACTATTGTTATCATAGCAATGGCTTCGTAGCTTATACTACTGGAAAGGATTTAATTGAATTCAACGCGGCTGCGAGCGCCAAGAACTACCAATGTGATATTGTTGTTTTCCACTTTGTATTTTTCGACCGCCTGCCATCGGCTGCTGATTGCATCATGCTTATCCGTAATTAGGCTACTTACTCCTCGTGCCGCTTGATTCTATTGGAATTGGATATTGTTGTATCTACTGTAATTGAGACACCACCGCCAAACACCAACAGATCCTCAACCGACAATAAATTCGCTGATTAAACCGTCTCCAAGCAACACGGTACCGGAAAGTGTAAGCCTCTAGATCCACTCTCCATTAATTGGTCATTTGAGGTCGGCGTAATAGCTGGCAGGAGGCGAGGAAATATAGCACAAAATGTTGTTGGCCGCGAACACATTGGGAGGGTAACCAGTATCCCCCTGTGATTTCCATGCTTTTTCCCACACTGGGTTTGCTTTCGCTCTATTATAGTAAGCGAGGACAAGACAAGATTGGTTTATTTCAAGCACACAGATTTCTGAGTTTTTTGCGCACATTATTCCATTTTTCAAGCCTCGCCGTGTTCCCAACCTGCCATCGCACCCAGAATCGCTCGTATAGGACTACTTGTCTGTATTGTAGTCTTAGGCCTAGTGATATAGCAATACAGTATGTTGTGCAGTGTTTTCGTTGCCGCCGAGCAGAAAAGTTGATTAATATTGTGCAGCTGTGGCGTAAAGCTAACCACAGCATGTGACGTTGTCCTCTAGGGAAATAGAAAACGAGTCAGCGTCATCGCTACGTTTTGTTATAAATACGATGTTCCCATTTGACGCGGTATAGGAAGCCAATATAGTGATATATGACATCAAAACATCAGTTGTTGGTCACGTGATCCACCATATTTCCTATATTAGACGCGACCGATAATATTCAAGCGACAAACTAAGGAAGTTCTTTGATTTATCAATTGAGGGGAGTGGAGCGTCTACATTTAAGACTACGTTCATTTATGATTCAGATTTAACGTCCAGCCTTAGTTTATTGAGAATTAGCACTAAGGCTGGGCGTTAAATCTGCGGTGATCTTCTTTACAATATCCATTGATCGTCCGCCATCGGCTCCACTACACTCTTCATTTATGATTCAGAGATTAAAGTTTCGCTCCTGTTTGGTTACGTAATAAATGTAGAACTGCCGCTTTTAGATTATGCAATCACAGCCACAGTAGACCATTGGTTCGCCAGATAGAATATATTTCATGTCATGAAGGGTGGGTGTAGCTGTGGCGATTAGCCTATATACTGAATCAGTGCTTGTTGGTGCACACTTAGTTTTATCTATAGACGATGACCAAAACGGGCTCAAAACCAACGGCCGGCCCCAAAAAGCTCGAGTAAATGGGGTGGGTGGTCGGTTGCGACAAGAAAGGGTGTCTGTCGTAAAATCGTTCACAAATCACGAAGGGTTCGAACCTCAATGACGACCCATAAATGGTATAGTGCTAATGAACGCCACGCAAAAGATGACCAGGACAAGCAGGGCGATGGTTGTGGGATGATATCCATGTCAGCGTGATATTTCGCTGCGAAATCAATGTCCCGCGACTGCACTATACAATTGCAAGCGTAAACTCTGTTAATTGAAAATTAAGCGTTTTACACCCACCGATGATTGATATACTCCCACGGCAATGGCCTATGCGTCCTGTATTATTCCGCTTTTTTTTGCAGTTTTCTTACGCTATTAAACGCAGTACACTATCGAACTATATTCAATGGTGCAACCGGCAGACTCAAGACGCAAATCATCTGATATTGGAGGAAGGCGACTGAAAGTATTGCCAAATATAAACATCAGAGAAGATCGCGCAGACTCTCACATTGATGAAGTTGTTTACCGCAAGGTATGACATTGAGTACAGAGACTAGCTAGGCCTACAGTCAGGTATAACGGTTCAGGAACAATACAATTCGCAATATTGTATGATTATATATGTATATATTATAGAGGTTGTCTCGCGCAGGATTAAGTCCATCAGTTCAAAGCCTCACTTAGGTCACGTCACAAAGTTTTACAGTGAGGCGAGGCTGTTAAATCCGTGTAGTGTCAACTTCATAAACTAACTCATCCACACTACAAACTCTAAATGTAGCGATCAGTTTCCGAGCTTTAAATCCTCAGCCTTTCGTCTTTTCTGTAGTTCTGGAGTAGGTCATGCGTGACCTTAATGTTTTTTACAGTGACTATACTCTTTTCGAGAGGGTCCGGGTTTGATTCCCGACCTAGTCAAACCAAAGTTTTTAAAATTCCCATCAGTTCCTCACGTGGCAGTCAGTATCGTTGGGAGTGCCGAGCGTAGTGGTTGTGACAGTGGTCCGGAAGTATTGACAAGCTCACTATGAGCATTGACCTGACGTACATGACCTTAGTAGTTGAAAACGTCATAAATCCAAAAAACATAAAATACGGCGACTACGCTGTTACGCTCATTGCTACTTTGCTACTTGCCCCAGTCTGTCCTGTTCGTGGTGCAAAACGCCGCCCGGTGATAATCGCCACTGAAAATCTTCTTTATAATAATAATAATACTTGCCGCTATTCGGTCCCATCATCATCATCGCAACCGTGCAAACTGATCATTATCAATTAGCTTTGGGGGTTGTAGGTTGATGCAGGTTAAAAATAAAGGGTGAAGGCTGATGGATCATGAAATGATCTGCCGATTGTAATCATTTCTACATAAATGCTGCTCCAAAATACTATTTATCGAATCATTAGTCATCCGTTACATGTAGTGCATTTAGACATTGGAATGTCAATGTTATCATTGCTCTAATAATACATAATGACTGATAACTTTACCTCTTTGGTGTACGCCCTTGAGACAATTTCCAGACCACATCGGAAGTAGATCTAGGCAGCGCGGGATTGCCATATCAGTTAAGAGAGATTGTAAAACCCTGGCATATATCACCAAGCGTTTTGTGATCTCGCTGTATCTGTTCAGTAGTGTTAGCCAGTACGTGTAGATTATTTTGGACTTACGTCACAGTATTTTCGATTCAGATCGATTGTAACACTCTAAACGAGTTGATATCTCACTGCAAAGGCAAACCACCTACTTTGACGAAAGAAACAACAGTAGCACGCCTGGGAGTACACGAATTGGAGCAGGATTCGTTGCTACTACCATATTTCTCAAATGGAATGCAGATTTCTTCACCAAGAATGTTATATGGCAGTAACGATGAGTCACAAGTGAACAGGGAGCAGCAATATTTTAACTATCCATCAGTTTTGCGGTCACAATTCGGCGCGAAAGGAGGGCAGAGTTCATACATAAAGTCAGCGATGTCAGGCGATGAAGGATACAATGTTGAGACTGTATCAACGAATTCTATAAGACAGAATAAAATAGATAATGTCGCTGCTGCTCGCATGCCGACATACACTGTCGTGTTCTTGGGGGAACTAAGCGTCGGGAAATCCGCACTTTGCAAAAAATTCTACAAATCCGGCATGAATCAACACAAAAACAAAAAGTCATCACCAGATTTATTTCAACAACATGTCGTAACTGATGATGGTGATTTGAACGATGCCTACTCTTGTGAATCTCTGGACCAAATGAAGCAAGTCGATTCACGTACGGAAAATTATTTTGAATGACTTTTTTGAACTATAGACCTATACAGTGTGTATAATTTTGCATGCATTTGCAGATCATGTATATGAAAGACCTGTAACAGTGGACGGTCGTTGTGTCAGACTGCGCGTACTCGATATCAATTCTGAGGTAAGAGAATGCAGTTACCAAGAAGTCATGTCATACCAAGGCGATCGCCTTGGTTCATACCCATGTGCTTGTCTGTATACAGAAAACTAGCTAATATACGTATATATAGTCGATTGTCGCACCAAAATGTCACCCTGTCTCGCTACTCAAAGGTTAAAATTGAGAACGCATCATATAGCAGCAAATTATTCTCAGGCTTCGAGCTTAGGTCGGAAAGATCAGTGAGCAGTATCCATATTCAGAGGATAATACCCTTAATTATCACCGTATATTATGCATACTTACAGTAGGTACGTAACTATGTACCCTACTTATTGGATGCAGATGGAATTGATCTATTTTATGTTGGTATTGGTAGCCGCCATGTCTCTGTTCCCTATATGCTTAGCCGATGTTGTATCCAGTATAGATGTAATCATTATATCCGTGCCAATTAATTAGAGTAGGCCTACTCCACGCGTGTGGAAGGTTTCCTTTGCTGCGCAGTTGTTGCATTTGTCTGTATCGTGAGAGTTGCCTTCCTGCGTTTTCTCTATTAGCGTATTATCAATTACTCAATTACTCTCTGTGTTGTGTTGTGTTACACAGTTCTAAGCCTCACTTAGGTGTTAGGTTACGTCACAAAGTTTTACCATGAGGCGGAGTCGTAAAATTCGTAGTGTCAACCTGTCATAAACTAAGTCTTCCACACTTCAAACTCTAAAAGTAGCGGCCAGTTTCCGAGCTTCTTACAAGAGCCTAGGCTCAGGCGCAAAAGGAATCAGGTCGAATGAATCGCACCGAATCCTCAGCCTTTTGTTTCGATAAAGCCTCACTTAGGTTACCTCAACCGTTTGACCAAACTACATATGATAATGTAAGGTAAGCCTGTATCCTTGTAAAACTTTCCAGAAACATCGGAATGAGTGTGGATCGGAATGCGGTGATTTTGAGCCATTTCTTGGGGTTGGAGAAGCATACGCTTTGACCTATTCGATAGCTGGTACGTTGGGGCATTACCGGTCGAAAATCTGTTGAATTGTAAATCGTAATCATTATTGTTTTTATAGACCGGGGAACTTTCCAGACCGTGATGGAAATTCTTTCGCGAATGACAAGCAAACACGCCGACGCACTGTGTTCGTTGCCGGTTATACTGGTTGGTAATAAATGCGACCTCGTCAGAAACCGACAAGTGTCCAAAGCAGGTAAGTTGTCTTACTATCTACTTTACAGAAAGTTTCTGTGCGACTAAACCATTGACAGCCTTGTCTACTTTGATTATATAGTCTAAAGAGCATGGTAAAGTGGCGAAAATTATCAAATCGCAGCTCAGGGTTAAGGAGTTGGTGCGTATATAATGCTTGTCGTGTTTAGCTTCAAGTTGTTCCGCATGTCCCACTTTGCCGGGCTCGAAATTGGATATCAAAGAGATACGTCATGTCGCATCAGGCGATCGATTGATTGATTGACACGTCGATCTGGATTCGAACCAGGTACATCTGAGTACATCTGCTTGGCAGCCTTGCTCTCGTGGAATACGACAGAAAGCACTCGTCAATTTTTCAAAATGTATATAGTCTTATCACCTGCCAGCGGCGCATTGCGAGTTTGCGACTAGGGCAGCATGCCTGCGCTAGGTAATTTAGCTGTCTTCTATCCATGGGTTGACTCGTAGCTAATGCGACAAAGTGTCGTTCAGAAATCCTGTCCAAACTACAACCTCAATGGTCAATTTTTACAGATGGGATAAAAGTAGCTACCAAGCACAACATCAAATTCATCGAGACGTCGGCGTCGCTCAACGAAAATGTGACCGAATTGTTCGAAGGATTAATTCAACAAATTCAATTACGGAGATCAACGAGTTCTGACAACAGCGCCGCTGCATCTTCGAGTCTAACATCGGCAGAAAACAATTTGACAAAAGACAATGATAATAAAGAAAGTAAATCCAGCAAAAAAGGGAGTGGCTCGCGAAAAAAGCGACGCCCCAAACGAGTTTTTACCCGCAGACTGACGGAGTTCCTAACTGGCGGAAGGCACGATGCTAAAACACAGAGAGCGAAATCATGCCAAGATCTCTCAGTGCTGTAATGACATTTTGAAAGCAGGTTGCTTCAAAATATTTTTAATGCAAAGGTTCCTTCTTCACTTGCATCGCCGATGATGCGATGCAACATATAATTCACACGTTTATATCGAGACTAAAGAGCCCCGGCAGTCTTCAAACTCCGAGCAAGTTATTTCTGTCTTCATGAGCTGAGCATTTGTTTGGTAGTCTTCGCCAACACCCCTATCTTCGCCGAGTGTGACCTCCCATTAGACGATCGAGTACTTCATGCCGGATTGCCTTAAACACAATTTCCACGGTAACTTTCTGTGAAGCAGCTCACGACTCACGAGCTTAACCACAACTGCTACTGCTTACGCTTGCGCAAATTATTGTAAAAACTCCCAGCAATTAATTATAGCTCTTCTAGTCGCTACATATAGTGTTACGTCCTTGGTGCACCCGACTTCACCGGTGATAAGCGCCACTCCGAAATAATTGTAGTATAATAATACCCCTGGCGTTCACGAGCGTTACCCATATTTGGCGTGAGTTTAATTTGAAAATGGCCCGATGCAATATATAATACTTTCTTGAATGGCGTAGGCCTATTCATAATATTTCGCGTTCGTGACGTCATATTTGTTGTTGTACCGTATATATAACTTTATTGTTATGATGCTAGAAGAAAGTAGCCTATTAATTCACGTTCGTGACGTCATGTTTTTTTGCTGTATACATATAATTATATACATGTATAGTTCATTTTTGTTATTTTTTTGTCTGTGTTCCTTTGTTCGTGTAGGGTAGGCTATCAGGTCTACTGCTGACGTCAAATATTATCGTTTTAATCCTGATTAGGGGATATTATGGTGATTTTCTCAATTGCTGTATTACATATGCCTACACAATAATAATTTTGTCCTGAAACGAAGCTTTAATTTAACCATGAAGGTCGCAAGAAGTAACGTGAAGGAGACGCGGCGCTGAGAGTTCTTTTCATCGTGTATAAAGAACTCGGCGGGGGTCTCAGGTAACAAAATTAGCAACGTGCCAGACAATTTACGTTCATCGTACATAACTGTTTGACTGTCCTATTATATAAAGCACGCAAAGGAAGCACCAAGATGTAGTCGAAAGTGTGGCGGTCAGGCAGGTTTAGGCTTACTATACCGAAACTTTACCAGTTCAATGCTTGATCGACTTGTTTCCACACCAACAAGGCGCCTTGCGCGTTCCACGATTAGACGTCCTCGCTCAATCACCTTGACCTCAAAGGAAAGGAAAGTGTTTATTTTTGTCGATATTTGATTTATGCTGCATTTATGATGATATGCATCGGCCTACACACTACTGGTGCATCTGTAATTATGCATATCACGCGGGTATGATGTGCATATATGCAGGCCGGACAAGGTTGACGCCGAAGGACCAGGAAGGCTATCGAAGTCAAGCACCCCCCTCCCCTACGCACTATCTTCAACGCGCTGGTCATCTAGCGAGGAAGCTACCTGCCTTCCAGATTTTCGTGGTTTAATTTGTCGTAAATCCTTTCCAGTTGTAAAGCATATAGGTTTATAAGCTACGAAGGGATGACGTTCAATATTATAGTGCTGCTGAACCTGGTTTTACTGTATCGTGGTGTCTATTGCGCCAATAGCGCAAATGTTTCGACTGGTAATGAGAAGGCGCTTCAACCAATCACACTCGCCATCCTTTTACCTTCGATGAAGCCGTACCTTTTCAGAAGACAACTTGTACAACCGGCGATTGAATATGCCGTAGCATCTGTAAAAGAGGAAATGGCTAGTTTGGGATATCGATACGAAGTGGCATACCGCGATTCCTACTGTGACCAGCACCGTGCAAGTTTATCCGCCATAGCCTTTCGCCATGGCGAAGGCGCAGTCGTTTCTGTAAGCCAAAACAGCACTGTTCTCAACCAACGAAAGAGCAAAAATGGCCTGTCGCGTGCCCTGTTCAGGCAGAAACGGAGAGCCTCCTTTAACTCTGCTCGGACGAGCACTCTAGGAATAACCAGCACTAAATCCCCGCCTGTTGTGTTTCTCGGACCGGCATGCAACAAGGCTGCTGAAGACGTGTCTCTGCTTGCAGAATCTTGGAATATTCCCATGATTACCAGTGGTGCTCCTACATTGAGTATTGACCCTGATAAACTTACAACTTTAACAAGAATTGGGCCAAGTCATTACGATTTCGCACAGTTCATCTGGCAGATATTTAAGGAACGTGGCTATGGGAAGGAATATCCAATTCATCTTCTATATGAGGCCGGTTGGGAGAGTGGAACCGCGGAAGAGTAAGCACAGTGGCCTATACCTACCTTTTCGATATGATCGACATTAGAGATATTGGTCATGGTTCTTAGACAAGGATATAGATAGGATATCCCTGTTCTTGGAGTATGCTTGCTTAGAGTTTAGTCGGTGTAGTGAAACTTTACCGAGCCCGAACATCTGGAATTTCCCGCCCCTCTCTCTCGTTTGGGCAATATAGGCCAAATTGAGAATTTAATTATAAATGAGTCATTATACTGTATATAGGCCTATTTATATTTGTTAACAGCGAATGCATGTCTGTGATTCAAACCCTCGCCATGAGTCTCCCGGCTTTTGATCGCCGCTTCCATTTATATGTTGCCAAATACATCGTAGGAGACGTCAACGGTCATCACTTAGTTCAAGATCTTTTGGACCCGAGAGGTAATTTACTCACCATCACAGAAAATGAATTCTGCAGAAATTTGGATCCTGTTTCTGTCTTTAGTCGTGGTGATGTGTGCGTCAAGCGACAAAGTACGTGAAATAATGATCGGCGCGTACAAGGCTGGATACGCAAATCGAGACTTGAGTCACTGGTTCGCCATCGACATGTATAATCGAAGCCATTATACCAATTCGCCATGGAAGAAAGGTGAGATTCCAACTATCAAATCATATGAATGCTCGGTAGTAGCCTCGCACTACGCTGTTTAAAATAGACACTTTCACCCCGTCAACGAACGTAAACCCAATATCGTTCTTGAATAGGTTTGCCGGTGGCCTTGGGCCATGGTTTAGTCTGAGCCTGTTTGTCTGGGTATGTACGTGTAGGCTATCTGTGTGTCTGTCTGTGCACGAATCGACTTTTTTATGACTGATGCTATCGCCATAAGATTTGACATGGATGTAGGGACGGACGTTATCCGTGCAACCACGAGGTATTTTAGTGCTTTCAATGCGGTTTGGCGTCTTAGATATATTTCATACGGGTTTAGATAAGGCATATGAGAAGTGAATCGAGGAGCCATTTTTCTTCGCCAAGAGAAGAGAGGGAAGGGTCCCACCCACGATTAAATGGAGGTTGCATTTATTGCGTAGGGCTACAACGTCTTATGTTGAATCACTTGTATCCCCCGAGTGAAACCGGGATAACCAGCTAGTTTCTAATAGTAGTGTATAGCCTGCCGGGACATATACATGCATAGGCTACCTATACTTTTAGTAAGGGAACTATTCTGTTCAACAGATGTAAGAAACCTTATACCTTACCTTGAAGTCTATTTGAATCTTTGCCAATGCAGGTGATGGTCAAGATTCCGTCGCAAAAGAAGCATTCAAGGCTTTGATGATCATCACGGCCTATGCGGGAAGGGGACCACGATTCAAGCAATTCAGACAAACTATGTTGCAAAATTATGAGCGAAATGGTGTAAAAGAAGATGTAAGAAATGCTCAATCTTATTATATCTACCGTTATCGACAGTAGAAATCCTCAATGCCTTTCCGATTTGACCGATATAAATCATGCTGTATGAATCCTAGGTTGTGTGCTGTTGTGTTTTGGAGTCTTTCAGGTCTATGCGCAACATGACATTCCCACTGGCCTCAATTTCGGAAGCTGAATGCTCTGCTGTCCCGGATAGGAATAGATCAAGTCTCTGCAGGATTTGCAACTTGAGCAACATATACTGTATAACACTCATTGTTGTTATATGCAATAAAATAGGTAAATGAATTCGTCATTGGATTTCACGACGCTGTGATATTGCACAAGAAAGCGTTTGCTGAAACCGTTCTCCAAGGAATAGACGTCACCGATGGCGCTGTCATGACAAGAAATATGCGACAAGTAATGATACAAGGTACTGTAGACTGTGTAGACCTAATTGTCATGATTGTCGTGTCACTCAAGTTTAGGTCAAATATGTGTCAACTGTATGATGTAGATGACAATTTACAACCTAGGATTTCGTACGTTCAGGTATCGCAGGTCCTGTGATAATCGGGAAGTATGGCAACAGACGAGGAGATTACAGTATCCTTACTATGACTGACTACAAGGCTGGAACCTTTTTGGTTTGATGGAATATGTTTAAATAGCATTATGCAGTAAACCTGAACCACATCATCCATTTTTAGAGTGTTTTTGACTACTTGGGTAATTTCGGACGGGTACGTGGGGATCTGCCCGTGTTGAATGCAACTAAGATAGGTATGTCATCTACTTTTGTCTATTTATAGCAGGCCAGGCCTATTTTATGCAGTGTTCACCAAACAACTCTTCCCCATTTTCCATGTACGTTTCAGCGCAGCACCGGAATGAGACTTCGCGCCGAAGGCAACGCGAGTGGCAAGAAAAGAAGGAAAAAATCCTGAAAGGTAGGGTGTACTAGGAGGCATAGTTTGGCAGCAGTTTTTCGTAGTCTATACGGGTAACGTTAGGTCTACATATATGCAGGTAGATCTATAATAAATGTACGGCTTTGAAAGAGAAACTACTATAAAAGAGAGTAGGCCTATATTGGGTACCCAACTACCCATGCCCATAGGTAAATAGGCGACAGTGACATCTCGCTCACTAGATTTGGCTTGCAGGGACTGGGGTTTCTGACTGAGTAAACCCTGGGAGGCAGGGCGAGTTACGTCGACAATGATCAGGAGACTAGGCCTATAGACACAGCAGTAGCCTACAATTAAAGCGGTGTATCGAACGTAATATGCCTTGTTGGATTGCTAGACTTAATGTGTCTAGTAAATATTAAGGCCTTTTGCCTACCCCCTTGCTTAACCACGACATACGAACCAGTTAATTGGCCGGTTCTAAAACATTCTCGGAACGGGTGTTTTATGCTTATACAAGATAGTGTGCCATTTCTTCCAACAATAGTCGTTGCATATGCCATACGTACATACATAATTATATATGCACTATGCAGGCTGTAGGCCTGTGGCCTATATGCTACTCAGATTCACCTCTTATATATCACGGATGAAAATTTTCAGAGCTTGACTCAATTACCGAGGCAACAGGATCGCATGACATCCTATTCGGAATTCTTGGGACTCTAGGGGGGCTGACCTTGTGCTGTCTTCTGGTATTTGTACCAGTTTGTCACCAGTAAGTAAATCTATACCAGCAAACACATGATATAGCTAAGATATAATAATGATCTCACAAACAACGCCGAAAGATATAGCCAAAAAATATCTAATATATATATATATGTCGACTCATAATGACATCATTATTATATGTTTTGTGACATCACCCGTGATACGTTCGTGACTAGTTTGTGATACGTTCGTGACTAGTTGGTGATACGTTCGTGACTAGTTTGTGATACGTTCGTAACTAGTTTGTGATACGTTCGTGACTAGTCCCGACCGACTGCGGCTGCGGCTCCGACCCCCGCGTTTTGAATAATAGCCATATATAACACAATTTTGTTGTATATTGAAAAAATGCAAGTTACAGACGGAGTTGAAATGAGGTAAGAATTGAACACAATTTGTGGAATACAGTAGATTTGCACATGGATTGAGGCAGTCTAATGCATAAATGTAAAAATATACAATCACCAAATTACACTATTCACTATTTTTCAAAGCTTTCGAATTAGTATAATTGTTGGTGTATAGAACCAGGCAAAAGCCAAACAGAAAAATACGTTGAAGAATATAAAGGTCAGTGGAGCAGATGGCGAACGATTAATAAATATCATAATGAAGATTCGGTAAACCGTAATCAGAACATTGCGTCAAAAATAGTACGTACCATCAAACATGAATTTGGCAAGAAATTGTACAATGTTGTGGCATGGAGATACAAAAATAGAAATGCCACCAGCAGTCAAGCATCAGAATCAGAATCAGAATCAGAATCAGTAGGCTTTTCCTGGGCTGTATTATTGCTGATCCCTTCGTTATCCTTCTATTCGGAACACTGAAACAGGACAAGAGCATATATGTATAATGTAACTCCAGACTAATCAAAGCATTAGCAAAATTGTATGTGTGGTCAGCATACTGCGCCTTGGTGAACGTGCTGCGCCATGGACATTTTACATGGAGGGTTCGGTTTGGGACACCCAATCCCTTGCACATTCAGAGTTATAGACATGACAGTATGCTGTTTTATATAGAAGGAGTTGACCCAAAACCTCGTCTCTGAATACACCAACGCCACACAGTGCACTCTACACCATACTGTTATTAGATTACCTTGATTTTAGATCCGACAAGTCAGAAAGCGCCCAATGCGACGTTGAACGATTTCGTCTATACCTTTTTGACCTATGTGAACATTCACGCATGCTCCTGAAACAGTAAATATAGATTTAGAAACACTGTTAATATCATTGCCCACAAGTTGGCCACTCTACCATTATTCTTAATAGTTTAGCCTAGATATAAAATAATCAACTTACGGCGGATAGTCTTGTACAGAGCCAATTGTTTGAAGCACCTTTTTCTACCATTTTTGCCCGTTTGCCCTTTGAAACTGAATGATTGCCACACTTCACTAGTAGCTACTGCAGACATCATTTTTCTGACAGTATGGGACGGTGTGATTCCTTGAAGTTTTTTCAAAGCAGATATCTGTAAAAGCTACCCGTCTTTTATTGAAAGTTTGACGGAGTGCATTCATTAGCTCAGTGGCAAAAAATAAACCTACCACACCACCCCGCCCTGACAGATATAATTGAAAATTAAGATATCGATCAGACTCACCAGTTCAGACTTCCCATATTTTAGTGCATTTTCAAAATTGTCTAGCTCTGCAACTGATTGAAAGGGGTTCTCTATAAGATCTTCCACAACAATAGAGCTGGTTTCGCCACATCTTTTACTGCCACCACTTTGAACAAGATCGTGTATCGTTTGGACAAGACTATGCGTGTTTTGGAGAAGATCCAGCAATTGGGGCTCAATTTGCACTGTTATCGGCTCTACTTGTGTATTTCTACACTTAACAATATTCTTTGCTTTGACTGAATTTGCTGGAGTTGACCACAAACATCTAAACATAAAATGACTGACTAGGCTACATTACACAGGTGTCTGGTTACCGAAAAATATGAAACTCACCATCTGATATTGGCATCGTCCAGCAACTGCAACTGGCTACTTCCTTCAATACCAGAGTTCTGAAGTTGTGGAATACTCTCTTCAGCATATTTATTGCCGAGTAACGGCAAGCTTGCATTACCAAAATCATGAGATTGCTCAGTTCTCCGATTTGGCACTTGAACCTCTTGTAAAGGCATGCGTTGGGATTCGGAACATTTCTTCTTCAATGTTGAGGACTCTTCATCTATTACACACATATTTACATTTACAACCAAGCAAATACTCTCAACATGCCGTGTTTTCCTGAGCAGATGGAGTATAATACCTTCTTGATCATTGTTCGACATTGAACTATCCAGAAATTTTTTATTGGGCCGTCGTCTTCTTGCAACTTTCCTCTGCTTCATCACACGTTGAAGATTGTAAGCCACTAGATTCTGAAGCATGTCGCAAACTACTCATAGCCTCCGTCCATTTATCTAAATGGCACACAACCTCAACAAAAGGTGTAAATATGAGATGATGAGAAATTTTTCCGATCTAGCTCTAGTACATGCAATTGACTTTCACTTCCAAGTTATTCAATCAGAAAATTGAGCGCAGCTCCACTCACCAGTCGACGAGATTATCTGGATTTTATACAGAGACCACTAGCCATTGCTTAAGTTTGGTGGCTTCATTTTTCTAGCTTTTGTTGTTGGATCCTTTTTTGGCCACCAGGAATGCAATATTCCCTGAATTATACATTAAAGTGTATTTATATATATGAAACAATTCGTTATCATCGTGACACAAAAGAAAAATATTGGCTCTCACTTGCACTCAAGTTTTTCAACTTTTATGTATTACGGCAACTGTAGGATCATCGCTGAGAAACTGGATTACATCATAATTACAATCACTGCACGCTGTGGGTGTTGCACCAGTACTTAACAGCATGCTTAATTGCTCATGCGTTATGCCAACTGTTCAAAACTGCAAATATACATAGAATAATCAATATTGATTGCATATTGATACCCAATGCGCTAGCCCAGTCTTAAATAACTCAGTTTTACCTGCAACATCTTCATCAGAATCACAATTGCCAGGCATCATATCAACATCGTCCAAGGCTTGTTGACTCTCCTCGTAGGCGGGTGGCGATTGGAGCAAACCTGTCACTATCATTTGCGATGAAATCTCGCCATTAACAGGAAACGATCGGGACAAAACATCACGCACATTTCCTTCTTCTGTGGAACTTGAGTCTTCAACATCGGCGCGAAGCTGAAGCTGGACATCATCACCACCACCGTCAGAATAATAATCATCGCTTGATGACTGCTGTGTCTTAAACTCTAACCTAATTCTAGCCCGCTTCGCACGTACCCAATCTCTTTGATATTTCCTACGTCTTTCCCACTGCTCAGCCATCTTCACATTCCCGACCAACACGTTGAGCGCTAGCAGTCAAATGGCGGGATCATTATTCATATTTTTTACGGCCGGTCAGATCACGTGATTGAATTCCCGCGGCATTTTCTCTTTGTTTTTTACCAAACAGACACGCTTCGGATCCGTTGCGAATGCGCAACCACGAATAAAACACAAAGAGTTTTCGTTGACGGATTTCGTCGTAAAGGTTTATTCAACTCTCGTAAAATCCAAACGCAAGGGGAGCTGAAAATTTGGCGCCGCCCAATTCTGAGATTTCTGGCTGTTAATTTCGAAATTAGGCTGATCCACTTGTCAATAATTTACCAATTTCTGATTTTCCATTCAATATAATATAATAACCAGCGTTTAAACATAATTAGTTTTTCGTTGCCAACTCTTGACTTCAGTGCGATGTCGAAGTGGTGATCATCATCAATATGCAGTTATAATCTACTGTATTTTCGTCGTTATAAGCCCTACTGCATGTAGGCTATATTCTATGTCACAAACGCTCAAATTTAGCCAGCCAATGTTGTGTTATATCTGACAGACTCGATCATCTGAACTCGCGGGTCTGAGAAGATATAAATATGATGTCATAGTTATATATCTGCATGACAAGACATGTTTCGGACTTGCTCGCATAAGTTCGTGATATCCGAAATGTGTGCAAAACATATCTTGTGTTTGCTGGGTAGGCTACATGTCTATAGGCCTACTTGCCCAGGCTACTATAATGATAAAACAGGCCCGTTCGTCATGATGTCAATAAATTTTTGTCATATTATAGGCCTACAGTAGAATGAATATAAATGCACAATGTTAGCGTGTGACTTACAGTGGAATAGCGCTATTAGTAAGTTATTGCAACCACCGTAAATATGGCGGTACAAAGTGCAAAGATTCTCATTAATTAGGCTATTCTATGCAAAGATTCTATATCTATGAGGGAATCAGCTTGAAGCTGGGCCTGACAAATCTCGACTTTTGCGTAGGAAGAGACGTCGCCCGAGACCTCATTCAAGCGAAAACGGAACAGTTCAAGGGGAATATTTTGGAAATCAAGAGCAAGCGTGCTTGCACAGACCACTTCGGCAAGAAACGTCCGTCGCAACGTGCATCACTGTGATCGATTCGGACGAACCTACCTGATCACTTTGAATGCATAGGCATGAGTGATATTTTTTCAATCTTTCGTAATATATCAATAAAGAGCCGTGAATGTAGTGTCCGGCACACGACTTGCTTCATTTTAAACAAAAAACAGGACTATTTTAGCCTATAGGCCTATTAGGCCTATATATGATGGCTCGATGCTTAAGACCTGCCTCTGCTTTCTTCGATCATCTTTCGTCTATAGTCGAATATGGTGCTTGAGTCATCCGATTCAGTCATACGTTCATATATGTCAAACGCTGGCGCATTTAAAATAGCCAATGTGACAAGACTCTCCGACAGGATAAAATCCATTTGTGACTGAACTTATATAGGCCTACCCGCCAAATGGGGTGGCTTCATGAAGTGGATTGTCGTGTCGGTTGAGAAATTGATCCCACTCCACATTAGAAGAAATCGACTGATTCGCAGTTAAACATTTAGCCTATCGGGTGGGCCTATCGACCCGTCCAACCTACGTAGGCCACTTGTAGGCCTATATATTAGGCCTATATTCCAATAATATTGGATATTTGATAGACCCAGGATCCAACCGATCAGCTGATAATCGATCAGATATTAACGATTTTTCGATAAATCGGTAAGATGAGGCCGAATATCGTAGGCCTTTTGGTCTTTAAAAATCGATACCGGACTATATATCTCTGCTCCGCACCAGCTAGGCCTGAATCAAATCTTTCGTCGTATTTACAACGAGAAAATACTCCTACCCAAAGACTATATTCATATTGCGACTAGATTTTGAACCTGTTCTTTCACCTGGTCACTGAGATGAATAAAGCATAGTTCAGCCATAGTTTATCCATAGAATGGTTTTAATCACCTCCCCAGATCCCAGAGCTATGAATAAAACAGCTCAGTGGATCTGAAGGAGAGTGTCTTCGCATGACTGACTTTGACTGACGCAGAGGCGACTTTTTTAGCTGAGAGTTGGAAAAAGGAAAAATAAGCCTAGTACGAAGGCGCCTTTGTTTTGTAGGCGCAAAGCGTTCGATTCCGTTAGTGTTGTTTGTTTGTGTAGGGTCTGTTGCGAGCATAAGTTAGGCATAGTCGTTCTTCTTCATTACCGGCGACATACTGGAAGTAATATAGCCTATTAACGATGAAGATGACCGAAGATGACATACGTAAGTTGGTCTATATATATATTTCTAGAAAATGACGTAATTATTGTGGTATCTAAAAACCTATAGGTCTGACCGAATCCAACGTCCAAACACAATATTAAAAGTGCACTGTAGCTCAATAATGCAAGGCATAATTGGCATATGTTCCATTTGTGGGTGGCCACAGCTGCACAGCACAGAGCACACACTCCATATTCCACGGTGAAACTCTATTGATTTGGAAGTGATATTTTCGCCGGATGACTTATCTAAGCTTAGGTCCTAAACAATTTATGGCCTCCACTTAACTTTAAGTTTCAATTGACACTTAGCTAAAGGCCGTTCCTAACTTAATTTAAGAGTGTAGTGGAGCCGATGGCGGACGATCATTAGATGTTGTAAAGAAGGTCACCACAGATTTAGTGCCCATCTTTAGTTTATTGAGAATTTAATCCTTTCCTTCATATGATGGACGCTAAACTAAGGCTGGACGCTAAATCTGCGATGATCTCTTTACAATAACTTAATTTAGGAATACTTATGGCCTCCACTCCAAGCTTACTACCATTGTACCACTCCACAAATTCAGTATTTTCAAGAGCAATTGCTTCTGCTTGTTTTAGTATTGTCTCTGTCCTTACCTGACCAAGAGATTCTTCGTGAAATATGGAAGAAGAAAAGTGAATTACTGTTGCATCTTCAGGTAAGGTGTCTGCACCATTTTTATCAAAAAATACCGGAGCGTTATCATTCATATATATATATAAAATGCTCCTGACTTGATTTAGAAACTGAGAACAGAGCTTGAGGATGTCGATAAAGAATTGGATAATCTTGAAGGGACACCTGAAAGGTAAATTCTTATGGATTATATATAGCCCTACGTTGTCCAGAAAAGGTAAGGAATTGATTTACAGTAATAACTGACGAGCATTTATATTGTTTTTGAAGCAAAGCGGTGTCACGTGAGAAAAAAGAATCTGTTGGAAGAAAGAAATTCAACTCAAGTCCGAAAAAGGTCAGCAGTCCACTTGTCGTTTTTCTTTCAATTTTGTTCGACTGTTGTAGTTGTCATTTTTTGTCATTGCCCCGCCAACATCTGACCCGCATAAAATGCCATTACGCCCCAAATATCGAAACCATGTTTATGCAATTACACAGAGCCACTCTGCAATTACATGCAATCAGCTAAGCTGGTCCAAGCACCTGACTCGACTGGTCTTCGATACTCACTGTAGCACAATTATTTTTACATCATAATCTAATTGCCTTCGTCCATGCATCACAGTATAGTACCTATCAAAGGTTCATGTCTTGGCTAGATTGGTTGTTTCTGGCCGTAGACCGGCTCTGCATGGGCAGGCCAGACCCCACCCGCCTGCGACACGGCTTGTAACTTTGTGTTCCTGATAATGTATATAGCTGAGTGCCGACTAGTTAGTGGCGTATTCTGTATTTTGACACCATTCTTGCACTCATTGACAGGGCATTGCATATCTTATTGAAAATGATATCGTGCAAAACCAGCCAAAGAGCATAGCGAACTTTTTATATCGTCGCACCGGACTAAATAAAACAGCGATTGGTGATTATTTAGGCGAAAAGTATGCTTTCACATGAATCTATTGTTTCTGCAAATTATTTATTTAATAATTAATGATTTTAACAGAGAGAACATCAACATCGATGTTTTGAATGAATTTGTCAATCTACATGAATTCACAGGCTTGGGATTAGATACCGCGCTTAGGTAGGACCTAGGAGAGGTTATTGATTCAAGCAAGCTTATATTCCTAACACTACTTGGGATGCTTGATTTAGGCAATTTTTGTGGAATTTCCGTTTGCCTGGAGAGGCTCAAAAAATCGATCGTATGATGGAAGCCTTTGCCACAAGATACTGCAATTGTAATCCAGGAGTTTTTAATAACACAGGTAAGCCAACTTAATGAATATGTGGTCACTGCTATGCTTTTTAGTTTCCACACTCATATTCTTATAGTGATTACTACATTTTTTAATATATAGGATTTGTTAATCGGGTTTGTGAAATAATTTGGTGAATTTTGTATTGCTGGTTTAGCCAGACTAATCCTTGCGATATCAAAGTATGCCGTTTGTTTTATAGAATTCGTAAATTGTGTACCAGGCACTTATTGCCGGTCCAGACTATCATTAGCTGTTGTGCAAGTATTATGGCCGTTTTGTGTTTTTGCTTGACATAATTATACTGTACACAGTCCTTTCCTTAGGTCACAGCATTCACGAGTTGGCAACATGTGGCTCTTTGACTCTGCCGTATAGTTTTGAAATATATATGTTCGAAATTGGAAATATGTTGCTTGGCTCATTGTGTATTTGTAGCCAACCTAGTCAATTTGGTAGTAGCAGGTTCATAATTTAGCTACCGGTATGTAGATATAGATACCCGGTACTGTACTTGTGATCGACTGATAGCATGTTTTGCCTTGAATAAAATGCTTCTTTTAGGGCTTTTATTGTTTCATTGTCCAGGCGTATTAATTTTTTATCCAATACGGCTCTTTCAACATTTTGAGTTGCCTACCCATTTCCTAAATCAATTTCACATCTTGGAAAAGCTTAGGCCTACTGTCCGCTGTTCATTGTACACTCACTGAAATTACACCTTTCTGTCAATTGTGGATTTCATCCTTGCTGTAGTCTGAATACTCTGTTTAATACGATTTCAGATACTTGTTACGTTCTGTCATTTGCGATCATCATGCTTAATACATCACTGCACAATCCCAGTGTGAAAGAAAAACCCACAGTGGACAGATTTATTTCGATGAACCGAGGAATCAACGATGGCACAGATCTTCCAGAAAAGCTTTTAATCGTAAGCTACAAGAACTCGGTGTTTGCATATTGTTTACAAACTAATTTTGATAACATCTAATTTTCAGGATCTATTCGACAGCATAAAAAAGGAGCCATTTAAGATACCTGATGATGGCAGTAGTGATCTTGCTCTAACGTTCGCCAACCCTGAGAAGGAAGGATGGTTGCTGAAACAAGGTAAATTAATTTTGTAAATCCTGGAACTTTCATAGACACAAATTAAGTATTAGTAGGAGAGTTATTATGACTATCGACGTGCTCGCCTTTCCAATCATAATGTCCAGGCTATAATGTTATGTGTTCGAGGCCATGAGATGACTATTGCTGCCCAAGTGCAGCTGCAAATGGGTCCTCAAAGGTTGTACAGCCATGCTCAGTCATTTCGTTACCTCTAACGCTATAGACATCATTGGTGGGATATATATTAAATGCTCTATGCCATTGAATAGTTTTTGATGGCGCTACGTAACTGTCAATATGCTGCAACGATAATTGAAAGTTTAAAATAGATGTTGTCAGAGGTTGGCATCAGGTCAGCTTTTCTTTGAAACCTTACACCCGATGGTTGCCGTCCATGCAACCCTTCCTCATTGATCGAATCTATTCTATTTTCCGCTGATGTTCTCATACTACAGGAGGTATGTGACTGGTCATATTTAATTTTGCATGGCTTGAACTTTCCAGTTTTGGTTAGTTGCCTCTGCTTTCTACCTTCGTTGTGTAGGCTTTATAAAGGTTTTCTCTGAGCATATCTTAGATTTTATTTTCCATTACCAATACCTGCCCACGATAGTTGTAAAGTATTCAAACTGGCTTGTGACGTAGGTATCTGTTGAATACTGTTATATATGAGAGTTGACAAAGCTCATGAGTCATGACGAATTATATTTAATCATCCAATGGTTTTGTGGGATTTTATAGACCAACTACCTAGCAACCTAATCCTACTCATTAGTAATACCGGTATGTATTTTGACATATTGGTAGTATCAATAGATGAAAGTCTTGATCTTCAATTTTTATGATAAACAACCTGTTATCATTCACTGTTTTGCTGAGAAGCCACTTTATGTCATGCCATATATTATACATACGTAGAAAGCGTGATTATATAAATTGCTGCTAAATGTAGAGGCATAGATTCAGTGTTGCGTCTGTATGCTATTAAGTAGTAGGCTATTCGTTCGTGGTATGTATGTCTCAGTAACCATTTTTGCACTGTGGATGTGAATTGCAATCTTTGATATTTATCATTATCCATTGCTGTAATTTTTTGCAACATTCATAACCACGTACATACTACATCATATGCCTACTACTCCAACCCATTGCATTATCATAATTTTGAGGCTTGACTTCTTGTCATCCGAGCTATATATTCCTTGAAAATAAATCATAACTTATTATTGGGTAGTTAGTTGTGATGGGATATCTAATGTCATTTTGGTTGATATATTTTTTGCATGGATATGTTTTTTCATTGAGTTGAGGTTGCTAAAATATCATATCATGTTTTTCTTTGGGATTTGCTAAGGGATTGCTACTCATAGCATTCTCCATAGACTGCTAGTCCATTTACATTATTTTATCTTATTTCCTACTCCCTATCTTTGTGACTGTGAGCCTACTGTCAGCTGTTTCTATTCTCTATGCAATGGGTGGGTGTGCAACAGCCTATTGATACAGATAGGGATAGGCACATCAAATCGAAAAGGCATATTGGATATTTGGAATCCATTCAAATCACAATCTCAAAAGATTTGAATCGATTCGAAGGCTATTTCTAATAGAGTGTTGGAAGATTTTTTTCAGTTTATGCACATTATCAGGCTCTAATTTTGAAATGATTATGATAAGTGTGACATCAGATAATGCACCAGTGCTGAGCTGATAACAAAATGACATCATTCTGCCCCAAACATTAATACAAATCTGTTTGCATTTGTACAGACCTTCTGACCTTCATTCATGGCATAAAACTGCTAATTTGAATCTCGAGAAAAACATTAGGCCTATTCTTATTCGGAATCGCAAATGATATGATATGCCCATCCCTACTTACTAGCATTGTGCGGAAGGCATTTTTATCCCGTCTCATTATAAAATATACTAGTAGAGCATCTGTTATTGGCATCGCCTATGTAGCATTAAACATCAAATTCGACAAAATATTACTTCATGGTTCCTCTTGATTAGCAGTTGTAATGTAGTTAAAACTAATTATATATCATTACCAACCCCTCTGTGCATGACAAATTTTTCACCAACGTCAATGTTATTGTGAATTCTTGGTAGGCGGAAGATACAAAACTTGGAAGAAGCGGTGGTTCGTTTTGGAGGAGAACTGTTTATACTATTTTGAAAAGCCTCAGGTATATATACAGTAATCTGCTTCATCTCACTGATATAACCCACTTGATGAGCATGTACTTGTGTTTTTGTAGGATAAAGAACCAAAAGGCATCATCCCGCTGGAGAACTTGCAGATAAGGCAGGTTGAAGACCAAAGAAAACCTGTTAGTATCAATATTATTTCTTCTGAGATGTTCGATATCGCATTGATTTAATAATTGGATGTTCCTTGTGGCTGCTGTTATTTTGTTATGCCAGATCAACCTCATTATTATCCAGCTTTGTTGTGTAATGGTAAGTCGCTGTCCACGTAACCGCTGCGTCCCGGGTTAGAATCGCGAGACTGCAATATACCAAAAATATTAAAATCGTATCTGTAGCTTCCTCACTAGACGGTCAGTGCATTGAGGATGGTGCTTGACTTTGATAGCCTACCGGCTCCTTTGGTGCCTCCTTGTCCATCTTGCATTTACATCATGCTCATATGATATGCATATAAGCAGTGTGTACAGTATGTCATGTGGTCTGTGTAAATGCAGCAAAAATTAAATAACGACAAACGTAAACAGCATCCTTTCCTACTGTCCTGAAATACAGGCACGACACACTTTTCCTATCTATGATGTCATAATTCACACAATACTTAGAACTTTTTGCTCTGTTTTCCCAGTTAATTTTCCGATTTCTCCTGATGAGTGTCAATGAACAGTCTTCCAGAATAAATTATAGAGTACACAATGAATGTATTGCTAAAAGTCAACTTTAACTTGTGTGTATGTATGTTGATGGTTGGTCTTGTTCAACATTTCAGCATTGCTTTGAGCTTTATATGCCGGATACGGGAGCAGCAAAAATGATTAAAGCTGCTAAAGCGGATTCCGAGGGTAAATTTGTACAAGGAAAGCATACAACATATCGAATGTCTGCCTTGTCAGAGGAGGAGAAAGATGGCTGGATCCAATGTGTTCGGTATGATTTTCTTAATTCTGTTGAGATTAAGATTGATGAAATGTCAGTCTAATTTGCTTACTACTGCACTGACCAGCAATCCAATCTGAGACGATCATCACCCCTACCTTGTTATTTTTGTATTCGTTTAGGTTTCTGCATCATTTTTGAAAGTTTGGCTTTTAGTTGAAGTAAATTTACCTCGCTTCATCAATGGGGTAGTGTTAGTAGCTGTATTTGGCTTATTTCCTCCTTGCCAGTCTATTTTATTTTGTGTAATAGTGCTACTGTGCTAGTTTCTCCATTGATTTCTTTTCTCTTTGACTGGTGAATAAATAAACATACATACATACCAAGCAGGTATACCTACCACACTGGCAGATTTTCTGTATCGGTATAGTGTGACGTAACAGTTGCCAAAACAAATTCAAAGTTTAAATGAATGTAAATCGGTGCTCATATGTGACATCATAGAGAAATTCACAGTTAATTAATACACCCATCAACATTTAAGCATATCAATATAGACATTGGCGTTGCTAGAAACCCAAAATTGTCTTGTGCATTTTCATTTTATTGTATTGTGTTGAACTATCTGACCTTATTTTCTTAGTAAACACAAGTTGATTCTCTCATGTGTCTGTTTATGTTAGGCTATTCAAAATTCCTCATCAGGAAACCCCATGAACTGTTGATCCTTAAACAATGATTTTCCATAATGCAATGATGTTTTTGCGATCCCTTTTGATATAAATATACACAATATCATTTTTTCAGGAAAAATGTAAGCTTGGACCCGTATTATGATATGATTGCCGCAAGGAAAAGAAAAGCAAGCATGAGAGCATTGCCAGATGCCAGACCTGGCACGTGACTCCCAGCTACGATTTCAATGGATGCATAGTTTTCAACTGGATATTCAATATTTTGCAAAAGTTCCATCGTAAGGTTCATCGATCATTTCGTCAACTAGCATCGATCCTTGGAAACGCGGTGCTACTGCGTTCCATTAACAAAAAACATTATTTCGTTTGCTTACACACAATTCACCTTTTGTGGGTATCCAAACTTTAGACAATTGGTCAGAAGCAGGGCTGCTCAGAGAATTATTGCACTCCATCAAAATTTAGACTTCTGAAGTTTTGAGCCTTCCTAGGTATTGGGCATTCTTAAAAATAACATTGAGATTCATTGATTATATATTGGAGATTTTAACCCCACCTACCTCCAATATCATGGACCACGGGGCAAAACCCAGGCTTTCCCTCTGAGTGGCCCTGGTCAGAAGTGTGGTCTTACTGTATGTTTCTCTGACATATGTATCGCCTGATAATTGCCTGAAAGGAATTGGTCGATTTCTTATTTCTTCTGGATTGGTATCATAGCATGTTGAAAGAAACGGTAGTTTATTTGTCTTTCATAGTCTAATTATTTCTACTTGACCATCCATTGCTCTTAGACTTCGGGGAAATTTAGACTATTGTAGACTCTGACCACGAGGACCAATTTTTCTGTAGAGTAAATCAGTAATTTATTAACTGTCTCGCTTCTGAAAATTGTGATCCAAAACTGCACCACAGCCCCACTCCCTCTGGATGAAAGTTTAATGATATTGATTTTTCACAGCCAATATGATAACCGATGGCATCCATCGATTATCTAAAAGTTGTGCATATCGGCCTCAATAGCCTCGATTATTGACAGATTTAGTTAGCAGAATTGTTCCGATATCTTATAATAATCGACTTCCTTCATTATCGCGCAAATACGAATATCGGCCTGCATAGATATATCAGCTTTGCCGAGTCGGCCAATCTCTAATTTTAAGCTCGGGTTAGCGGCTCGTTTGACGGGTGAATTAGAAGGCGTTGCTGGATAACGCTGTATGTAATAATATCTCCGTCAGCAACATATAAACAGTTTCGCTCCAGTCTTGGCTAACTGGACCCTTTAACACAACGCTTCGTAATTTTGCTTTCTTCGCATCTTCGCATTCTTGCTCCGCATATATTTTTTTGCATTTTTGACAAGCGAGGTATCAGCTGGCACGTGTTAATCACGGTCGCTCATTCTTTCTACTTGCTGGTTGATACTGTATGTTTTTTCGGGTCTTCGATGAATTCTTTGTTCGTATTTCTTTCTATATTAATAATATCGCAAAAATATGAAGTAACGATAAACGACGGGTCTAAATAATGCTGTCAAGTGTGCAGCCTAGTTGCTGACTCTGTGCCTACTGGGATTGAGTTTTCCTAGAACTGCCTACTCGGTCTACAAATTTGAGGAATATTCCGGAATATTACCGATCACTGATGACAGAAAAGTTTGACAACTTGCGAGTGTGGAGATATAGCGGGATTGATTTTTCGAAACCGAAACGATGTAGGCCTAATTGACGTAGTCCCACTTTGATGGCCGAAAAGTCCTAAAAATCGGCCGGTTCGATAAATCCGATATCGACCGTGGCTTGGCTAACAAGGTGATAGACCAATCGATTTCTACTTATTTCCTGTACGTAAGATAGATCCTTTGTGGTAAAAAGTTATTTCGGTAGCCATGTTCATCATGTGTGGACCTAATATTTTTGCGTGTGATAGGCCTGCGACTGGTGTTCAATTTCAGCGCCTGCATCCTGAGGCATGGGATTTACGTTGCAGTCTACAGGAATTCTTCAAAAAGTTATGGAATTTTCTCATCTAACAAAAGATGCTGATAGCCTGAGGGTAATCACGCTATTGTTGAATCACGATTCGCGTTAAGTTCTTGATTGCCACTTGTTAATTCGTAACCTAGTTATAGGCCTAATCATTTGTAGCAAGCAGTAGGTTAACTATAGCCTAATATACATAGATTAGATAAGTTTTTCAAGACAGGTAACAGCCAGACATGAGAATCACTTGGGTATTGGTAATAATTTCGGCAAGTTGCACCTTCAAAAGTACCGTTTCACGAAGTGAGTTGAATTTGTCGAATAGGTCTACCCCTCGCCATCCCATATTTGACCGCCGATGACACAGGCAGGATACTATCAGCCGAACGCGCCCATGTATTATTATTATTTGATTACTTTTTCGCTCGCCGCATATAGGCCTAATATATCGCAGTAGGCTATCACATGGCGATATCCTAGGAAAAAAAGTCGCGAATTTCATGAGTCACGTTTTCATCGCTCAGACGGCAGCCCGGTAGTAGAATGGTAGATTGTGTCGTGATTGGTGTAAATTTGATATCTTGCACCCTAATCGATCTCATTATAACATTTTGACTAAGACTGGGTGATTGCCGATATCTATTATTGCGAATGGACATCGCTCTTGATAAATCGGCTGCCTGCTAGGCCAATTTAATGGCTAAATCCTGTCAAACAGTGGTTAGCACCGCAGAAGCGCCAAGACGCCGCTCGGCAACTGGAAGTCATTTGACCGCGGGCGGTAAGATATTCTATGTCTTTTGCAGGTTGGTGCCCCGTCGGAATCCATTTCCATCATGTCCTGAAAGACTATTCCACCCACGAAATGTGGAATGTAGAGTGCAGTGAATCTTGCATTATTCTGAAGAATTTTGCTGTTGAAAATACAGGTAGGCCTACGTATAGATAGATACAATTCACATACAGCAGCAGGCGTGCCAGCACAGAGGTCAGCCTAAACGAAATTCGAATCTCGATAATGGTGATGGTGATGTGATTAAAGTAGGCGAGAATCAGAAGCTTGTTTCCTAACAGACAAAATAGTGGCACATGAAGACAATAGGCGTCTTGTCGTTGGGAATGGTGGACCGGACTGAACCCAATAGAGTAGAGTGGGGAAAGATGGACAGGTAGGGGCAAAGATGGAAACAATTTGTAAATTCTTTTTGTCGGTGACTTATCTCTCTAGCCTATATCAGGGTTCATCTAGATTAGCCTACCGATCGAGACCGCTGTAGCGAATTTACGATAGCAAATCACACTTTCCAAACTTTCTGGCACCGAAGTCTTCTTACCCAACGTTCATGCTGGGTAGTCACGACTAGTCAGTAAACAGGTAGGCCTCGTGTGTGACGTCGGATGATTCGTGTGCAGTAGGCCTTTCCGTTTAGATATAGGCCTACTATACAAACTCGCAGTCTCAACATGCGAGCCATTTTCCTCTGTTAAGGCCAAAGATATGTAGCGGGATTTTGCGTACCTTCAGCCAAGTGTGGGAGTACACCGTCCTGCACTGATCTTGTATCTTATTTACCAAGTCTCAAGAATCGTCTCCGAATTGATAATTGCATCTCGTCTTGTTGTAAGGATGAAGCATCATGCAGGAAAGCAATGAAAGTGGACAATGATCACCAAAGTAATTGAGTTATTTGCCATTGCATTTTCACGTTGATAATTACGGATAGGCGCTTTGATCAATTGAAGATCCATCCATGGCCTAGATTAGGCCATGATCTATCATCTCCATCTGTACGTTTTGCGGCTTCACCTCACCCAACGTTTTAGGATAGGCCTATTGTGTATTAAGCATGTGAGTTGGCATTGTTGCTTTAGGAAAAATCATCATAGGCCTATATATTTTTAGTTACATATATGCAATTAGCCACGGTGCCCAGGCTCTTGACAGTCGAAGCATGTAGTTGACTGTCGACCTGAAATCAATTGGCATTTCTGAGTGCTTGAATTGAGTGAACGTTTTGCATTAGTGTGTGACTCTTGCTCTGCGTTCCTCTAGATTTGTTTATGCTAATTGTTTCTACATGTATTCTGACGTACGCGATGACAGTTCCTCTTAATATTCGCCACGAACATATTCCACAAATCCAGATTCATCGTGCAAGCGCAATGAGCAGTACGCCAAATTACTTGACCCGGGTCGAGTGTGTCGAAAGCGATGTCGAAAGGAGAGCGATTGCAAAGGCAAATTGAAACGTTGCAGATGTGACGACTGGTGTGGATTGTCATGCTTTAATCCAAGTAAGTACAGATAAGCTGCATGCGATCGAAATCGGTGACTTGTTTTTTTCCATATATGAATGTCATATATCGTATAATAGGTTACATGTGTCCGTTGCCACCTGTTCACAAGCCTATGGAAGTGAAATATTATGGAGGAAACAAATTCGTCATCGAGTACAGCTGCGATAAAGGATACTACTTGTTGGGAAATTCACTGAGAAAATGTCGATCGGATAGAAAATTCTCTGGACGGTCACCGACTTGCCAAGGTACAGTGTTTAGACATACATGTGCTATGGGATTGGTATGTGGTCAAGGCGATCTTAATCAATCAATCAATCAATCAATCAATCAATCAATCAATCAATCAATCAATCAATCAATTAATTAATTTAATCAATCAATCAATCTTAATCAATGATTAAGATCGTCTTGGTTACATAAAATGTCACATTACTTCACACTGCCCGATTCCTTTGCAGCTGGATGTCAACCCCCAGAACCGGTAGTGGCAAACTCTATTGCTGTGGCAATAAAAGAAGGTTATGGAGTAGGCGAGAAAGTAAATTTTGTATGCCGATATGGTAACGATTTTCATTATAATATTGCCTTTTGCAATCGACGTATAAAAATATACTTTCTTAGAATACCGCATGAGTGGAACTGCAAGCATAACATGTAATAGTGACGGCAGTTGGTCTGCCCAAACCTTCAAATGCTTCAGGAATGTATGTGGAACACCCCCTCAAATATCTAGCAATCATGTATCACCTGATCCGCCCTTCGTTTTTTTGGATTCATTGGGTTATACAGCAGCGCGCTATCGATGTGATGACGGTAACATTATTTGTATGTGTTCGTGTAAAATTTTTTTTAACATATTCGGATTTCCAATCGTTACAGGTTTTAGGTTGAAATCAGGCGATTTTGTCACGTTCTGCAATGCACCAAGTGCAACATGGTCACCTTCCAATCTCGTCTGCGAGTCAGGTAATGTGTTTTGTCAGGAAATGGTAAATACTTTTACGTACCCTGGGAGCCTGTGATGAAAAGATGATGATATTAATGATGGCTTGAATACAAGATAAAAACAAGAAAAATATTTTGGCAATAAAATAGTTGTTTTGCGGTGCACAAGTTAGAAAGCTTTCAGCAAATATATTCATCTTGTGTGGATTATAATTTATTCCTAAAGACTTTTCATCTAGCTGTGGTTATTTTGACAAAAATATTCGGTACTCAATTACGATTGAGGCTTGTTTACTAACGTGATTCGTTTTATTTAGAAAATCAATGCCCTCCCATCGAAAGCACTCCCTCACTAACTGTCAAGTTGTCTCCAGACAAACAACTTGTGCAGTTCTCGTGTAGAGATGGTATGCGATTGGTTGGTCACAACAGTTTAGCTTGTAAAAACGGCAAATGGTCGGGACAGGTCCCAATATGCCAGGGTGAGTTTCATAAGACATTGTGTCATTTATTTTAATTCTTAATATTACACTCCTACCATGTCATGATACAATTTCAGATATGTGAGGGGTCCACAGAATTTAAAAAATAGTACATAATAACAAAGACGTCATGTTATTGTACTGAATTTACTCAAAGTTACTTTTCTCGTACCCCTCATCTCGAGATTCTGGCACGTATAAACACAAGAAATGATTGCTGCCAAATTTCAGGTGTATGTTGATCAGCTTGATTGCATCGCATTCTCTTCAATGAAAATGTCATAGTCTACATTCCCATAATCTGGCAATTCGTTAGGTTCAGTGCCCAACTAAGTTCTTTTCCATATATTTTACGAAAGAATACGTGTTTATCTTAGCATTGTGTTGTTTACCAGAGGAATACTGCACATACAATGACTCTCACCTTCAACCTGGCGTCACTCCAGTGTTTGCAGGATTTCGCAAGCTACATTATCGTTTGGAAGAAGAGGTAGGTTGACTGACGAATGTGATTTTCGTAATCCACCGCGTCTTTCTGCTTATTGCTTATTGTTGTCGTTGTTGTTTTGAATTTCTGGCGTTGTCAACTAGGCTGCTAAGGTCATTGTATGTGAGGTCAATACATAATGGTCCACATATGTCAATATAAGTCTGCTTCGAAGCCGGATCACTGTCTGAAACACAACACTCAGCGATCCTGTGCAGTCGTCAGTCCAGATTCCCAAAATCAAAAAATTCATCGAATGTGTCATATCATCATTTCATTTCCTGTTAGATCTGCCAGTTGAATGACAGATGATGATGATTGCTAGCGACGTCATCAGTAATTTCACCGTCTGGAAACATTTAATAAGCGGGAATTCCTATTTAACAATTGCTTCATCCTTGAAACAGGGGTGGCATTGCTGAGAATCGCTAAAAATCCTGGTCTGACTGACCTATGGGTAGTAGCATGGCCTACTTTAGTTTAGTACCTAGAGTAGGCCATGGTAGTAGTAGTAGATGTGCAACTCAGCGAAGTCCTGTGATTGCGTGCTGGCTTGATAGTTATTTGCAGAAGATTAGAGTTAAAGAGCTAAATGCCCATTCTTTTGCGGAATATGCGACAAATGCTCTGTCTCATCTTTTTCAGCCTGATCTGTAAATTTCTGATAGAATCTCATATATTAGTGGGTATATGATATAGTTTCATATATGCTTATTTCAGCTTATTTTGCAATGCAATGGGGATGAATTAGCAAGACTGAAATGCCTACCAGGATCAGTTTGGTCAGATGATATTAGACGGCTAACCTGTGCTGGTGAGAACTCTCGCTATTGTGTCAATGACTTTACACTGCAACAATTTAGAGATATCTCAGCTGTCGTTTAGGTCACATCTTACAGTAGGCCCACTTCTGACATGTAGATTTGCGGAGCCATTTTGGGTATATGTATCCAACTTGGTTGAAAACTATCTAAGCGAGTGGCTAGAATAAACCAGCCATATCGATGAAACGGTTTGAGTGTGACTCTTTGGAATTTGCACATTCAATTTGTGGCGTCAAGTCTGGCATTGTCGTGTTGGCACTAAAGTGGTCTTGACTAACATACCATTCTCTTCTTGTGGTTTTCAGATGAATCGTGTACGATTGATAGATCTACGCTACAAGACAATGTAGAAATGAATGAATCTGGTTCAAAGTATTCTGTCGGAGATGAGGTAAATATGGACACCGAAGGTCAAAGGATAGGTGGCAAGGTTCAGGGGTGCGTTCCTAGGATCCCCACAGCAAAAAATTGTCAGGAGGGTTTCAGCTATTTTATTAGATCAGAACAGTGTAGGCCTAAAACAGGGATATCTAGATATCCCTGGCCCAAAATGTTAAACACGCGGATAGGAGAGTATGTTGAAAATATTTATGGATCAATATATTGCGTCATCATTTCACCTGATACAGGAACAGGGCTCCAGCAACTTATAAAATGATTTCTGCATAATATGATAAGGCTGGACCTGGGACGATGCGTTCGTGGTGACACTATATGCTCTTAGCTATATCTAATCGTCCGCTTGTTCTACTTGCCTAGTTGAAAGTTTTTTTTGGATATGAATGTTCCAAAATTATTTCCCCTTCAGGTTACCTTCCGATGCCATCAGCGAGAACTGAAAACGATCGTATGTCTGAAAAATTCAGACTGGTCTGAGGATTACACCAAGCTCAAGTGTCAGAAAGGCAAGTTGAAACACAGCAGATAGCAACCGTGCGTGTTCGCGTTCAAATGTAGCAGATCGATTTGCCACAAACACACCAGCAATTCCCCCGCAATGAGCTTCCTGGCTTCCTGTGAGCACCAGTAGCAAGAGATTCTAGAAGCATTTTGTTATGCGAACATGATGATGTCACGGGGAATTCCCTGATGCTATGGCTCGTTTACCTAGCATCAACTAGAGATGAGTGGGTTCCGAATTTTTCGCATCCAGATCCATCCTGATCCAATTCGGTCAAGATGATCAAGAATCCGAAACATCAAATAGAAATCCTGGTTAAATCTGCTCCTTTTCCTGTTTTCAAAATCCTGATCTGATCGTGTTGTCGCAAAATCGGCCGAATCCTGCTCCTGATCTGAGTCCTGAACAGGATTTAGCTCATCTCAAACTGTTAGGCGAACATGATAACGTCACGCTAATTCACCGGGGCTACAGCAGCAGGATTACCGACTGCACAATAGAAACCAACCGTCAAACCTGCACTATTTCACAGACGATACGTAGATGCTATGAAAGTTTCATTTTTGACTTCAGATCTATGTCCTGAAATTGAAGAAAATGAAGGCATGCGTGTATGGCATTGGGGAAACCGTAGGGTTGGTTATCCGTCTTTCGTTACATGTGAAGGAAGTCGGCAGCAAATTATATTGTGCCGCTCTGATCTGCAATGGCACCCACCTCCTCCGAAGTGTTCAGGTAACATTTTATGGCAATTTCCTTATTGCCTTTGTCTGTGCAGTTCTTGTTGAAACCGATTGAACGCAGATTCATTATAAGTAATCCTGTATCCGCTGCAAGGTAAAAGGGCCGAAAGCGTGTTACCCCTTACCTGTAGTCATTTACCCTCCAGTCTGTCACTTGCCGTCTTAGCCGTATGCCAGATCATTGATTAGCCCTGCTAACCCTTTCCAGTCCCGTGCAGCTTCAAAGCGAGCACGGGCAACCTACTCCCTATTTCTCTCCCTTTCTTTGAACAACAACGAAGCTCCTGCACCTATATAGTCTCTTTTTTATGTTGCATTGTGAGTTATTGCTTTCTCTCTCAATCTCTCTGTTTGCCATTTTCGATTTGCAGTGTATTCTTCAATTTCGTACTATTTATAGACCTGGATGTGACGTATGTCAGCCGTTTTAAAATATCTTTTCTAGCCGATTCGTGTAAATTACCTGCGATATCTAAACGATTAGTCGTAACTGAACCGACTAATCATGGCGGTGAATTTGACCCTGGTGCTACCATCATATTCGGTTGCAAGAACCCACGAATGACGTTACAAGGGCAGCGCAAACTGACATGCATCTCTGGCAAGTGGAACGGGAAACTACCCGTTTGCGGTAGGTAGCCTACTATTTGTATACATGTACAATGTTGCCTAAACAGCCAAAACAGAAATTCACCAAAAGAAAATATTTTGCTCCTTTTGACTTTTGATTGCGCCCTATGAGTTTACCATCACCCTTAAAACTATAATCAGCTCCTATCGCCCCTGACGACTTTGCTATCATCCCCCTAATCCCATTGAGGGCGGCGGCATGTCAATCAGGTTGAGAACCACTGCATATTATAGCCTACTATAAATATAGTTGTCTTCACCTTGGCAGAATATCTTTTAATTGTGTTATGCTGTAAGGCTATATGTGTGTAATAAAATATTCGCAATGAAAATGGCTTATTATTCCCGCAGGTTGCCGCCAATTTGATAATACACCCTCTAATCTGACGGTCACTTTGTGGAATGACGGATTTATGGCTCGGTTTCGATGTGCTGCTGGATATGACTTGATAGGATCATTTTCTGCCAAATGTCTTGACACTGGGCTATGGTCGCATCCCGTACCATTTTGTCAAGGTAGGCAATTATGCTTTAATTCACCATGAATGCCTGTAGATGGAGCAAGAGAGCTAAATCTGGTACAATCCTTCATGGGCCATGTCTGCTCCTACGCTATAGTTATCTTAGTAAAAAAAAAGAATTCGATCTTGTCACACGGCTTGAGGAGGTCACGGCCAGGGTGGGCTAAAATGAATGGAGCAATGCGACGAGATGCCTGTGAGTGAATCACAATTTATTTGCCCTTTCCTTCTGGATGTCACTGAAAAATCGTCGTGGGTCATAAATGTACTTACGTCATCCGGCACGCACTCATGTACTCTTGGTTTCCCCGCCCCTTGTGAGAATCGTGGCCATGATCATAGTTTACACCCTATACTTATAGTGTGAAGGAGCAACAAACGCTACCAAGCATGTTTTGTTAACAGTAATCGGATGTGAGATATTTATATCTCTATTACCTCATGGGGTAACAGTCTTGAATAAAAAAACAGACGTCTCTGATGATATTTTGAAATTTTCCCGGGGAGAAACGGTAAGTAGCCGCTTAGGCTTTGTTTTTAAAAGTTGAACATCTACAACTTCCTTTCTCCAAGTGCTCATGTTTTGATGCATAATAATAATCCATCAGACTGTTGCTGCCTTGTCACTGCTACTAGTTCTGCCACCTACTTGTATCCTCGTCTCTTATTCTTAATATTCTCAATCGACTTACGCACCCTGCTTTGTGCAGGTAGAGCTAACATGCAACGCCAAAGTCGTCGAAAAGATTACATGTGATAGTGCGTCGACATGGTCAAAAGATTATATATATGTATCATGCGAAAAACACGCTGAGGTTATGAAATCACCAAACAGACAGCCAACCAAGAAGCCTGTCAAACCAACGCCAACTAAGAAGCCAGTTAGATCGACCACTAAAAAACCTAGCGTATCACCGGCAGTAGCTTCGGACATGTCGTGCAACTGCGTCTGTGGAAATGCGGGCGACACGTTTTTCGTTGATCAATACCTTATTGGAAAAGTCGTCGGAGGCAGAGAAGCAATCCCTCACGCGTGGCCTTGGCAAGTCGTCGTTTTGTACAAAGGAAAGACAGGAAATGAAGTGAGATGATAGATTGTGTAGGCCTTATCTACTGAGTGGAAATCGGGCCGAATTTTCAAGTTTGGGGTTGAAACGGGCCGAATAATGTGGAATACATGACTATCATAAAATTGCTGACAGCATGACATATTTGCTTGATCCATGTAACTTTAACGATTTACCCGTACGGTATTGTATCAGTGCTGATACTGAACGCCAACTCGCACCGCACTTGTGAGCTTGAGGGATATCTTGATTTGATTTCGGGTCAAAATTTGGCTCACATTTTGAACACCAGTTTCGGGCTCGGCCCGTTTCCACATCTGCTAATCTGTGTCTTCGGATTGGCGGTCAGGCAACTTTTATGTTGCATATATATTCTATGCTTAGTGTGCCGCTACTGGGTCTGCACAGGTCTATGGCGTGCTCCTAGCCACGCCCCCACTGTCCATCTACTGATTGTTACGTGTTTGCCACAGGTCAACGACATATCATTGATTAGTTGAAAACAATCCTTTAAACGCTAGATCTGGTTTCTATACTCATGACCTGTCCATTACTCCAACCTCAAGGTCAAAGCTATTTTGAAGACCCATGGAAGTGGGAAAGAACCGTCTGACAGGGACACATCATGGGCCAGGCTAAGTCCGCCCCACAGCTCCTTAAATATTGATTGATGCCAATCAGACTGAGTGTGAATATCCCCAGCCACGAAGCTTCCAGCAACTGCGAAGCAGAGTGACTTTTCTGCGAAACTTTGCGAATTGCCTTTAGGACACCCAGCGTTAAAATTAAGACTGCTGCCTAATCGTGAGCGGTTAGGACTGCTGCGGCCACTCACAAATGGAGGGTGGTCGAATGAATGATAGAAGACCAAATGTGGATATTCTTATACCGGATTTTTGATCATATTTGCCGGGGTTTTCTTGCCCGTTAAGCCAGAGAATCGTGTTTATACTTGTTGTGTTTAGACAATTGCAAGCGTCCAAGGAGGTGGAACCCTTATTTCAGAGAATTGGATACTCACAGCCGCTCACATTTACGAAATCGAAAGGCGAAGGAAGGCAGCCTTTCATCAAAGTTTCATCTTCGGATTAGGTAAACTTTAGCACAGCATAGGCCGAAAGCCACAATACCTTGGTAACTTATCATGTCGTAATGGAATCGGAAAACCTTGGAAAACTACCATCCAGCTCGCCAAAAGCGATGCTAATGTGAGGCTCAATTGTACTGTGTGTGTACACTGTGTACAATCTGTGACTGCATGATCAAGATAATGGAGCAAAACTTAATTCCGCAGCCACGGCCAGGGAAACGGGACTTTGTTGTGTTAGTAAGAAGGGAGTGGATGGCTGAGCTACAGCAAAACTCTCGCGCCTGTACACATATATAATTTTTGTTTGCTTATTTATTCACTAGTCAGAAAAGAACATAAACAGAGAACGTGGCTAAATAAGTAGGTCTAAACAATAGATAGACGTGTATGGGAGCGATCGCCCGCCCCGTGCCTAGATTTGTCTTACGTTATATAGTTTTAGTTTTCTGATGCATTGTGATGGTTTTTACTTTTTAGGCACCCATCATATCAAGTCTCTAGCGACATTCAACGGAAATGAGCAATTTTACGCAGCGTCATCTATTACTGTTCATGAAAAGTTTGATATCGTCAACATGGCAAATGATATAGCTTTGGTAAAGAGTAGGGATGATACGAACCCGGGTTAGGTTCGTATTCGGACAAACGCAAACTGTGGGCACAAGTTCGTTTCTGAACCCCAAGCCCGAACTGATCACGTCATAAGACACAGCATTGTTTATGTACACACGTAATCAGATTCAAGTGCTATAGCCAAATTCTTACTAATTTATCATTCCACCTTCACCTGATGAAGGAGCGGAGCTTCGAAAGCTAGTGAATGTTTTAATTCTCAATAAACTAAGGCTGGACGCTAAATCTGTGGTGATCTTCTTTACAATAATTTATCACGCTCACTCTTCCATTTGCCAACTATGATCTGACACTCTAAAGTGATGAAATATAGCTTGCCCGAGAACATTTGCCGTACAGCGCATTTGTCATAAGTCATATAGTGTCTCCATATAGAGCAAAAGTTATAGGCACGAACATGGTGAGAGTTCCGATCCAAACACCGAATGAATTAGGCCTATGCGAAGTTTGTTCCTGAATCGAACTTGACCACCGGACCACTATACGTACCATCCCTATATATATTTTAAATGAATAACGAATATAGTGGAGCCGATGGATGATCTATAGATATCGTATTGATATTAAATTCATGGCGAAGATTCTAATCGATATTTCTCAATATTTGCATCTCTACAGGTTCGAGTGGGAAAATATTTTGATATGAAAACCAACAAAGAAATCGAAAGCAGCCAAAATGGAAAAGTGACATTCAATCGATACGTCAGACCCATCTGCCTTCCATGCATGAACTCATGCACAGCCATCAAGTTTCGGAAGCAAGATTTTAATCTGAAAACCTGTAGGGAAAAGGGTGAGGAGTGAGGACTGATATGATAACTATATAGGTTAGTGCTGTTTTCAACCCTAAGGGGCCTGTCTCAAGTGGATGAGGTCGTCTCTCTCTCTCTCTCTCTTTCATTTCTGTAGCTCTAATAGGCGAATGAACTTAGGTTTGTGAGGGCTATTGCTGGTGGGAGATAGTAAACATCATACCAGAAACGTTAGAAATCTGATTCACATCTTCCCTGCTCCTGCAATGGGGTTAGTGCTATTGCACGCATAGCCTATCAAAGTTGACGTTACAGTCACAGCCGATCCAAAAGTCCCAGAAAATGGTTTGTAGTTGGAAAAGACTGGTCGAAAGGAAAAGAATTTACCATTCAAATTTAGTCACCAGCTGCGACCACCCTGAACATATATATATATATACCGTTTTACAGCAAAGTTATACAAATCTTCTAGTCGGAACAACAAACTGGCTATAGGGCGACCGGTGGTGACCGGTTACGGCCATACCGAGGTGCGTGCTCCCAATAATGACGATCCAATTGTTACGGCGACAAAATTGCAACAAGCGCCACTGACAATTAGGAGTATGAAAAAGTAAGATGTTGACAACATTTCATTTCATGCATTTTGGGTGTATTAGGGCATAACTAACGATTCATCATGGCGTAACTGGTATTGACATTAATTGGACGTGATGTTAGTAAAAGGCGAAAAGCATTCCTGTTTCTCTGTATAATTTGCATAGATAGTAGGCCTATTCATAGAGAATTCATTGTAGACTCTATTAAGAACTGGGATGCAGAAGCGGTTGATCCTTAATCAGTTCCGGCTCCACTCCATTTTCTTCCGCTTCAACCAAGAAAATTAGACAATCATGATGCTTATCAACCAGTATATCTAAATATCATAAGCACCAGCTGTTACCTTCGCATTTTCAACTGATTGCACTGGCAAGAATCAGACTACACCAGCGCTTCTGCATTCGTTTAGAAAGCTAAAGAGGCCCCTGCGCCACAGCCTTGCTTTTTTCAAAACAGTCTATGAGAATTCACGAATACATGCTGTACATGCTCGAGAAGCGGGAGGGTGGAATTTTTGGACTTGTGCTTCCACGGAAAAAGGACCGCTTACCCCACTTCCAACTTCTGCGTCAACACCCCTCCGATAGGGATTGCAAAATGCTGGTCAAGGTTCGGCTATCTCCCATGGAACCAGACTGAACCATGTTGTTAGCAGTTCAACTTTCCGCAGTGACGGCCCTAACCGTCCATCTCCACTCGCTGTAGGCATGAAGGCCTATTTATGTAGTATTCTATGATGAAAAATAGGGATTTTCCCCGCTTACCTGAAGAACCAATCTTTTGCAACAGGTGCAAAAAAGATTTGAATAAGATGAAAAAGGATGTTAGCATAGGCTTAGTTCCAAATGGCATCGATGGAGCAATTTGTGCATCAAGCGGGAAAGCGATCGACTCGTGCAGTGGAGACAGTGGTGGGCCACTCTCCCGAAAAGTAAAAGTAAATCGTCATCATATTGTTAAGTTGTAGCCTACATCATTTGAGTATGGATTGGTCCGGCAGTACTATGCATAGTGGGGAGGCTGGACGCCCGACTAAAGATGTTGCGGTACGGTGGTGTTTGACACTCTCCCGCAAACCATCCTACACTATCGTTGACCATTCTGTCTTTGTCATCATACTGTGTGTGGTCAGAGCTATTCCGCTTGTTGTTTTCTCCTCAATATGCTGATTCATAGCCTATACTTGTTTGATAGGCGCTACTTGATTGGAAATGAATTAAATTACCCCACATCAACTTGCTCTTACCCGATCAGTTGATCGACTGTCACCCCCTGATAGGGAGGTCCCAGGTTCGATTTCCTACCTAGTCAAACCATAAAGACTTTAATATTGGTATTCGTTCGGTTTCTGCTTGGCAGTCAGTTTTGGGGCACCGCGGAAAGTTGTGGTTGTGATGATTATCTGGAAGTGTTGACGCACGTAGGCTACTATGAGCGCAAAGTAGTTGAAAATGCCATAAATTCAAAACAACAACTTCCAAATCACCCCCATAAACGATCTAGGACATATAGGTGGTGTCGTGGTTATATAAAGAGTTGGTATGGTGGTTATTTGGATCAGGTGACGTCGTTGGCTTAGAAAAAGCTCATCTTACGTAGCCTACATCTCCATCAGACCTGCAAGGGGCAACGACAGATATGGTATCGGCCTCCCCACTGATATGTCTTATTTCTTCAGGTGAAGGCAAAATCTGGTGCTTGTTGGATTCAAGTTGGAATAGTAAGTTGGGGTATTGGATGCGCTGCGAGAGTAAATGGATTAGTGTACCCTGGATATTATGTTGATGTCGCCCATTACATGCCTTGGATTATCGACATTGCATCACGTGCGGCCTAGTCTCTGGCGAAGGCCTTTGCCATTTTGCACATCATTGTTATGCGCCTTATTGCTATGTAAAAATCAATCTCGTGTATAGGCCTATTTGTGTAGGCCCGTGACCTGGCTATTAGCCAAAATGTGTTGGGTTGGTATTTATCATATATGGTGTCTGGCGTGCTCATTGTTGCATTCGGAGAGGAAACCTATATTAGGCCTATCATTGGTGCAGTGTGTCTTTGAGTATCCTAAGCCTACCCTAGGCAACGATCTCACATTCATGGAAAACTTGCAGCTTCCCCGTTAATTCAACTACAGGCATAATCATTTCACGTCATCATGATCACGTTATCGGTTGTCCATAAAAATTGTAGATTATTTTTGGAAACCATCGCACGTGGACAATGTGTCACCAGCATTCGCAGACCTTTTTTAGTTTCTTCTTCAACTTTTGTCATCTCCTTTATGTTTTGCCTTCTGATCACATGCCTTTTCCTCTTGATTGAAAATCTTAGGCTATAGCTATCCGATATATGTAAGCTGTAAGGCCTATTTTATTGGAGCGAAAGGTCTAGATCTTAGAACCTCTGATCTCAAGATGTCAGGATTTTGCCGCGTAGCCTTTTATGAGCGCTGTTATTCATGCTTTCTTGATTAAAGCATCCTGATGAGAATGATATGGATGAGGGCCGTGGATTCACAGGATAATTTAGGCTTTTAGCCAGCTGCATGGTGTAAATGTGGCTCGGCTAAGCTTTGCGTGAAAAAGAGTAGGCCTATACAGATTAGAGATCGACCGATATTGTTTTTTTCAAAGCCGATACGATAATCGGCCGTTCGCATGACTGGATGGCCGATGTCGATAATCCAAAAATCAAGAATATCTGCCAAAAGTCGATATTAGGTCGATTATCGTCTGCTTATTGAGGCCGATATCCAAGACTGACTTTCTTACTTGACTAAGTGCCGATACCGATAATCACAAAATATCGGTCGACCCCTAGTACAAATATTTATCAATAGACCTATTGGCTTTCCAACGCCAGTACGATCGTGTATGACCCCTCGTCTAGCTGATGAGCGCCGAGATACCGTGTATCGAAAAAATCCTGAATATAGCCTATATCGACCACGATAATCAACGGGACAGTAGCCGGTTTATATCTGTAGGTTTTATAATCTCATTTCGGTAGACCTTTAGTAGGTCTTATCAGGCCAACATCTTTCAGCTTCCCACCCATTCTCATTCTATAATTGTTGTAGTGGTAGGCCTAACGTTTTCAACTCCATACGTATTCGATGGCGAACGAAACATCCTGCGTAACTTTGTTTTAGGCCTATCTTGCTAACTAGGCCTACTGTGCGGATGCGGACGAAGATTTTACGATATGCGTGCTGCTTAGGCCGTAGCCTCTATATATATATATATACCAATGTCACGGGCACACACCACCGTGGTGTTATGGTACCGATTAGCGTAAAGTGGGATAGTCACTATTGGCACCGCGTTAGTCTTGATGAGTTACCCCTCATATCCCCTGCCTAGGGCTACAGATGTATACCTACTACAGGCTCTAGTTTACTTAACTGTACATGGGCGCCACCTTGCAACAGATTTCATCTTACGTTAGATGGTGCTGTAGAGCCATCACCGATTCTTTCGTCTCTGTGAAGAAGAGCGAGGACGCACACCATTACCATTGGTGGTGGTGGTTTGGCGGAGTGGACGATTCGAGGTAGAGGGCGGAGGCGTAGGAGTAGGGACAAGAGAAAGGCTGGGATGCGTCAGCGGGGCAGGTGTTACAAGATAGGGTGATTGGAAGAGTGGAGTGCAATACGGCGGTTTCGAAATATTGGGATGAGGGTGGCAAGATTTTTGTCATAAAATCCTATAGAAGATTTGCCTGACTCCTGATCGACGACTATTTCTATTGTTGTTTATTGATTTATTGTATAAGTTTCCAGATTAGATTTAATCATGTCGTCGAAGTCTCGTCAAGGCGAAGACTCTGTTGAACGATTTACTTCGACCTCTCGCCGTTCCATTGTACTCAATCCAGAAGAACTTGAGCTTTGGGAGCTATATTATTATGCCGGACTTACTATTGATCCCAAAGTTTTCAGAGCGATTTTGGACCTTTTACACTTGGATATTCACCCGAAAGCAATCTTGGATATGCTTGAAAAAGTTCTGCATGCAAGCAAGTATTCAAATGAATCTTCCAATGTTAAAAGCATCTCTTCTGGCTCCGGGTCTTCCCAATCATCCTTGCGTAAAAAGTCGCATCGCCCTGATGTTGTCAAAAGTGATGCCTCCCGGTCTAACAGAAAGTCACACAGGTCTACAAGTGCTAGTGTTGATAGTAGCAAGTCTTTGGAAAAGTGAATGCTGTATTGGTGCTGTTTCAGTACCGTACCGGTATAAGTTGGGCCGGTAGCCCGGTACATATCTGAGGTCTTTTTGCCAATAAACGACTGCACAGGGCGAAGTTTTTCGTGAACACCCAGGATCTCATCAAAAATGGTCGAACTTTCCATAATGGTTGTATTGTATATATTGTATATTTATTCACCAGCCGAGCGGCTCACACATTTCAGCCCAAGAACGGCAGACAAACAGAAAAAATCAAAAAGGCCAGTAAGAGTTAGGTGGGCCAAGTACAGCTACAAATTGCCCCCCTCCCTCTCCCTTGATAAAGTGAACTAACTGAAGTGAATTTCATGGGAAGTTATTCAGTTCATCAGTTGGATTCTAATTCTAAACCGCTTCTATGCACTACTACTACACTTACATGATCAATTCTTAGTTGATTCACATGGCAAATGCGAGTGTGCCTGTACTATCACTACAGGCTACCATGTTTTTGATATACCTGTGCCCCTGTGCATGGAGAATCTTAATTGCAGGATAGTTATTTCATGTTGTCTTGACCATCATATGCTGTGCTTCTTAAGTCTTTCTTGTAAGCCGTAGGGGCTGTAGCGGGCTGGCTACTTCCACAGATTTCTAGAAATTCATGCTTACGGCAACGGTATACTCACTCACCAATAAGAACCACAATGATCATTATATATGCCTTCTGATTTTTGCATTGATGTTCCAAATATAAGGAACATTCCAGAATTTTACGATATATATTGTAACGTCAGGGTAACAGTTTTAGGCATTCTCTAGCCTACTAAAATGAACCAGTCACTGTTGTAAATGTTTGTTATAGACATGTTGTGTATGGACCAATGGCCTAATTGAAGTTTATATATTATACACTTAGAAAACAATTTGACTTCTGTTAGCCGGCTATTGGTATTGGTCCATTTCTCCAGTAGCGATATGTTATATAGAGAATATATATTTTCATATCTCGCTGCTAGATTGGTAGATTTCCTTTTTCTATAATCCTTAAATATGTTTTGAAAAGGTCTGAAAAGAACTTGAAAGTTACTGTACCTTCTAGTTTAGCCTATGCAATATTATGTCCGGAATTGCTCCAGCCCGATTATCTGAAGAGAGACGTGCATGGCGGAAGGATCATCCTTTTGTAAGATAGTATATTCATCATTCAGTTTCTCTGCAGTATCCGATATATAATTTATTTTCAGGGCTTTGTTGCTCGTCCTCAGAAAAATGCTGATGGAACTTTCAATTTGATGACATGGGATTGCGGTAAGATTGAACTTTGTTAACAGGTGTTAAGTGGCGTGTATGACTTAAAAGCACACTTATTTTGCAGCTATTCCTGGCAAAAAGATGGTAAGTTTCAATTTGCTAGATGATATTTCTTGAATCTGAGGTTGTTTTATGTAGTTAGCATTTTTATATGTTTTTATTCTACACTTGCCTGAAGCAGCGAGTAAAATTCTTTTGCAACACTTTATATTATGGGCCTGTATAATTTGCAAATGTCTGTGATGTCACAAGAAGCCAGGATAAGTTACTGTGCGAGGCGATGTCACTGCATGGTTGTCACACGTCACACCATAGTGTCTACAGGCTTCAGCGATGCCAAACAGTTGTGCAGGGAGGGATGGGTCAGTAATTGGGTGCAGTTACATTTCAGCATAGCCGCACACCCATAAGATTAGCCAGGTAGCCCTCGCTAGCCTTACTTGATAGCTTGGCATTACCAGACCTATTGTTGATGTTTTCATCACTTTGAAGAAATGAGTTCCACAAGGAAGTGGGCAATAGTCAGGAGAGGGGCCCATGCTTACGTGACGTCGCAGGTATCGATGACATTGCAGGCATTTGCAAAGTATACATACACATCCCATAATATTGTCGTGTCCTGTTGTCCAATACTGGCATCATGGGAGAGATCTACTATGTTACCGTAAAACATGTTCATTGTTAACTGTACGTAATCTGTAAAACCAACTTACTTGTAGTGTGGAACCATTGGTAAATATTCAATGAGAAAGAAGCATAGCCTACTTGTCGGCCTATGAAATGGCCTTTCTTGACCCAGCTCAAGTGGTGAGTGACAAATAGTGATTTCCTAATGAAATCTGTTCTTCTCATTCTAAGACACCGTGGGCAGGGGGTCTATACAAACTAAAGATGATTTTCAAGGACGACTACCCATCCTCTCCACCGAAATGCAGATTTGATCCACCACTTTTCCATCCTAATGTTTATCCATCAGGAACTGTATGCCTATCAATCCTGGATGAAGAGAAAGATTGGAGACCTGCTATTACAATAAAACAGGTATACATGTTAATCTCTGTTCATGAGATTTGTCAATTTTGTCGTTACCGTTACGTCATTCTGTATTAACTGTGGAAGGCTGGACGTTAAATCTTTGGTGAATCCTCTTTACGATATCTATTGATTGTCTGCCACCAGCTCCACTATATTATTCATATTAATTACGATAGTTGAAATTTTTCGTAGACAAGATCCACTTGTTTATTGAGAATTATAACATTCACTAGCTTTCGGAGCTCCGCTCCTTCATCAGGTGAAGACAGAAATTTCACAACTGAATGAGAGCGTGCTGTGTTGTAGAATCTGATTTGTGGTATGCTTCTGTAGCTGGAAACCAAGAATGTATGCATGAGGGTTATGTTTGCTGCAGGTTATGAATATAATATCGGAAATGCTGACAGCGTTCATTTTTCTTGTAACAGATCTTGCTAGGCATTCAGGATCTGTTGAATGAACCAAACATTAACGATCCAGCTCAAGCGGACGCATACTCTACGTACAGGTGAAAAACTTCTCTGATTAGCCCGAAGACAATTTATTATTGCTGCATGATTCAAAGTTATCACTTATCAAAAAATATAGGCCTAGTGACTGGTGGTTCGGTGTTTGTGACCATTGGCAAAGATGATTCCGAGTCACAGTCAACTCAATGATTCTTTCATCGTAAATCCGAGACACTAGTCAATTTGACTCGTCGTTGCACCACATCCTTCATGTCAAAGTCCAGATTAGATTTTGTGTTCTTACTGAAGCCTTTTCAGATTTCACAAAGGAATTATCTCCGCTAATCTCCTAGCCTGTAAAATATTTTCATGAATTCCTTGAAACATGTTCATTTCATACCAATACCGTAGTCTACTTGATTCCCGATTTGCAAATATTTTGTCTCAAGTCAAGGCTCCGATTTCAAAAACTTGTGTTTTGGGTCAAGTCGAGTCATTCGATTCCTAAGTGATTCACGTCGTCTGAAAAATGTTGACTTCAGTCGTCACAACACTGGTACGATTCTATTACAGGGCACGGCGTCCTGAAATTAGTGCAGCAAACACTTAGTGTAGGCGATTTACTGTAGATGACGTTAAAGCTCGTTCTTTGGCATTTGTACTGAATTTTCCTTTCAGTCAAGATCCTGTCGAATATGAAAGAAGAGTCAAAGAGCAAGCAAAGAAGTTTTCCAACATGGACTGTGTTTAGTACACCACCCTCCACAAGACCACAAATGCTAATGAAACGAACTACTACTGCCTTAGCTTAGTGCGACCTACTGCAATGATTTGCCGCTGGGTGCTGGCGTCGTCGGTCATGCGGTTATCAAGCTTCCAGAGTCGCGAAAATTGGTTGCCATGATCATGTCCCTTGTTGGGATTGAGGACTGCAACCGATACTGCTTCGGGGCATTTGAGATATTACAATTAAAGTTATTACTTGGCAATTGTGTTTTCTATCTCCTATCGACAGAGTTTAAATTTGGGATCGACCGTGGCATTCCAGTTTTTGCAATGATCGTCATTGAAGTAAGGTCGATGGTATCAGCCAAAAGTCGAGGATGGTACTCATCAGTTTTCGATCTATGCCCACCGTCGTGTCAGCCAGGGGGGAGGCCTTCTTGGCTAACCTTAACCTAGGCTACCGCTTAGCTGACTTGAAGTGATCGGCCCGGCGGATGTCCGTATCTCGGCATCCGATGTATGCTGATTGCTGAGTAGTGACAATGCCTAGCATAGAGGTCATTAATTCAGAGTCGATACGGTGACCGGCACATCCTCGCTTGACTGATGGCCGTATTGGCAGTATCGGTCTATAAATGAGGATGTCATTTATCACATCAACTTTGTTACCGGCCGAAGTCGATGTAGCCGGTGGCCTCACAAGATCAGCCATTGTTCTATAATAGAATGTAATCATTACGACATTACATTACATTCTATGGTTCTATGCTCTTGTCACGGTTGATTGCCCCTTCCGCTCCTGCAACAAAGCTCATCAGTGGTAGTTGTAATGACGTCTCAAGAAGAATTTCGCGAAGCGAACTAAAATTGTGACGTGCCGTTCGCTCTGGCTGCCGGGATGCTGTGCGCTACCGTAAATGTATAATATTCAAATAGTGCATAGGCTAAACTTTACGGTAAATGGTTTGCTCGGGCGATGTTTTGCAGTTAATGCACAGTAAAGCCAAAGGTTGACGGTACCGGTAGGCAAAGGCGGTCGCGAAATAATGCGCCATTGACCATTGGCAGATGCTTCTGTCATGGTACCAGTATACAAAGGAGCACTGATTGATCATTTTTGGCGCTTGATCGCCTAAGCATTATATCTTCAAAATGGATCATGAGGGCTCTGAATGTGCAGATAACTTCTGGAAATCCAGTCGTACTCGTAACTGTTCCATAACCCTAAATATATTTTTTTTGGTTCCATTTGCTCCAGACTACATATCATGGGAGCTTGTGCGGGCAAGAATTGTCGTCCATTCAGACTCACGCACATTCCACATAGCCTGTGCCTATTTTTTCCCGATTTGATTCACAATAGGTAAACGAACTGCTCAAACCATGTTATGTTTTCGCATTCCTATCACCTCCCTGCTCTTCTAAAGTACAGAAGCCCCGCGCGCAACGTTTAGTCAAAAATACCTCGCATTCTCACCGGCCATGAAATGCAGACCAGGGCACGTGTAATGTACTGAATTGTTGTAAATTTTGAAAATTGAGTTGAATTCCTCGCAGTGTGTATTTCCTATCATAGGCCTACTTGTGTATTGGCATAGTATTTGCAGTAACCAGATCCAGACATGTCTGGGCAAAAAGGCCAACCATCGGTGAATTTGCTGTTTTCGCCTACGAACGATCTCTTTTCCAGCAATGGAACAAGTGCTGTATTAATGCCAGTCGAACAAACCACTGAGTCAGCCTTGATGACATCTGAAAATATTATGGAGGCAGATAACTTTCTAGGTCAAAATGACAGTGGGAACCCAGCAGTATTTTCACTATTCACTGGGTCTGCTGGTGCTGACCCTTTTTCTGCTGTTGGACAAGGCAATCCAGATTCTGCACCAGTGATGGAGCAAAATCCAAGTCTTATGGTGCCTTCTGCTGATTCTCAATCACTTGGAGGAAGTTCGGATTATTCTATGCCACCATCCATCTCCATGTCAACTTCATCATCAGCTTCAAATCTTACTGCCCCACCACCGCAGACTTACCCGGTTATGCAAAGTTATTCGTCGTCTAGCATCTCCAACACTCCCTCACGACCATTCTCCAATCCACGGTATGTTGCACCGAACTATTCTTCTCCGCCAGTGCCTGCATCATCATTTCAGTCAGGTGTACCGCCCCCGCCCTTGCAATCCCACTCAGCTCCATATTCCCCAATCGCTCCGCCATCATTAAATAGAATTGCCAGTACAGTCCCTCCACCGCCAACGGCTCAAAGAATGTATTTGCCTGTGACTTCACATTGGTGTTATTGCAAGACATTATCAGATGGAACTGATTTATGGAAACCCTTTTCATATTACGATTCACAAAGGTTGGAAGCAGCGTCTACTACGGGGGATTTGACTAAAACTATTCCTACAGATGGAGGAAGATATGATGTTGATATTCATGACCGTTCGAGGAAAAGTATATATTGGGAAGAACCACCAAGTATGGTTCGACGTTGTACATGGTTTGGTAAAGGAGATTCTGACTACCGGTACAAACCATTCGAAGAAAACATCGCCAATATGCTAGAAAAAGAGTATCAAAAAGTTGTCACAAGCAATACGTGGCATAAACAGATTGATCTTGAGGAAGAAGAAGCGATTGTTATCCATAATCCTCAAGTGATAGTGCATTTAGTACCTCAAGAAGGCCACGATCAGTTCGGAAGCATTCCCGAGCATGGTATCGTGTCTAGAATTGTGAAAAGAGGAATTTCGGAGATAGACCTTGGAAAGGAGATACCGGAAAATGAAATTGGAGCTCCTGATCATGTCGTGTTTGTTTGCAATGGAATTGGTTCCGCCAGTGATTTAAAGCCAAGAACTATTGTCGAATGTGTCGATGACTTCAGGAATATTCAACTTATGCTTCTAAAGTCACATTTTAAGAAGGCATTGGAGGGGAAACAAGCTCAGAGGATTGAATTCCTCCCTGTGCATTGGCACAGAGCACTGCACGGCAATGCTAGTGGTGTTGATAGAGACATAAGAAGATTGACGTTGCCGAGTATACAGCGTCTGAGGCAATTCACGAATGAAGTTCTACTGGACATACTATTTTACTCCAGCCCAGTATACTGTCAAACCATTGCTGAAACAATAGGCTCAGAAATTAATTCTTTGTATCAATTGTTTTTGAGTCGGACACCTGGATTTAAAGGCAAATTTTCTGTTGCTGGACACAGTCTTGGTGCCTTGATGCTTTTTGATCTTATGTGCAATCAGAATCAAGTAGGTGCTGAATCAGGCAATTTAGACAAAAGTCAGTCATCCAATGCGCCACCTACTCCATTGAATACCAATCATTCAATTGTGCAAGACAATACCCCTCCGGTGGCTGCAGCACCAGCACATAAATCAGATGATAATTCAGATGTTGAGCTACAGTTGGATGATGTATTAGCTAAGTTAAGCTTAACATCCTTCAAGGAAAAGTTTGAGGAGGAGCAAATCGAGATGGAGTCCTTGCTGTTGTGTACTGAGAGTGACTTGAAAGATCTAGGACTTCCGATGGGACCGAGAAAAAAATTAGTCGGATATTTGAAACATTTCCAGGAAGAGAAAGAAAGAAAAAGAGAAGAACGTATCGTTGAGGTCAAGCAACCTATCATAGAAAGGGTTGAAAATACTTCCATCACATCGGACCAATTCAATATGGACTCAATGGCTAGCCTTACAGCAGGTGCCATGAATGTTCATGTCGATTTTCAACAATTCGACAGTGGTACGGGACAGCCCATGGTAATATACCCACGCCTCCTTTTTGATCCAAGTCTGTTTTTTGCTCTTGGTTCACCGATAAGCATGTTCCTCACAGTACGTGGTTTATCTGACTTGGGAGAAGACTTTTGCCTACCAACCTGCGGAAAATTTTTCAATGTATATCATCCATATGACCCCGTTGCTTATCGCGTCGAACCACTGATCAGTCCAGAAATTTCAATCAAACCTGTTCTTGTTCCCCATTATAAAGGGCGAAAACGCTTGCATCTAGAATTGCGTGACAGCTTGGGTCGAATGGGTACAGAATTGAAGCAAGGGATCTTAAAATCGGTGAAAAAGGCTATGGAGAGTATGCAACGATTTGCTAATAGTCATTGGCAATCCGGCGGCGGAGCGACCGAAGCTGAAGTCGAAGAAGAGGTCCTCAAAGTAACTGATAATCTTATGAAACAACAAGACAAGCCAAACGAGAATGACGATGCTTCGTCAGTTGCGTCAGAATCGAGTCAAACGCCTGTTGTTGCTTTAGGTAAACTCAACGGAGGTCGTAGGATCGATTATGTGCTGCAAGAACGCCCCCTTGAAAGTTTTAACGACTATCTTTTTGCTTTTCAATCTCATCTCTGCTACTGGACCAGCGAGGACACAGTTCTTCTTATGATTAAGGAAATTTACAACGATATGGATGTTATGACCGATTCGCAGCTAGCGAAAGAATTACCAGTTATGCAAATTCCAACAACTAGTGGCATGTCTGGACCTCACACTATGCCGGAAGCGTGACTGCCATCGCCACAAGTCCCATGACCTGTGTTATTGTGATTTATTGCATTGCATATTCTTATGGTAGTCTAGCTGTTCGAAATAGATATAATACTATTAGGGTAATGTCGTGTCATGCTGAAATAGTTTTATTAATATTAGGGATGGGCAAATTGGATCATTTGCGATTCTGTATACAAATCAAATCATATTTTCAAATCGAATCATCAAGTCACCTCCTCCAGATTTACCCTATTAAAGGCCGATGGATAATGTTACCGGTGCATATAAGATGTTGTCATCATTTGCAAAAATGTTATGATAACAGCCACTGAGGTGTATGACTTTGGCTGTTGGTGTCCCTGTGACTGCGAGCCTAGTGGTTGATTAAGCCTAAAAATAAGCTTAAAACTGAAGAAAAAAATTGTCCAACACTAGATGTCACTATAGATCCTTGTTCGAAATTGTCCTTGATAAGATTCGAATAATTTGTCTATTTGTGATTTGATCTGATTACGAATCTTCGATTCGAAGTGCTCATCCCTATTTAACATGTATCCTATTATTCCTATTCCTACAGAAATGTTTTGACATACTCGACACCAGTATAAAGACTGTAAATGTAGAATATTCATGCTTTTTTTCTTGTAAAATTTAGGCGTTGCCAAAATATGGGTTTCTGCCATGCGTTTTTCTGCTGCTGAATCGCCTGGTAATATTCAATTTTCAATTCAAGATTCCAACGCTCACGATGTATGGTGCAATATTATATGACATGAAAGAAATGTGTAGATCGTAGATTTGTCGGTGGTTGGAAGAGATCTCGTGTGTGTTCCTCGATTTGATAAATGCTACGATAGGCCTACATGTATTCCTATACTCTACTTTCCTATGTGTGTGAATCTGAGGAGACATGAAAGAATATATGCCTACCAATCAGGATTGCCATAACCCCAGGCGTGCGATTGATCTAGAAGGAAGGGATTTCACATTGCCATCCCTGCAGATTTGCAGGATGGGGACTACAGCGATTGAGTTTTGCCACGTAAACTCTCTCACGGACAGTCGCGGGAAGGATGTAAAGGCCTCATTTCCGTCGACGTTGCGGATTATTCCATATGCAAATAAGGCCAGGCTGCAGTTATTAGTCAAAACATTCGATCGTATGATGATTCGATAAGTGATATATCGAACCATTCGACGGTCACTAAATCAAAGTGTGATATTGGTAGGCAGGTAGAGGGTTAATAGCTTCAATGTTCCACCATCGAGAACTAAACTAAAAGCTTTTAGCGTCAATATAGCATACAGTTTGGGACCATAGAGAACTAAACTAAAACTACAGGTGGAACCATAGAGAAAAATGTTTTAGTGTAGCTCTATGGTTACACCTGTACCGTGCTCACTTCAACATTTATATTGACGCCGAAAGCGCTCGTCTCGTGCCACTCGTGGTTACATCCAAAGTTCCGTAAAATTTTCGGGCGGCTGTCGTGATCGACATCAGTTTTGTATTAGTTTGCTAGGCGAGTTGCGGCTGCGGAATTGACATTGAACCGGTAAAGTTAGGCAAGCGTTGTATCTGACGCTCCCATCTTCAGGCCTTCACGGAGTGCCTCGGATATGTATAGGTTATATACTTGTGCTATATCTTGATTCCCGGTATCTCCTTGGCCAGGCAACTGTTTGGCAGTGATGGTTGGGATAGTGGCCCAACTGCAATTGATGTTTATGTTTGTACTTGTAGGTTTTAGCCAGTAGTATATTGATTGTGTCATGGATACACATTTGTTGTAGTAAGGAATTTGTAATATGACCATTTCCCAACAAATTGCGAAGTCTCTAAGAACTGGATCTCAAGCATCCAATGAGGTGGATGATGAGGAGGGTCAGTTTGATATAGATGAGCGACTCCAATCTGCGGCTCAAAAGATTCTTTTGGAGCAAGTGAATTTTGTTCGTGAGTAAAAGAATTTGAGTATCTATTGCCACGCTACTATAAGCCTATATTTATTCCTGCGTAATTTCATTTTTTGCTGGGCATCAATACGAAGCACAATGTATATCCTATTCCCCAAGCCACGAATAGTTTTAAATGGACAGGCAATGCCTCTATACAACGAACCAAGCGCAGCAAGCAGACTGTATTTCGAGATACTAAACAACAAAAGTTGTCGGAGAGTTGCCCAAACTTATATTTAAGACTTTGTTTACTGCTACATTCTTTGACTTCACGCTAATAACACTATTACCGTATCTCACTCATAGCCTCCTTGCTAGACGGCCAGATCATTGAAAATAGTGCGGAGGGGGTGCTTGACTTGGATAGCCTTCCGGCTCCCTCGGCGTCTTCTTGTCTAGTCTGCGTATGCACTTCATGCATGCATGATAATTATATGCATATGCACGAGTAGTGTGTGTATGTCATGATTGTGTGTGTGTGTAGATGCAGCAAGAATCAAATATGGACAAAAATATACAGTGTCCTTTTCACTACAAACCATGTCATAACATAATCATTAACTGAATTGAAATATTTAAGAGGTCCGCCTTTCGGTGTCGTTAATTCCATGTGATCTATTTGGTCCTCTGTATAATTTAGTATGGCACCCCATTACCGCGTCTTTGTCATAATAGTTTTTAATCGTGTAACGGTAAGTGGTATAATGGTTGTATTTTCTTCTGTGGATAGGCTGTGCAGTAAGCATATGGCCTACCAGCGTGTGATAGCCATTGAAATATTTCAGTGTACCGGTATCGCGTACGGTATTTTAAAAAGCAAGTATTTATTAGGCCTACGTTAAAACGATGTCAATATGTCTGTACTCTGTACAGTATTATTCAATGATGACGTTTTGTTTCAGCTGCAAAGTTTCCATATCACTTCAATCTGAAACAGCTGAAATCAAAATACATTATCTTGAATCCTCGTCAAAGTGAAAGCTCAACGTCGACGATGTCTCCAGGTGAATTTTTTGTATGAAAATATGTACCTTGTTTCAATGTCCACCATAGGCTATACAGAAAAATTCCTTCAAAGTCCACTCCTTCATTGATCGATAGAAAAGCTGCAACTGTACAAGATGGGCAATTTGTGCTTTGCTTTGCTTTAGGCCTACTAGTTTTCATTTTAGTTTAGATTAAGACATAAAGACCATGAAGTTACACAGTGGAAGTTATCAATTTCTAGTGCTTCTATCTTTTACAGCACTGAAAGCTGAATCTACTTCAGGAACTACTACCAGCTTACATGATGGAATTCCTATTCCAAAGATGGTTCTGTTTTCTGCTGAGAAGGTATGAACACAGTCAAACTTTTAACAGTCACGAACGAAGTTGAGCGTTTTGATATAATTTTCACTAGGTGGAGCTAACTTGGAGAAATGCAATGCGTGTGGGAGCAGGATTATTCAACCTTGGAAATACTTGCTTCTTGAACTCATCCTTGCAATGTCTGACTTACACAGCTCCGCTAGCCAACTATCTAACTCATTTGGACCACCAACGGAATTGTGAGTACGTTACCAATATTGGGCTGTGGTAATGTGAACGAGAAGTCTCTTTCCTTGAGATTGGCTGTGTATAGCAAGAATATTAGGTGAGGTTCGAGTAATATGGATTAGTGTCAAGGGGGGCGCAGCTTAAAAAGTTTCAAGAACCCTTGCCCTCTAGAGAAGGGGTGGCCAACCAATCCGAGACTTAGAGACACATTTCTTAATGTGTTACCGCAAAAAGCCATATCATACTCATCGGCTATTTTAGTGGTTCCCAAACTTTTTTCCATGACCCTAATTTTCGCAATATTGTAGTATAAGTAGAAAAAACAAACTACGGCCAATTCATTGTAGCCTTCTTGCTTCTTGTTATTGCTTTCGTTAGGCCCTGCTTGATATTTTTGGGCAGATGTTCTACTCTGTGCGGCAAGCTTGCAACATGATATAGATTCTTAATTCTTATTGTGGATATTTTCATTGCATTTTGACTCTGTGCATGCCGCATTTCAAATGTGTGACAAAGTCATTCATAGGCTGTATCATGCAGTCAAAAGAAATGAAAGGAGTTTGCCTTGCCTTGCCTTTGCTTTGTTCATGACCGAATCAGATACATAATTTATGGATACATTGATCACTTCTACACCGCATTGCATTTATGTTGATAAAATGATGATAATGGCTTTTTGCAGGTCGTTCAACTGGACAATTTTGTATGCTATGTGCTATGCAGCAACATTTGAAGAATTGTAGGTCTCATCCGGGCCAATCGATAAAGCCATCGCATATTCTGCAGAATCTGAGAAGTATGATTTATGTAATTTTCATGTAAACTATCAATTTTAGACCTTGAGTAGTCCAATGGGGCGGGACGTGACACTCAAGATGAAAATTCCTCAAAATAGTCAATTGATCAAAAACTCCCATTCGGTCATCTGCTTCATGGTATAGGATTAGTGGTAAGATCGCCGTCGGCCACAAATACCGGCACTTCCTTTCCTTTCACTGACTGGATCCACTTGACTTAGATAGCCAACTATCTGTTTGCATCTCTTTGTCCACCCTTCATGCAGATCATTGGTGCTGATACACATAATGCACCAATAGTGTGTGTATGGCGTGCGAGTCTATGTAAATGCAGCCAAAATCAAATAAAGGACAAGAATAAACAGCGTCATAATCCATGAGCTCACTTCTAATTTTTCAAATCATCACTATGGTGTGGTCTTCGGTGCATCATGATCTATTCTGTAAATACGGGTATCAAGTTTATAACAAAATGATATTATGTTTAGTGATTGCCAAGCATCTACAATTTGGACGACAAGAAGACGCCCATGAATTTATTCGTTACTCAGTGGATGCAATGCAGAGGGCTTGTCTAGTCGGATACCCAAGCAAGTAAGTCCTTGTTGTGAAGGTTTCATTAAATGATGAGCGCATTGAATCGAATATACATAATTGAATTGAATCAGAAATTGTTCGAATCGAAGCAACTTCAAATTGGGATTTATAACATCGCCTAGTGTTTTATTTTTTTAGTTTTAAGCTAATTATTAGGCCTCTTGCGCTATAACAGTCCGCTGTACACTGGGCTCGCAGTCAGGGAGAAGCTAAAGTCCCAACACCACTGTTGGTGTTATTTCATCATGTGCCGCAAACTTCATGCATGACCTTCATTAGGGTAAAACTGAGGAGGTGGCGACTCGATGGTTTGATTCAATTTGTTCGATTTGTATTCGGAACAGAAGACTGTCTGCGTCTCGACATTTTATTTCAAATTTTCATTTTTCTTCGTAGACTAGACGTCCACATCAAAGCCACCACAGCGGTTCATCAGATTTTTGGGGGATATCTACGAAGTCGAGGTTCATCTGAAATGATGTAGTTTGTAAACTAAAAATGTTTCGACACCGTCATGTTTCTAGTGAGATGTACACAGTGCAAGTCTGTTTCTGATACGTTTGATCCGTTCCTGGATCTCAGTCTGGAAATTAACAAACAAGGATGCTGCAGTTTAAACCATTGTCTCGATATGTTTGTGAGAGCGGAAGTCCTGCAGGGAGATAATGCATACAAGTAAGCTGTTAGTTTAGTCATTATCTTGAATATTGCTATCGTAAATAAGATTCAATACCGATATAACGTCCAGCCTTGGTTTTTTTTAATCTTATAACATTCACAAGATCTCGGAGCTCTGCCCCTTCGTCAGGTGAAGATGGAATGCACACTGACCATTGTTATAATTCTCAATTAATCAAGGCTGGACGTTAAATCTGTCGTAAATCTTTATACGATAGTAACAATACGATATCTATTGATCGCCCGTCATTGGCTCATATTCTTTGAACATTGAAGACACAGCAAGCTCAGCAGTTTGAGGTCTGCCTTGATCGCCGAAATCGACCAATTTCGATTCAGGCTAGGTTGCTGTTTTTTGATGTACCTGATGTCACTGCATCTCCTACTTTAAATATCCTCTTTTCTGTCATATTCTTGCTGTAAATTTTGTTATTTATGTATGCTTCAGGTGTATGAGATGTAAGAACTCTGTGACTGCATGCAAGAAATTTTCTATACACCGGGCTCCGAATATCCTCATGTTACAGTTGAAAAGGTGCGCATGTTTGCAAGTCTTGGCTTGTGCAGTCTGTCTGACATCCTGATTTTGCAGGTTCTCAAATTTCCTTGGAAATAAGATAAACAAAGGTCTGTCATATCCATCAAAACTCAATCTGGCGCCATACATGAGCAATAAACAGGTATAGTGAAATCAGCTGACATTGATGTCGTAAATTGCACACTTCCTACTCTTTATTGTTGTACTGTATTGTTGATGCAAACAGGAGGCATTGGCAAAGATACAGTACTGTGAACTGTGGTCATATCAGGGACGGATCCAGGGGATGGGGCGATAATTAGCTGTAGCTAAAGGCCTTGAAAAAAACCTTTAATATTATAGATTTATAGGAGAAAAAGCCAAAATTTGTGCACTTAAGATGCGATTGTCGTCAAGACGTGAGGTGCTATTTTCGCGTCACATAGTTTGGAAAAATCACTAACAGTGACATCTAATCATCATGTTGTGCAATGTCTTTTGTCACCCTAGAATTTCCAGCTAGATCCACCCCTAGGTCATATTGGGTCACCTCATCGTGTACCTTATATGCGCGTATTTTCATGTGTAATAACTAATAAGCCATGTCTACTACTTAATTTATATTTTTTCTCTCACACACACTCTTTACCTCAATTAATCTGGTTAGTTTTCTTCTTGCTAAGTGATATAATATTTGTATTTAGGCTGGTGGACTCTGGTATGAACTGTATGCAGTTCTGGTGCATTCTGGTTTCTCTTGCCAGTCTGGGCACTATTATTCGTACGCCAAAGCTCCAAATGGGCAATGGTATTGTTTTAATGATTCATCTGTAAGTAATTTGAATTTGATGAATTTTACGAGATTGGATTTAAAATTTCGTTCACTTTTATAGGTGTATCAAGTCAGTGTCAATCAAGCGCTCACTCAACAAGCGTATCTACTTTTTTATTCTAGGAATCCTAATAAAGGTCAAAATCTGCACTTGAAGGTGAAAATTTGTTTTGCTATTTTCTTTTTTCTTCCCCCTAGAATGTAGCAAGAAATGTGGTAATGCAATAAATATCCTGTCTCGTTTATATATTGCCAGAACTTCGTTCACACGCTTGTGGCTGTTAAGCATATGATTTGGCTGTGGTTTTACACTCCAATCTTCCCATATTTGGAAAGCTTGGGACCAGCCTTAGCTGGTAACTATGGCACAATTCATATATATATATTTTTGAAGACAGCTTTTAGCAATACACATTTTGTGTGCATTTATAGTATATTCAATCATTTATTGTCAAAAAATTTTCGTTGTCACTCATCAGGAGAAATCGGCAAATTGAACGGAAAATATAATTATGCGAGCGAAAGTTCAAAGTAAATTATTGCTATATGAATTATGATGTCACACAGATGAGATTCAAAATCGCAAAAACGAGACATTGCTAAGAAATCAAAAACAGGAGAGCAAGACAAACAACAGACGACCGAATGGCAGCAGGCTCAGTGAGAAATATTGAGAACGTATAATCTATCCTTCTGACGGCAAAGAACAGGTTTATGGATTTTGATTAAGGTGGCTTCTAGGGCCGACAAATGGAACGTAGAACGCCCGCTGGCCAAAATCGAAAATTTATCAACATTGAAATGTTCAGCACATGCGGTATTGTCTAGGATATGCTGTCCAATTGCGGATGCATTGGCGATGGACTCATCATACGAGTTAGTGCGCTTGCAGGCACGATTGGGGATAGCGACAGTACTGGTATATTGCCTAGAAGCCACCTTCATCAAAATCCGTAAACCTGTTCTCTGCCGTCAGAAGGATAGATTGTACGTTCTCAATATTTCTCACTGACCCCTGCTGCCATTCGGTCGTCTGTTGTTTTTGTTTTCTTAGCAATGTCTCGTTTTTGCGATTTCTCATCTGTATCCTCTTCTCTGTGACGTCATAATTCACATAGCAACAATTTACTTTGAACTTTCGCTCGCATATATTTTTCGTTCAATTTGCCGATTTCTCCTGATGAGTGGCAACGAAAACTCTTCTAGAATAAATATACTATACAATGCATACAAAATGTGTATTGCGAAAAGCTGTCTTCAAGTTCTGCACCGCAAAGCAACTATATATAAATTGGTTCAATGTATTGCATGATCAATTAATCACCACATCGGTGGCTTTCCGAAGCAAATGAGACTAGGTAGGACTGGTCGACATGGCTATGTTTCCTATGATGTGTGATAGCTCTCAATTCTTTGAAGTGAAACTTACTCTGAGTACTAATTCTTTAGAATGGTCATAGTATTACCATCAATGGGAACGGTAAAGTACATGATAAAGTAGCCAATGACACGCGGCTAAGTAAAGAGTCGACGGGAAAATCATCCAAATCAATCATAGGACCACAGTTACCACCGGAGTTTAGGAAAAGGAAAGATCAGTCGCTACCTTCACCCTCCACCTCTGGTATGATTTTGTATTTTTAACGATTGGTCACAATATGATGACGCTTGAATTATAGTTGACAGTAAAAACTCAAAGGCAGTTGTTTACTTCCTACCATATGGTAGCAGTTTCAAAGTTTTCCAGATATCATAAAAAGATTCACCACAGGTTACATAACAAATATCATTGATTTATGGGGAATTCCTATTAAGGTTGGGAAATCCCCATTGGGTATTCTGGTCTTGCTTCATTGGTCACCTCACGGAGGTCTAGCTCTGTTCATATCTTAATTGTAGTTTCAACGATTTTGCATATTCAGTTATGAATTGTTACTTTCCAGCTGATATTAGTTCCAAACGATTGAAGCAATCTGAGAATCAACCTAAGAAAATTTTGAATGGCTCCGGTGAGCGTGTTAGCTTCACCTTGAATCGAAAGCCTAAGTTGATTCTCGATAATCCTTCAAAAGCTGTGAGCAAGGTGAGTTTACATCTCAGAATAGTGTTTAAGCGAAATATGTCGACTAATGGCAACTTTTTTCCTAGGAAAAACCAACAACTAGTGGGAGCAAGTTACAGACTGCAGGGACAGATGCCAATAGACATACAAGGTCTTTACCGCAAGAAACACCATCAACTTCCCAAGGTGTATATTGTAAATTGTATTATTCATTTTACATGGCTTATGCGGGTACTGTGTATGTGTGCAATTGGGCATGAGTTGAATTTTGATTTCTTCTCACTCTTGTAGCTAGCTACTCTACATCCCGTCCCCTTATCACTTTTTAATCTCCCTTTTCGATGTGCTCCTAGATTCTAAAGCAAACCCGAAAACCTTGAGCATCAACAAAGAGAGACCTTCTTTATTGAATCAGTCACTGCCTGATTCTACGGCAAATGGGAACGCGTCTGTATCACAGAAAAAGACAATGTCAGCCCTTCAAGCACTCAACGCATATTCTAGTAGTGAGAGTGAATCTGATGAAGAAATTGATAAGGTATGTATATATGTCAAACATACAATCGTGCCGTCGAATGAGATGAAATTGAAAGCCGAAGACAGGCACAGAGCGATTACATGTACACTCGTAGAGCCATTCTAATCCTACCCAGTACCAATAATACAACATGTGCTTCGTAGCTGCTGTCACGCGTCGATAGATGTGTTCACCCGAGCATTAAAAAACAACAAGGCGAAGGCCATGGGGTCACTACTGCAATTGAGCATCTACCTTAATTTTGATTTAAATCTGCCCATTCTTTGCCTCAGTTTATGCAAAGTAAGTTCGCAAGGGATTTATTCTAGACCTCTGTTCTTTCTTCATCAGATGAACTGCCAAATTAGCAAAATTGTATTTTTAGGTACCGGATAAAAAGTCGGGTTATTCTACTCTCACTTCTACATTGGCGACGTTAAGAAAAAATGGAACCAATACATCAAGTAAAACCGCAGTCAATATGCTTTATTCACGGTCCAACGTCAAGCAACAGCATAGCAAAACGGGGAAAAGCAATGGACTAAGTGTCACTATGTCACAAAAACATAATAATTCATCCTCAAACACAGCTACGATAAAATCGCAAAGGGAACCTATATTACAAGTTCTCAGTAGCGAAATGAAATGCCATAATCTGAAAACGCTAGAGAAAGGCAATAGAACATCGAGTTCCAATGAGCGCAAAGAAAAAGATGATTCGAAACATCAGTGAGTATTGTGTTGTGTTTGATTGTATCCGTCTCTTTCATCACCCGTAACCCTTGATATTTTGTTAGTCAGTACAAACGTAATAGTGAAAACAATTGCAAGGGTATCGTATTATTGGTATGTAGATATTCAGTACCGAGCCTACCATAGCCGTGACCTTTGTGATTTGATTAGTCAATTTTCAGCTTTTTGTCTCCTCGAAACCATTTCTATTGAAATCACGTAACAATTAAAAATTGGTCAGTAACAACAAATTGTGATCTCAGTGTGAAGTTTCCATAACTGAAGGCTCCTGCATATTGTCACATTTTTCTAGTTGTGCTAATTGGATATTGTTTGTTGTATTTCTTTTATTTCAGCGTATATCATAGCAAATAAATCACTTGATAGACCAAATAACGTGCAAAGGATATATGCGGGACTAACCCGATTCACAATTCACAGGCGTGAGGCAAGCGGTAGGCGCATGCCGTATGATCCATATTGCATATACTCACAAAATCGCTCAGAAAATGTAATTAGAATAAACGATCAAGAATATTCAGTACCAGTATATCAGTAGAACCACAACATGGAATGGATGGAAACGAGTGCTTGTTTTTAAAGTTAGGTGCAATGTGGACTTTTTGCAGTTTCGCATCCACAACTACAGTAGCAAAAGGAAACGGCAGGAAACGCCATCACTCAGATGAAACAGAATCGACCAGCAGGAAAATTTGCAAGATATTCTCCAAGCATTCAGAAGAAACAGAAAAGTCTGGGACAAACAGGTATGCTGCTATGAGTACTGTACTAGATTTTGGTCACGGCTAGGGATGCACAATGGAATAAATTGACTAGGCATGTTCTAGAATAATTTCCATTTTAACCAATCGCATCCGAGAGTGGGTGAGTAGACATGCTTGAACTCGCGTGGTGCAACCTGAGATGTGAACCACCCGACCTCAACCGGCAAGTTCACGGTAACTTATCACGTCCCTGATCTCCTCATGCCATTCTTCAACAAGTTGGCGTCGGTGCATTAAATAAACGCCGTTTCTTTCACTGTTAATTTCGAATCCTACTACCCGATGAAAGTCGGTATTCGATTCGGATATTTTAAAAAAGTTTTGCAAAAAGTCAGGTTTTTGTTGGAGGTCGGCGGATTATATAACTCCCGAGTTAACGATCATGATTAGGCAAATCAGAACTCGATGTGAAGTGACCCGTGAAAGGTTATCGCTGCAGCAGATTGAGATTGGCGACAAGAGACAGCATTGCATAGTCATTATGGCAACCCAGATATTGCTCTCTCTCATTATAGCAATACAGCCTTGGCATAACATTCTTCTAACTCTCGATAATCACGTTCGTCACGCTACTGTCATGGTACCCCGCGAGCGAACATTGAATACCCCTAGATATCCCTGCTCCATAGCAGGGTTATTTTAGCGAGAATATCTACGCGGAGGTTAAAAAATCAACTGAACTTTTGCAACCGAAATAACTCCACCGACACGGATAACTCGCGGGTATAAAAACGATCCACTTTATTGATCTCCACCCTTGAAAGTATAAATACGCTGCACTTTCAGGATATCCAGATATCGGTGCAGTATAAGCCAGCTTTAGGTCGATACCCATACCTGCAAAATTGGCCGATACCGAAACGTTGGTACATCACTACTCCTGTGTGCGGCGGTTACGATCTTTTAAAATATCGCGAAGAAGATTCACCACAAATTTAACGTCCAGCCTTAATTTATTGATGACCTGGTGATGAAATAGCGGGACTCAAAAAGCTTGTGAATGTTGTAATTCTCAATAAACCGAGGCTGGACGTTAAATCTGTGGTGAATCTTCTTTACGATATCTATCAATCATCCTCCATTGACTCTATTTTATTCTTCAATCTGTTAAGATTAGCTCTATAAATAACAATTGCCCATTTTTGTAGACGATATTCAAGTGACCAAGATTCACCGATCAAAAAGAATACCGGTAATCACAACTCCGCTTTACAAAGAGACCATTCCAAAGATAGGAATAGCTGTACAAGTCTTGAAAAGTTTTATTGTGATAAGAAGGAATACGAACAGTCAATGAGGAAAAAGGCAAAGAAAGAAAGAAAGCAACGCATAGAGAATCTGCAAGTTCTTCAAAACTGTATTGATGAAGATGTTGGTGACAAGAAAATTGATCAAGGTACACTTATTGCTCAATGTGACATCAGTTAACTGGCTGGACCTGTGACGAATTTACAAATTCGCACACCCCTTATCGTCATCACTGATCTATAGAGCTTATTACCACTATTGACTTCCTCCCTAAATGTATGTCAAGGTTTGGGTTTTGGAGACTGTTCAAAGTGATATGCTTGCTCTGTACTACTGTACCGGTACCGGTAGTTTCTTTTACCCACCACAGCATCTGTATATTATAGTGTGACCTAACACCCACGATAAACATATTCAGACCTTTTTTAAAGTAAGCGGATTCTTCTGTATGACGTCATAGAGCACAACGTTTTGAAAGTGGCAAACTGCACGCCGACACCATTTTTTATTAATATGTAGATCATTATTTAGGAACCGTAAATCAATTTTGCTCATGTTTTTATTTTGCGATGGTGTGATGAACGTACATTCTTCCGTGTTTATCTAGGAAAGAAAACTCCAGTCAATCCAGCAGACCGTCCAAATGTCTTAGGACAGCTGTTGAAACAATCATCAGAGAAAGCGTATGGCGTCAAAGGTATTCGCAAATCACTTGACTTCTGATAATATAGCTCATGTGCTAGACTGATATTTTGTTAGCATTTCCTGTAAAGTGTGAAAATTTATGGGTATTGTTACATGTCTGTACTAAGAGTAGTTCAAGAGAAATGTTAGGCCTCATGAGGTTGCTATGCCCCACAAAATATCATTAAGCCTCCTCGTTCATTATCATGTATTTGATATCTTTGGGTCCCCAAAAGGACACGCATCGCACTGGCTTCCCCCTCTTGAGTGGCCCTAATTGTTCTGGTAGTGCAATTGCATATACAAACCAAATTAAAGTCATGAAATGTTAAGTGGAATCCCCATTTCCAAGCATGTAAATTCAAGATATACCGTACTGCATTGCCATTTCTTTCTTCTAAAGTTGACTCGTGGGATGGAGCAGCTTCTGCTGTAGAGAGCGATGCAAAGAGTACGTGGGCACAACTACAAGCACCGAGTCTGGATGATTGGAATAAGGAATATGATAAAGGAAAGGTAAGGTATCCCTAGATAATAGCTATATACTCATACTGTACTGGTACTCAAATCCATTTCCAGTTTCCACCAGTTGGAGTGGTGGATATAGCATCTAATATTTCACGATTTATATGTCTCTTCTAGATGGCATTGTATAAATGTTGACAATTGACATCATAGTTTCTAAATGTTACAGAACCCATTCAAATTGTGTATTATGATAGGGTGGCAATCTGGTAAGTACGTCAGGTCTCATCTCATCATGCACCTGTCTTCTGGTCACTTTCGTGTTCCAGAGAAATTTATATTGAGCACACACAGCGCACAGCATGCAGCTCAGTATAAAACACACAATCTGGTTGAGGCTGCTCCAAATCTACTTGCTTCAATATTTCCACTGGCAGGTTAGGTACAGTGGGTAGTAGGTATCTACAGTGTATCGGGCTTGGCCTCTTGTCTTAAAAGGTGCCATAAGTCTCTGTACAACAACCTCAAGCAAACTTTTTTCTTGCGATAGGTTAAAAAGGTGAAGAAGGACTCACGAACGAATAAAGGCACACATTCATCATCCAACATATTCCAAAAGTTTCAGAATCTAAAAAATGAGAAAAGGTTATAGAACAATTTGGGATTTTTGATATTATGATGAATGTGACTATGAATTGCTTTTGAGTGTATCATTTTCTTTTTTGCCTTCGTCTGCTTCTTTATCCTCTTGTTCTCTGAGGTTCTTCTGATATTGGTTTTGGATGACTACAATGGGTCGAACTACACAAATTTTGTTTTCGGACACTGTGGTTTCTGTACTGGATACCAGTCCTGCCGGAGCCTTCCCCAGTTACCCGGGTTATGGCCAGTAATAGTAATGGCTGTGTCAGCCTGTAAGTAATATGGTGTGGTAGGAGATCAATAAACACGTCATACAATTAACCAAAGGGCAAGTTTTATACCTATACTAATACAGTGGGGTAGACTGCCCCAACTTTTGCAGTTGATTCGAGGATTATTCTGCCCCACGTTAGAATCAACCTCCTAAATACCCTACAGCAATTACCAGACTACTTTTGTTCCTCAATCAGTCTTCGAGTTCACTTAAGGTATCTTGAAGATCTACACAGGCTTGGTTAAGAAATGTCATTTCTTCTGATGGAGTCACAATGCAATATTCATATGAGTCATCTTCTGAACTTACTGTACATTACTTCTGGCTTTAACTTCAGATTCGATTAAAGAAGAACATAGTTTCGCGTCGCACATGGCTCGCGCGTTGTTTACATTTTTATGCTTGAACGAATAAGGCGGCAAATTTCGCTTTGAGTCCTTGGATAACGTGACTATATGACAGGTCCTATCTCAGAGGCATGCCATCTGATTGTGAAGGAGGTAACACGCGGGGTGATCGGTGAATTTAATGCCCCGGTGGACATTCTATTTGGGGCAATGTGCCTAACTAATTCAGGTTGATCTAACATCCAGTTAATCACTTTGTCTTTGTTTGCATCCTAGGCCAGAGGATTATTGTGTGCATTTTTAGGTTTAAAAAATTCCGCCGCTACCAGTTTCTCACACAGCAAAGCGTAGCCTACGCTCGCGGGTCTTACGGATTTCTTTGAAGCAAGGCTTGCGGTCGTACGAGGCTCCCTTATAACCGAATGCGTTGGCAGTCTGGCGCCTCGCCTACGCAAATGCGTGACACGTGGCGCCTGATCCTACAGGGTATCGACCGTGTACTTGATGAAAGCGGAAGCGACAGAGTAATAACCGCTTCCATAGACGTAATATGAATACCAATGTCTACAAGGTTCCTGCAAAAAACACAATTGGACAATTCAGCTCAGCGTTGTTGTTCAGGATTAATGGAGTTTTCAGCTATAGGCCTACTAGGTTATACGCCAGGGATATCTGTCTAGATATCCCTGTTATACGCAAGGGCACTACCCAATCTAGCGATACTTCTGGTTTTTCCCCAAATCACAACCAAAAGCTTACCCACTCCCTCGATGACTGGGAAGCGTTGACTCGTACGTGAATCCAAGCCTAAAACCTACCAATCAGAAGGCGAACAGTCGAATCACTCGGCCAACTGAGCAGTGTTTAAATCGGCTTTGTGATTCTTTCCGTTATTAGTTATAGTAGCTAGTCAGTTGCGTTGGAAACGCTCTTAGTTAAGTTGCGATAACATATCATGAGTAGAATTGAGGAGCACTCCACTTTTTAACTTTTTTCTCATGCTGGTAGACGACAATAGAAAACGAAACCATCGTCCTGTGACGAGTGCCAGCCTACCTCTTCACAGAACCCATCAATTTACTTAACTTGACGATCAAGAATGTAGAGGAATTATTCAAAAAAACCAAGTGTTTTTCTAGGACGTCTTAGGGTATAGATCGAGAAACTGTCGTCTCTTGCACAGGGTGCGTATTGATCAATTCCAGGAGTTTTTATAATAAGAAATCATAGCCTATAAGTGTTTATTTTAGAATATAGTGGAGCCGATGACGGACGATCAATAGATATCGTAAAGAAAATTCACCACAGATTTAACGCTTTGCTTTGGTTTATTGAGAGTTATATAACATTCACAAACTTTCGGAGCTCCGCTAAATCTTCACCTGACGAAGGAGCTGTGCTCCGGAAGCTTGTAAATGTTTTAATTCCCAATAAACCAGGGCTGAGCGTTAAATCTGTGGTGAATCTTCTTTACATATTAATTGTAGTATTTTGTTTTATGTGGAAAGAATAACTAGTAGACTACATTAGACTAGGAAAGATGCGAAGACTGGTGAAACTGCTCATTCTATCTGGTAGGCCGATACAATCGAAAGCTGCTCTTTACGAATTATTCCTTAAATGCACTGAACTTTTCAGCCATTATTCTGCACGACATTAACGTTGTGATAGGGGAAGAAGGTCCAGCTGAGGAAAATGATCCGGCAGACGATGACGCACCTGTTGCCGACGAGGTTGGTTTTTGTCATGTTAAAAGTAGGCTATACGAAACATATTATTATATAGTCACGTCCATAGTGAGGTGGATGTGGATAGGCATATGACAACTTGGCAAGCGGAGATGTGCAATTGTGCATGGGTTATCTCCATCTCACCTACAATTTAACTTTGACATCGCTCTTCAGGCAGGATTCGACGCAGTAGAGTCTGGCCAACCTGCGGCCGCGAGCCGCATGCGGTTCTTCGCCTGGTTCAATGCGGCTCTCTTTTCCGCAGGCCCAATTTCTTCTAGAAATGTACGCATATGAAGTCTACATTGAATTGGCCGTAATTGGTTGACTTTTTTTATTTTACTTGTACTACAATATTGCGTTGGTCTCGAGCCTACAATATTGCGGAAAAAAAGTTTGGGAACCACTGAACCAACCGATGCCGATGTGTATGATATGGCTTTTTTCGATAACACATTAAGAAATGTGGCCATCCCTGCAGTATACCAACATATCGGGAGCGCAGGTTCTCGCTGATCGATAAGTTCCTCGGCATAGGCGTAGGCTATACTGTGTCTACACTTACATCCTACTCATATAGAAAAGCGATGCGAATAAATGATGGCCAAAGTAGGCCTATACCAAGGGTTCTAGGCGATTTGAACTTGTGTGATTTTACTCGCTGCTTTATGCCGCCGACGAATGCAATAGTTTTTATGGATTTATCAATCACTAATCGGTGGAAAGAAGCTCACGTAGACACGGGTTCGTGATTTCTAATTATAATAGACGCGCAACTCCGGCCGACAGTGCAAATCTCTATACGCCTCAAGACGGAGGCCAAGCTGAAATTCTTATTGAAGACACATACAGTACAACACCTAAGTTTCCCAGCATATTACTAAAGTGTGAAGCGAAAAGTGACGTCATCGCCCGTTATTGCTATCGCATGGATTTGCGGGGGTAGTAGGGTGGCGCAACTTAGCGTGATGATTTCAATCTCAACAGCAAGCATGGCAATTGGGGTATCTTTCTAGATTTCCTGACCGCTCTGAGACTATTAGCCTCTGCTTTACGCCACATTATAGTTACGCAGTCGCGTTATTATGCTATACCTATATTTTAGGGACCACTGAAATGCTACGAATGTGCAGTCACGGATGAACAGTGTAGCGTGAAACAAGACGAAGACAATGGAACACTCACCACTTGTGAAACTGGTCATTGCTGGGTAAATTTATCTTACTGTACATACCTATAATCGTATTGTAGGGCCCTTGTCAATGTGAGTTTTATCAGGCGCAATAACCGCCTATCCTTCATTTTGCTCTATTCTATAGATTCCTTATTCTGTGTAAAAACTTTAGCTTCCTGTTAGGGCGCAGAAATGGCCTCAGTGCATAGGTAGGCCTAAGCTATACGTATAACTGTCAATATGTTTATATTTCATACTTGGAAATTTGGGATACAACTGTATATAATTATAAATTGTCGGTCGTTGCGCTGGAAAGGTTGTATAGAGGCTATACTCAGCCCTGATTGGCCCACTGGTTTGACTCTCCTCATCGACGCGACTGAGAGGTCTCGGGGACTCGGGTTTATTGTGTTTTTGTAACGCCTGTGTTGATGTATGTAATTACGTTTGGTAAATACAAAAAAAGGATCGTAACAACGCCGTCAAATCAGTTCAAAGCAACTACATCGTCACCAGAGCAGATGTTCAGAGTTTCTCATTCAAACCGACATAACATGTTATATTTAGATCTGGAAATACGAAGAGAACGATGAAGTAACCTACCGCCGCGACTGCGGAGGTAATTGTACAGAAGAGACTAGGGAACTTGACTGCCGAAAAAGCAACAACAAAACAGAATGTAGCAGATGCTGCTCTGACAGTTCCTGCAACTACGGCTTGTTAAACGGTTCACCAAATCTGTCTATGTCTTTCCAAGCCAGTTTCGGCTTCTTGCTGATAAATTCTTACTTAGCATGGATAATTGACTAATATTCGTAGGGCTAGCCTATTATGCCAAATTTGAAAGTTATATGTATATTCAATTAGGCTTGAGCGTATATTAGGCCTAGTCATTGTAGCCATCGCTCACGTTCTTATATCGTTATAGTTGGGCGACTCGAGTGAATTCAATACTTTAGACACGACGATTGTAGAAACGTGAAAATTAGACAGCCAGCAACAGCTAGGGAGAGCCTCTTCTGTCAGCTCATCTCTGTGCCTTGCTTAGGCCCACGTAGCTTTAGGTCTATAGTAGGCCTATGGTGGTATAGTCTAGACTCTATAGAGGCTACCAACCCTTGAAAATTTCGCTGTAGGCCTATCGTGTTCTAATACTAGGGGACATAGGCCTATAAATGATGGTTTGCTGGTGCAGTAATAATATATAGTAGCCTACTCCATTTTTGCATTTGAACGGTTGTATTGTGGGTAATTCTGTGCATGCCACATTTTCAATTTGTGAAATATCTAACTAAAATTGAAATCAAAATTGTTTCGATGATTTCGAAAACGCTTACAAGTGGTTAAGTTTTATGTCAGAGCATATCCGTCAGATGTCGCTATGCAGCAATGACGCTTTTGCAAAAACATTGCCGCATATTCTATCGCGAGTCAGGACTGACGACAAGCTGACACGCCAGCGCGTGGCGTGTGACTGTTGTTTTCACTAGCAGAGTGGTGATCAAGCAGACAAGCACACTCCTTTTGGGTTAGAATAGGAAGCGCTTCAGATGTTGAGATTGCTTTGATATAGATCGGAATGAAATTTTGAACTTCTGGAAGAATCATAAACAGAAATTGGGCGTTGCTAAATAGCGGGGCGCGTACTTACGGACCTCGTAAATGTAAATGAGGAGTTAGCCTACTGATCCAGATTAAGGCACAGTTTGTAATGAGATAATATTATATTTTACACGTAGTGAGTGACAGCAAGAGCGAACGGAGCCTTGACAAAGTTCGGCACTTTCAGACATTTTTAGTCAACGAATCTGCCAGGTCCGTTGTGTGTTAAGTATGGCAAGGGCCGCTCGGTCTGCAATCCCGCCTGGTCCGTCTTTTAGTGGCATATCCCCATCCATGTCTAGGTCATGAGGAGATCCATCGTACTAAGATGATAACGAAGTTCGTAGTAAAGGAAAGGATAAGATGTATCTTGCAATATATTATATATTCTTCCATACTATTGTATTCCTGTATCAGGAATTAATCGAACTTGTAAAGATGGTTTGAATACATGGTGTAAATCTGTGAAGCAGCAAAATGGTGTCAATTGGCGTCGCCTGGGTGTCATACCAGTTCTTGTTACCAGCTACTCTTTTGGCAAGTAAGGGAATTGGCTTATATGGTTCATTGAATGCTAAGAAGTTATTGATTGTGCGAATCCTTCATTCAGGTGTGATATTTCGCTACAACATATTCTCATCGATATATCTTGTCATTCTTCTGGTGTTTTCATACAGTCCTACTCTCACACATCTTACAAAAGGTATGGTATTTGTTAGCAGTAAAAAGAAACAATGATTCCTGCTTAATTCACATTTCATGATTTCAGTGTATAGGCCTATTTATTTATTGTTTGGAAATTTTTCGAGAATTTGAGTCCTCAATCTGTGTTGTTCAGTTTGATTTCACCTTTCCTTACCAACATTAGGTTCGTATTTGGCCAAGTACAAATTTTTGACACGAGTTTGTTACCAAACCATGAGTCAGTACTGATGACATCACATGACACAGCATTGTTTATGTGACACACGTAATCAGAGTCACATGCTATAACCAAACCTGAGCAATGATTTATCATGCTCGGATGCTCACCTTTCATTTTAGTATCGCTAACTATGATATGGCACTGTAGTGATGAAAAGTAGCTTGCGCGAGTTCGTACCAATCCGAAGTATCTACCAATGTCATCGCTAGGCTCAGTCTTCCATCCATTCACAATATTGTTATCTGGCCTTGGCCAAATTTCGGTTGTACAATATTTATTTATTTATTTTTTGATTTAGGAAAGTGCATCAAATTTGTGGTTGGTACACTTGTAATTTCGTTACTATTCCTCCTTGCACAAATTGTATTTCAAATTGCTTTACTTGCGTCTCAACCATATGGATCTCTCGCTGGAGAAAGATGTGAGTACGATAGAATAGGACAATTGATGACATTACTTTTATATTTTCATATTTTTTGCATGCGTCATGTGGAATATACCTGCACCAGTACTCACTACACTTATGCTACCTGCATATTGAACTGCCGTATTTTAGCATTTGTGGATGACATGCATAATGGACTTTGAAGCTTATTATAATGCCATTGTCACATAATGCACTAATAATGCACTATGTCCACTTGTCCAGTGATGTAGTAATGAAGTAATGCAATGACAGTATGACACTGAATGGTTCTCTGCATTTAACATGCTATATATCAATAGAATAAGTTACCACCGATTTAAAGTCTTGCTCCGCTCCTTCATTAGGTTATCCATTGGACTATTATTATTACAATTTGGATCGTACGCCATCTTCTCCACTAATTTTCGTATCATACCTTTTAAACAGAAAATCAAGTTTGATCCACAAATCGAGTTTCGATTTGTGTAGCATGCAAGTGTAGTCTACTGATTTTGCAATAGGCTAATAGTATCATAAATTTCTCCTTAAAATTGTGTTACACTATTATTATACCTAAGAATAGGCTATAGTGGAGCCGATGGCGGATGATCAATAGATATCGTAAAGAAGATCACCACAGATTTAACGTTCAGCCTTGGTTTATTGAGAATTTAGACATTCACAAGCTTTCGGAGTTCTGCCCGTTCATTACTTGATGTCAAACCAAGGCTGGGTGTTGAATCTGTGGTAATCTTCTTTACGATAACAAGTACTAAATCGAATAAGTGACCACATATTTAACTTAAAGTCTAGTTATTTGGAATATAATTCATAAGCTTTCAGAGCTCTGCTCCTTCATCAGGTGAAGATGGAATCTGTGGCGACTTATTCTATAATGTATATAACTATTTAGATCGTACGCCATCGGCTCCACTATTTTTCGTAATATCCTCACTGTATTTAAAACATGGAAGATGAAAGTGTCACTAATAACCTGATTCTTCGTAATAGGTTCTGAAAAAGAGAGCATTTTGAGATACATAGGGTTGGAAAGGTATTTGAAATTTCTTTTGAATTTTATATTGAATTTATTATATTATATTGAATTTTATATATATATATTTATTTTTATATATACTTCATCCTTATCCGTCAGAATTTGTAGCTACCTCTTATGTTTTCAATGCATCCTATCCTGGTATAAGCTTATTATCCAAATGCTGAGCCAATTATGGTTGAGATTTCAGCCATTACCGTGCAATTATTTTAAGTTTGATAGCCCATTATTATCATATTAATATTCATTCATTTCCTGTTCACTTATTGTGATGTGGCTGGTATCACAACGGACTAATGAGTATTTGCGCTAAACGTGGTCCCCAATTCCCACTGGTTGCTGTAGACAAATCACACAAAGGGTTCTTCTCAAACATGTCACTTGTTTTGATGGATAGATATTTGATCAAATTCACATCATTCATATCTTAACCTTGACTTTTGTGGTTTTTGGAATATTATTGCCTTGTTTATCAATTTTACTCATTTTGATAAGGAATATTATTCCCATGAGTTCTTGAAACTCTAATAGACCGTACACTATAGGATTAATTTTATCGGATCAGTTTTGTGGTGTACTGGTAGGTCGTCACCCATGAGACCAGTACCAGTATATCTCTTGTTAAAATCCTGAGACCGTGTCATGCCAAAGATGTTATTAAAAATGGTATCCGTAGCTTCCTCGCTAAATGGCCAGTGAATTAAAGATAGTGTAGAAGGGTGGTAGCCAGCCCGGTGGGTCATATCAGCTCTTCTGGTGCTTCTTTGTCCAGCCTGCATAAATACACCAGCACCGTAGTGTTTGTGTATATCATATGAGTCTGTAAATGCAGCAGAACTAGGACAAAAACAAGTTACATGTATGTTATCTAATTTATGATCCACTAGGTTTAATGTTTGTTAGATAGGTTTGAGTTGTAGTTTGCTGCAGCAATTATGGCCTGAATCTGAGTAAGCCTGAATCTTCTACTGTCACTTGTGTGTTTTCTTACATGTGTTTGAACTTACATCTTTGGTAGGCCTATTCATTGTCATTTCCTGTCTTTGCTTTTAATTAGAGTACCTACTTATAAAATTAGGAAATGATAATGTGAAAAACTGCAGGCATGTACCTCTAGGAAGTGTCAGGATAAAAGCGTCAGTCACTCACAATCACATGTCAGGTCATTGAATTTCACCAAGTCTACTTGCAAGTTAACTCATTTTGGCAAATAAAACACACAATTCCAATAATTTAGGAAGTTGATTCGATTTGCTAGCTTTTCTAATTGAAGAAAGCCTGAATTGCAGTGTATTGACATTGCAGACGAGTCGAGTCAAATCTCCACTTTACTTTTCTAAGTCCTGACTCATTCAGTACAAGTCAGGCCAGTAATCTGGGAATTGTGTGAAATTAATAGTCACAATAGTGGCCAAACATTAAAATTCAATTGGTATAGGTATTTTATTGACACCTGTAAATACTTTTCATCTGTCTCCTGTCAGGAGAAGCCGACACAATAACACAAAATTCTAGCATAATTAGTACAGTATCTTCAATAAGTGTAAATGCTCTATTTGCAGATTGGATTCTATGTCAGTGGCTGATATATTTCGACTCCTCTTGCCAGATGTCACAACCTTCTTAATTTCGCTCGTTACATTTGTCCTATTCAGGAGAATAAGTATGCGATGTTGTACAGTAGGTTAAATATATATTTCAAAATTTAATTATGATTGATCGTGTTTTAACTTAGCGGAACCTCACACTCAGCAAGCAGTGCAAACTACAGCAGAAGCAGATATGAATGCAGAAATTGAAGAAGCATCTGATTCACAAAATGATCAGACAAGAGTGTTTCAAGTTACCATGCTAGGATTGAAGAATGGTGCTATATTATTTATGACGATGATTGCAATGGCATTTGCAGGTATCAAAATACTTTAGCTTGTCTGTGGGTGACACTTTTGCATAGGGATGGGTATATCGAATCGAACATTTGCAATCGATTTATATCACAAAAGATGTAAATCGATTCGTGGTAAATTTTTAATTGGGATATATAGTGCCACCTAGTGTTTGGCAACATTTTTGTTGGTAGTTATATGGACATGAATAACTTACGTGATCCGTGACAAAACAACTCAAGTCAACAGACTTTGTGAAAATACTGGGCTCATTATCACAAGAAGTAGCTTGTTGATTGAATAAAATTAAAAACACGACGCTCATGTAAATGTAAATCCATTGTAAATGTCCAATGTCCAATGTAAATCCATAGAGGTGGTGAACTGGTGATTAAAAGATTTGGTTCAATTCAACAAGATATTCGATTCATATTTGTAAACACAACTGATTCGATTTGACCATCCCTGCTGTTGAAGTTGACCATTTCTATTTGTTTCAGGTATTGCGAATCCTTCCTTGTTTTCTGGATGCTATCTAGCAGTGTTTACCGCTCTGATGACGACTTGGGCATTGCATGGGAGAATGCTAAGCAACAGAATTGTGGGATTAAGAGTAATTTTGTCTGCCGTCACCGCGGTCGACTTGCTTCTCATTTTCTATTATCAAATTGCATTTTTCCGGAATGCAGTGCCTCCACATAGTCTTGCGGCCAGGTATGACGTAGGTTAACTTATCTCTGCACAGCCACGGTTTACTGATACTTGAAGCTAATTTCCATTTTTTTTAAGCAATTTTGGTCCTATTAGACCAGGCATCAGCCACATGCTACCATAGCCGGTTGGCCGTTGGCTGGCCGTCTGACAACAATAATTCTTATATATATATAATAAAATAGAATTGCAAGCAAAATAAAATATTTCAACAAGATTCAATCATATATATATGATATGATGTGCTCGCTAATGTTTGAACAATCTGGCAAGAACGATCAATTCAAATCACATTTTTTATCTGAATCGCAAAAGTAGAATATTCTTGAATGCGGTGAGGTTGCCAAAGAATTCCATCCATTAGCTCCTGATTTGACCTCTGCATCAAATGTTATTGTCCAATATGGCCCATGACACGAGCCGAAAAGTTTATCCACCCCATTAGACTGACGTCTTAATTTGCTAGGCACTTTAAGACTTAAGTCCTAACCCAAGCCCAAGGAAAGGGTTGCAAGTTGCAACAGGCTAGGCGTCCGGCATAAAATCTCTATCAAATCATGACTAGTTTGAATGGTCGATCCATTGTTGCCAATATGGAACATGTGTTTTTGACAAAGCGAAGACTGACGTCTGTTGCACTTTCAGGTTAATGGGCCTAACTCCTTTCGTGAATACCAGCTGCCAAACGTATCCGACCCAACTCGTGCTAAACGAAGGTATCAATTGGAGCGAATTCATCAGCCCTCCTCTGAATCTAATCCTGCATTGGATGTTAGGATGGGGAGTCGTTGCGTTTATATCATCTGATAAAGTAAGTATTCTAGAATCGAATGCACGCGCTATTTACCTCGCGTCACAAGTTTGCACACAAGTGATGGATGAAATGACAAAATGCATGCTATATCACCTGTGTGCAAAACAAACATCATCTAAAAAGGATGGAATGATTATAAAAATCAAAGCTTTATAAAATTGATATAATCCAACCAATTGCATTGAGCTTATAAATGGGATTTGAATTAACCAATAATAATGACCACAGAGGAAGATGCATAAGAAAATGTCTACTGCAAGGAGGAGAGTTCCGAAAAAAGATGAGAAACGGGTAAGATTTCACGATATTCTACAATGTTTTGATTTACATTGTAGCCTACCCAAAATTGCTCGATGGGGGCTAATTTTAGTGATTTTTCAAAATAATTGCAGATCTAGATTCTAGATCTTGATTGAATGTTTGAACGTAGCATGCGTTGCTAATGTGTGACCTCGACTCAAACTAAGCTGGAGATTTTGTACCAGGACTAGTTGGTATTGAGAGTGCATGAGGCAATTTTGGTGATATACCAGTAGTGCACTTGTTTCTTTCCACTAACAGGTTCCTACACCAATGTTTAATTTGCAATGATTTGATGAACTCTAGCTCAAAAATCCAGAGTCGGGAATTAGCTCTAGCTGACGTATATTAATGTGGACTCACTCAATGCTTGCACCACCCCACAAAATCTCATATAAATTTTATATAAAAAATTCAAAGAACTTGCGTCAACTTTGACCTCTGACCAACTGAGTTAGGTACTGTACATACTCGAGACCAGTTGATGTTTTTTTTTGTTTTGCATCCAGCAAATATATACTTGATATCTTATGCCAGGCCTTACAGGCCTAGGTATTGTCATAATTTTATGTCGTGCATATGTATCGTGCTTGTTGTCCTGTAACATGATAGGTTTTGTGTTTTTTATTTCCTGCTTACAGACAAATCAGGATATCCGTACAACATTGCCTTGCATCTGTTATGTATTTAAGTTGTCATCATAAATGTTCCTTCAATGTGATTGATTGAGTATTGTCATTGGGGCAAGTAACAAATTTTTATAGCTGGCCTACATGGTAACCTTTTCATTTATCTCAACACTTACACGATGTCTGTAAACAATATACTGCCTCTCTACCTTTATTTAAATCATGGCTTATTTAGTGACCGCAATAAAGATATTGTAATGACGGATGGGCAACTTGTCACTGATTCTGAGTCACAAGTCAAGTTGAGTGACTGCTTCCTTAAGTCCATGTCAAATCTGAGTCTTTCAATGTTTTGAAAATTTGAGTCACCGCTGAGACCTTCAAATCCAAGTGGAGTCTGAGCCTTTCAATATTTTAAATATTTTAAATATCCTACTGACTTGATTTATGAGTTGTAAAAACTTATGTCAAGTGTCGAGTCAAGCCTTTCATTTCCCTGAGAATTTAAATTAAGTCATTCATCTGAAGTGACTCATGTCATCATAACACTGACTTGCTGTGCACGTCTCTAGTTTTTCCACAGCATGAGCACCATTCATATTTACTGTTCTAACTCCAGTAGGCTATCGTTACAGTAGGTACTGTAATTTTTTGTGTTTTTTTTTTCACAACTGCTGCCTTCTCAGGTGCAAACCACTGTCCTTCATGTGGAAATAGACGCGAATTTGCAAGTATGGTATAAAATCATGGCCTTGGCTTGTTTGGTTCTGTCTTCTGTCTTCACTGCATGGTGCATGGCTATTGAATGCTTAGGCTGTGAAAAAAATAAAGTACCGGTGCCGTAGGTGTTAGTTTACCTTCTATTACAAGTTCGTAGTAAGGAATAGCTTTGTTAACCAGTGTAGGCTTAGAGCGTAGCTAAATAGGCTTAACCAGACTAAGCATTCACAAACGGGTGGTAGGCTGTTTGGTTCAATGTATGTAGGTCTATATTTTCTCCATAATAAACCCTGGTCTTAAACTCTTAATACTGACCGCCTTGTCTCAGCATGATTTGGCGGATGCCGTGAACGAATTCTCTAGAAGTGTGGGGCTCCAATTACATCCTACTTTAGTGCATGATAAGTTCATTGCAGTATTAGACTCGTGTCATGATTTCATTTGAGAGACCTGTGTAGCAAATCTGTTTTGTGTTACATTAGTGCCATGCATTGTCAGTAACGAATTCTGGTGATTTGGCCCTCGCTGAAACTGAAAATCATAGGTCACCAGAGCTCTACGGGTGGGGTACTCTGATCGCTCCCTCTGTGTAGATTATCTATAATCTAATCACCGCCAGAACCACACCTCTAGTCTAACCTTATCAATAACTCCTCTATAGAAAACGACGGCCGGTGGTTTTTTGCGCATTCACATCTGAGCAGACATCTGTTACTGGCACTGGTAATCTGCTGCAATAAGATGGCTTGATTTTCCTGCCCGATTGTGGAGTTGTGCAGACTAGGGATAGGCGTTTTCGAATATTTTCATGTTCGAATACGATTCGGATCATTTTTTCTGATCGAATCGAATATTGACTAGTAATTTTACGTATTCACATCATTGAATAATTGCGTGTCTGGATAATTTTCTACATGATTCAGATTATATCGAATCGAATACTTCCTCAAAATTAGTAAATTACTACCGAAAAAGCAGCTCATTCACGACTTTCACTGACTGTCTATATTAGCAGTTTGTATACTCCGAGTTTGCAGTCCTGTTTTCATTTGAATTATTTGAGAATGATATATAATTATTACCGGTATGCCTATATAACCTATTCATCACCACAATGGCTGAATCCAATGTTCATGCATGCTGGGTGACATAATTACATAATGTGATCTCTGTAAGGTATCTACATCTACATTGCGGTACTTAAAATGGCTACTACGGTTAAAGAAAATTTTCACTCAATTCTGGCTATCCCGGCTATGCTGTTGTCATATTAAAACGACCATGCAGGTTAATGGTATGCCTGTCCTTTGGTGGTGATTGCAATGCCATGCTGAATTTTCATTTCTAACTAAAGTTGTGCTTGCGTCATCTATGGTTGCGTTGCGATTCTACTGTAGTTAAGTTTAATGCGCATAGTAGAGTTTGATTGCTTTTGTCTTGGCGCAGCCACTTGTTGAAGAGGAAGTTCGTCCTCACTCGTATAATGCTATGGATGATGAACCGACAACCTCAACTGCTCCTGTTCCAGTTCGTAAAGGTGAATGAGTTATTTCTCAATTCAAATTTCCATTTGAATCTATTCTCCGCTAAGATGCATTTGTATGATATCATGTAGCTTATGTTTCCTTGACGAATGATAAAAGACCAGTGTCACCACAAATTTAACCTTTAACCTTAGAAATATGTTGTTTGTGTAGTATATGTGCACGGTGTGCTACATGACACATGCAGGAGTGAGCCAAGTTGAGGAACAAAAGGGAAGTCCGTGCTTTCAGGTTGTTGTGTTGTGAGCTGAATGACGTGATTTCGAGACTATCTAAATAGAATCTTTTCGGATAATTATGATGTGTCTTCTTCTGTGTATCGTAGTGATTCCTGAGTACGAATATAACAGTTATATAAAAGTTAATGTTTGTCCCAATATTTTGTATTTTTCCAAATTCCAGATTCTTCAAATCCTGCACGTAAAAGTTTTCTTCAAACAATATCAGGATGGATTTCCAAACTGAAGATGCAGAGTTTTTATGTTCTGGCCCTTATCGTTATGATGGTTTGTATTGTAATTTCTTGTATCTATTCATTCTCACTATGTGCTTCATCATGCAAATCTTAATACTGGTATAAGGATGGTATGAAGCTGGATTAGGTTTGTGTTTGGACAAATAAGAACATTCAGTAGAGTTCCTTACCGAGTCCGAACGGATGACCTCACAAGACACAGCATTGCTTATGTACATACACACATATAGATAATGTGAGTTATGTGCTGTAGCCAAGTATCGTGCTCACCTTTCATTTTGTTATCGCCAACTATGATCTGGCACTCTAGTGATAAAAGATAGCTTGCCCAAGAACATTACTCGTACAGCGTGTTTGTAATAAGCTTATGAAAAATAATGAGCCGATTGCAAACAATCCAAATAGTAATAGATATAATAAGTCGCCACAGATTTAATGTCCAGCCCAATTTATTGCAATGTAATTCACAAGCTTCGGACAAACCAATAAGCATCATCATAATATTGGTAGCATTTGAATCTCTAATGATGCATACTGGTTAGCAATTTGCAGTGAGCATCGTATTGCATGTGGGCCAAACCACTATTATTTCATGCCCTACTACACTGTGCAAATATTGACGACCGAACGGTTAATGTATCTTGCGGTATCAGTACAGTTGCTTAGACCTCAGAGACCGCCTGAATAGTAAACATTGCCAACGTTTGTGTTAGAATTTGTCCGAGTTGAGACATAAGTTTCGTATACACAAATCGCTGCTTTTCTGACTATAATTTCATTACTCTTGCACAGGCATGGAGCGTTACCTTGCACAGTTGGCTTACACTCATCTTGCTAATTTGGTCGTGCGTTCTATGGTTGGTTAAACATAAAGCACATGCGGTTTTATACTGTTCACCGTTCATCACAGTATATGCAATGGCGTTGATTTGTCTGCAGGTATGTTACTCAAGACATGAAAATAATTTCTATGGTTAGTGTGACTTGTGACTACATTTTTTCTTAATAGTTTATCTACTCTTTAAACTTGACTGAGGCGGAATTACCGACCACCGTTCTCCGAGCTGATGGCACAACATTCAGTCTGTCTTCATTCGGTATCCAGCGCTTTTTCAATGACATGCCAAGCCTGTACCTCGGTGCCCAAGTGAGAATCTCTACTACTTCTTCTGTATGGCTTTCTTTAAACTAGACGTCTGGGCAACCACACAGCAGCCACTGCTTGGTAGCCTTATCCATGTTCTTCACTCCAGTCATTCCAGTGGGTGGCTAATAATATTATACAATACAATATATTATATTGTACATGAATGGATGGCTTGGTCTGCGGTTCACTCCTCTGCACCCCAATCGCATGCTGAAGTGGGCGCGGCACCCCACTAGTGAGGGGGTGACCTGAAGCATCCCATCCCTGTTTTGAGTTGATTGAGATGCAGACGCGTCAGATTGAAGCTGGTCGGGGATGCATCAGAGGTGGGGAAATATAGGTGGAGTCATGTGTTCTACAGTTCCCACTCTAAACTCGTCATAGTTCCGGTATGCTATACTGCTGTAGGTGTCTCTACTGATTTATATCTTCAATGAGCTTGTTTGTTTTCTTTTAAGATTTTGTACACTTGCATATTTTGGCTTGTGCTTCATCAATTCATTCATATTAGGCGACATGAAAATGATATCGGTTAGTATCGTACTACAGCAATATTAGTACCTGCAATTTTGTGGCGTTGTAGGTTTTAGCCTCTATTTAAGGATTGTTTGATCAAAATCTTAAATAGAGGTGAAAGTGTATAATATTGTTTGATATTGTTTGGTAATACTCATTTCCCACAAAAATCAACAGTATTAGTGTGAGACCCGTTTTAATATTGGATCTCTAAGGGGTTAGGTCTCGCTTTGCTGGCAAAGTTGTCGGATTTGCGTGAGGTTTTGTATGAATGCATTGCACTGTTGAGCCACGAGTGGTGTCGCAAGCATGAATAGAAATATCAAGAAGAAGCACCACAGATCTACCGTCCAGCGTTAGTTTATTGAAAATCGTAACACTCAAAATCTTTCAGAACTCCACTCCACAATCATCAACACCAGAAACCTGATGTTTTGTTTTTGTTTTATTTCCTGTTTCCTGAAAATTATGATCAACATGTCGATGATATACTGTATCAAATCACGCCCTTGATTAACAAAACTTGCAAATTGGTGGCAATATTGAACTCACGTTTTTACCACTGTCACGTTTATATCTCAAGTCTTATCTCATGTTATCCAACTTGTGCAATCGTAGGTCAGCCACAAAACCAGTTCAAATCCTGAGACCACATTGTACCAAATATGTTAAAATGTTGTCTGTAGTTTCCTCACTAGATGGCCAGTGCATTAAGGACGTTGTGTTGAGGTGGTGGTGGCGCTCAACTTGTATTGCCACCTGCCTCCTTGAGCACTGGTCAGTGACCAGTCTGCATGTACACCAGTAGTGTGCGTGCATATCTTGCTTGAGTCTGTGCAAATGCAGGATGAAAAGAACAAAAGACAACGTCCTTATCCTTCATGACGGTTATGATATAAATACATATTGGCGTCGCATTAAAATTTTAATTTTATTACAGCCCCCAATGAAGAGCCTTCCAGAATACTTCAAGCATCACAGTACATCAGAGAGAAACTGAGTAAATATTGGATTTTGGTGGTGTACAGTTTCCTTCTTGTCATGGCTACTGAAGGCTTTCCATCTGGCATTAAGTTAATATATGCTTTCGCTCTGACGTGCAGTGGATTTGTGTTTGAGGTGAGTATGTAGGCACACAAACAACAGATAGTTGACTTATGTTGTGAATCTTGTGATGTCATAATATATTAAGCTGTTGTTTTCAAGCCAAATTTTCACTTCTTCGAAGTTTAGGTTTAGTCAGTTTTGGTTGCATATTGAATGAAATCTTTTAGTATGCACATATGATATGCATATGCATATGCATCGATCATGCGAAAGACCGATTAATTGGCCTTGAATAAACCTATATCAATCGATCTTTAATGCATATATCATATGATGTGAAGTCAAGAAAGGCCGCATTAATTTTGTTCTTCAGACAAGGACACGCTGATATGAGCTGACACTCTTCCAAACCAGCGCCACCCATCCATATTAACCCCACAATGTTGGCGCCTAGCAGGGCAGCTGCGGATACCAATTTTAGTGTCTTTGCATAATGTGACCAGTATTCGAAGCCAGCCTTCCTGGTTTGGCGGCCACCATCTTGACCACTATGCCACCAATCTAATAAAACATAATGAAATAAAAGGGTCATGTACTATTCCTCTTGTGGTTCTGGTGACGTCTTGTTATGACTTTAAGATATTCAACGTTTTCTATATTTTACAGTTGTCCTGGAACGCCTGGCGGAAACTCATCACACCGTTTCTCTATTTTCTGATCATCTATACAATGGTTGCATTGCTCCTGATCTATACGTATCAGTTTGATGAATTCCCATCGTATTGGAAAAGCTTCACCAACTTCACCGATGATCAGTAAGAATATGAATCTTCAATTTAATCAACCATTAATTTGATGTTCTGTGACTTTTGTTTGCTCCATCTAAGCTATATCATTATTTGGGTATTTATTATCTTTTTTTTTATTGTTAGATTCACGTTTCTTTCATATCTTTTTTCCTCTCTCAATTTTTCTCATTTTAAAGGCCTGATCAATTTTTTTCATGTGTGTATTCAATATTGATGAATTGTTTTATGCCTGTGGGTAACACAAACTTGGACGACTCCCATGTCATATTGGACCATTCAGTCACTCATTGACTTGTCAAATTAATGTCTTGCAAGATTATTTACGTACGGTACTGTCTTAGACTCTTAGTGACAGATAAATAAAATTAGATATAATAATTCACCAGATTTAACGTCAAGTCCAGTTTATTGGAATAGAATTCACAAGCTTTTCGTAGCTCCCCTCGTTCATCAGCTAAATCTGTGGTGAATTATTCTATGTATTATTATTTGGATCGCCCGCCACTGGCTTAACTATTTGTTGTAAATAAATACCCCCCTCTCTCTCTTTCTTACAGGCTGCGTGATTTGGGGTTGGAGCAATATCATGAGACTGGTGAACTTTTCTTAAGGATCTCTATACCGACGTTGTTTTTACTCACGGTCATTTTGCAAAAGCATTACTTTAATGATACGTTCTTGGAGGTTAGTGCTGCCACGCAATATATAACCAACATGTTTTTAACTTGGAATCACCATTGTGTTTAGGGCTTAGTGCCTCTTTACGCAAAGTACCTCTCGCTCTGTTAGCTACCCCAATCATCTGTTTGCTAATCGCTACAAACTATGATGTTAAACGACTCGCCAAAATGCAATAGTCAAGTGTTAATTACCGTTGACTTCCTGACACATGACAAAGGAAATTTTCAATCTCATTGTGATTGAGTTCAGTACAACCCACACTTTCACTGCCATGGTATTCCAACTAAGATAATTTACAGATAGTAAGGGTACTGGTATTGTTTGTTACCGTAGCTAACCCGAACGTCAAACTTTTCTTTTTCTGCATGCTTCAAAGCGTGGCCAGAATAGCAATCTATCGAGTCGTGCTAACAGTCCACCACTTGGCTCAGGTGATGAGGATTCGATTGAAATGAGAGATTTAAACGGTAAGTCCTTTGCTATACAATATGTATTGCGTACATTCTACAGCCCAGTAAGTGTTGGCGATTTTTCTGTTATGAAAAAGGAGAAGGAGCTGCGGAAGAGAGGCCTAAAAAACCACTTATGAAACAATGGCTTGATGTATTTCTCAAATACACATATACGGTTAATCTGGAGACTTTTGGAATTTCATGTATGGAAACTTGTCGTCATCACTGTCTTGTTGTCGGCATTGCAAAAGGTAAATGACAAGCTTTTACCAAGTGCAGTCTTATTCAGAGATCGTCAACTTTGTCTATTACTCTATTCTCTATACATGTCTTACTGCATGTCACTTGATTTCATTTGGCCCTACTTCAATTTCTTAGCAGTCCCTTTTTCTCAGAGGTCAGAGGTGGTACGCTGTGTCGTTGCGTGGCAACACGCTACACACTGGAGATTCTTGTCGTGGGTACATCCCATGCTTGTTGATTCTGTGCATGCCACAGTTTCGAATTGTGCAATATAATACATGGACTGGAAATGGAGGATATTTGTAGCGTCATGCCTTGCTTTGTCAGCAGTTTTAGCTACCAAAAATTTCCTTATCTGGAGCACTTTTTGAAATTTTGTATCTCTGTTCAGGCCACTGCCATGTATTTTGTTCTGTTTTTTGCGTGGGTCGTCTTTTTGTCGTTGAGATGTGGAGCGTTGGTGGTTTGTGTTATGACATCAGCGTAAGTTTGTCTTTTGTGGTTTCTTGTATTACGCAAATGTCAATTATTTTCATGCATTCAAAAACAGATATGTTGGTCTGCTGATACCTGCAACAATGTTCTACCAATTTGACTTTGTGAACGTTCTTCGGGATGAAAACATGCTCAATTACTCGTGTAATTTCTCGATGTCAGCGGTATGGTATTGCATCATTTCATCTCACCACAGATTTCACGCCGAGTCCAGTTTATTAGAGTATATATTTCGGCAGTCATTTCTTTCACAATATATTCCAATAAGCTGGACTGGACATGAAATCTGTGGTGACTTCTTTATCTACTACTTCTCGTGTTATTTCATCTTTGATATTCAGCATTCAAGCCGGAATCACGCTCAGAAATATTGAGCCTGACGGCACTAATAGATTTTCAGTCCCTCTCAATGGCCTCAATATGCCGCTGAGCTTCGTTGATTTAATTGAGTTATTTGGGGTCCACAATGCATGGTCCCGTCCCGGGTAATTGCCCTGACTAAATGGAATGGTTGTTATGATAATGTGCTTCGTACTGTATATGCGAATTTCAAGTGAATTGAACATATTCGAGTGTCCCAATTGGAATTTTTCGAATGATAGCAATTGGTCTCTACTCTGTATGTTTGGTTCGAGTAACTTGTTTACCATTTGCAGGACGTTAGTGTACTTGGATATTATGATACGATGGATTGGGTTGGGTTTACGTCAATGCAAAGTACTGACTCGTATTTTTATCATGCACAGGTAATTAATTGTTCTATCCGTATCCACTCTCTTGATCGTTTTGTGTTATATGACACAGTGACAGTCATGTCTAGGTAAGACTTGCCACGGAGGTCCTAGTTGAAGCTGGGCTGCACTTCCCATGCATGCTATTCCTATCATGTCAAAAACGTGGTTGTGAAGCTGCAGATGCCTATTTTCGTATCTTATGTAATGGCATGCATAACCCACCCTTTCATATTTTTCTGTACTGTTCAGTTGGCCGAGTGGTTTAACTGTCCGCCTTCGGAGGTTGCAGGTAAGATTCCCGACCGAGTCAATCCAAAGACTTTGAAACTTGGCATTCCTTACCTCTCTGCTTGACGGTCAGTATCAGGGGAGTGTCATAGGGTTGTGGTTAAGGATGGGTAACTTTAATCAAATATTCGATTGACCGCAAATTTCTAATCGGGCTTGCTACCACCACCTAGCGGACGTCAAATCTTTTCGGTAAAAACTCTTTTCTGCGACGCTTACTTCCTTATTCCCTCTCGGCCTCTTCTCAATGCCCTTCACCTATTGTTTCACCTATTCCCTTATTTTTTCCTATTTTGTTTGTTTATGAAGGGGGGCTGATTCGATTCGAAAAAATTATTCGATTCTTATTCGAAATCAAAATTGATTTGATCCCTGCTATAAACTGGAAATACTGACCGTTGTTCTAATCATTGACCTGGCGTACATGACCCTAGCGGTTGAAAACACCATAAATTCAAAACAGTGTACGCCACTGCTTGGGTGGCACATGACTACTAGCAGGTTCCGATACCAATTAATCCACCACGCTGCTCCTCTCTTTCCATGACACTGGGTACTTGCTATTCACAGGGTTATATATCTATCCTGATAATGCTTGCCTTTGAAAGAATTGTCGCTCGACGACAAGATTGGAGAAGATTCTACAGACGCGAAATCAAAATGAACCAATATTTGACTAGCCTTTATCCGAGTATCGATCGTTCGAAAGCCGATGCTGATCTTCTGTCATGCTGCAAATATCTCATCAACCATTGGTTCTACAAGTTTGGAGTTGAGGTACTTTAACGTATACCATATTGAAGCCTTAGATTGTTCCTTAATGGCACGTCAATTTTTGAGTGACCAAAGGCCATAGTCAAGTGTATAGAAAACTGAATACACACTGCACAGTTGGCCAAGTAGTTTAGACTGTCTGTCTTTTGATTGGGAGGTGTCGGGTTTTATTCCCGACTGAGCCAATCCAAAGATTTTGAAATTGGTATCCGTTCCTTCTCTGGTTAGCACTGTCAGTCGAGTGTGACCGGTTGTTTTTGTGATAGTGATCTGGGATATAAACCGGAAATACTGACCCTTGTACATTGACCTGTCGTATATGACCTTGGTAGTTGAAAAACGCCATGAATTCAAAACAACAAACACTGAATACGCAAGCATGATTTGACTTGCCATAATGCCTGCTATGAACGTTACCATTTGCCGGACTTGGGAAAAGCTGTAGTTCATGATTTTATTGTCACATGCGCTATGCAGACCTGCGGTGTGAGAATGCCTGTCCATACTTGCCCTACAATATCCACATTTCACTGATTGTCTAGCGGGGAGGAATGAAAAATTCGATCTAGTTCCTTCTTGACCATTGAAATCATCATCACATCATTTTCAGGCATGCTACATCATGGCAGTTATTACGATCTGGGTTCGAGCAGATGCAGTCGGTGTTTTTTATTCAATACTGTTCATTGTAGCGATGCTGATTCGAAAAAGAAGCTCGTTATCCAAGTATGTACAGAAACAATTCGTAAGCCTACCTGGTACTTTCTGACTGTTCATTATTAAATACAGATTTTGGAAGGTTTATGCCTTTTTGCTAATGATTCTATTGGTGGTGGAATATGGAGCTGCACTCGGCATGCCTCCTATTTGGTGTAATGAAGGTGAATTTTGCTTTTGGTTTGATTAGAATTTGAATTTCAACATCCAGTGGCTCCACTATTGTTCACCGCCTACACCAGAGGTAGCCAACCCGCGGCTCTTCGCCTGGTTCAATGCGGAGCCATTGTTTCACAACCTCTTTATGCTACATTCCTCCTTCACTGACTTGAAAAAAATTTCTCTCCCAATGTGAATTAATCTGAATATGCATTACTAAACCAATACGAGTAAAAAAATAACACCTTCAGGGTCGACTTTTTTTTTTTTACTCGTACGGCTGTCAGCAAGCGAGGCGATGTTCATGTGTATGATGTGGCTCTCAGTCTCGGGGCTCGGATTGGTGGGCCACCCGTGGCCTACACCTTCGCTAATTCTCCTGCTCTCTCTTCTGGGTTCACTACACCTGCGACAGGCTTATACTCACATTTTGGTTCATTTCATCCGAACATTCTAGCATGTCTCTGTATCAATCATTCTGCTTTAATTCAAATTCATCTATTACGATTCATTCCATCTTCACCTGATGATGGAGCGGAGCTCCAAAAGCTTGTGACTGAGTTATAATTCTCAATATACCAGGATGGATGTAATCTGTGGTCGATCTTCTTAAGACTGAGTTACTAAGGATTTGAGGTCCAGTCAATTTTACCCGACTATATTTCACAAGCTTTCAGAGCTGCATTCCTAATACAACCAAATTTTGTAATATCTTTTTAATTAGAATTTTCATCGCAGTTTTACCATCATTTTTAACAGGACATGAATATCCTTGGACTAGACTCAGCCGCACGACTGTCGTGATACGTAACAGACTTGTACGTTGGTTGTACTTACCCGACTACGTTATCCCTCCTCATAGTGACAGCCTCATCGGTAAGGAGAATAAAAACTTTTCACGCAATGGCACCTTAACCCCAGCTTTGTGTTTAGTTGACGTATTTCAACTGCTCTTCATCATCTGCCAATTAAATGTCTTCTACTTTGAAATGAAGCCTGAAGCAATATCTCATGGAGGCATTAATACATATCTCACTCCAAAATACTTAGACAGTGTTACTCCCAGTACAAATCCGAAGCGAAATTTCATGTCAAAAAGGTGAGTCGTAAGATAAACAGTAGTGTGGAGTGTAAAATTTACTTACTTCAAAAAAGTGTACGGTAGTCCCAAAGTCCTGTCAAATACTGTACTGTAAAACTTCCAAAACAAATTGGTCATTTTCGGCCGCTGCCTTTGATGGGCTAGTATCCCCTGAAATCGGTTTCTGGGGGTAAAAAATGCCCTGCAACTTCATATATATTGGCAAAGTTGTGCTTGTCATAGAAGATTGGTTTTGGACTGAAAAGTTGTAGAAGTATCATGTTTAATGTGATGGGCGATAAGAATTATTATGTTGCAATAAACAGGACTGGACATTAAATCTGTGGTTACGTATTCATGTTTCTATAATGATGCAACAAATTTTTTGCCTACCTTGTCACAAAAAAAGGTGCAATTGAAAAATCGATTTTTGAAATGCTATATTTTTAACTTGATGGGATCATTTTGCCTACAATTAGCTGGAAGGACACTACAAACGATCTCTTGCCAAGATACTCCTTATAAACTCGTGCAAACTGCATTGATGCCAATTTTTGCCATCCGATTGCATGGAAATTCGTGATTATTATTGTATTTTTTAGTGCGAGGAATGTTTTGGATCAGCTCAAGGTTGGAGTGTTCCGATATTCGTACTGGATTACGGTGATATTTATCTTTGTTGCTGGGACCGCAACTATTTCATTGTTCTGCATGGGATATCTTGTTGCATTTTTCTATCTTATGACCTACCATCAGTCCTTGTTTGTGGACAAGCCAAGCAAATATTTAAGGATATGGAATATTGTGTTAGGTGAGGCCTACTATGGAATAGATGAACTCCATTTAGATTTAGCTATGTTCTGTTTGACAGGGTATAATGTCTGGGTTATCATTACAAAAATTTGGCTGCAAATCACATCATGCGTTTACATCGAGGTGTTGGCCGATAAAGCGTGTGTATTTGTTCAGCTAATGAATCTGGTGTGCTCTCGACCAGATGAATACCAAGGACTGACAGGTTAGTGACTCTCAGTCTGTCTGTTTGAAGAATTATGTTCCCCATGGATATGAGATGAGCTTTGCATTTGAGACTGTTCATTGAAAAAAAAACGGATAATAACTTCCAACCTGATAAAGTTCTGAATGTCACTGGGCCACCTTCAGTTTGTAGTGCCGAGGTCTCATTTTTTTCTTGTAACTGCCTTGTCCCTTTCTGGCATATGAAAAATAGTGCTGCCGGTGGCAGACAATCCAAATCGTGACAGATGGAATAAGTCACTATCTAGTCGAGTTAATCGGTTATAATTCACCGGTTTTCAGAGCTCAGCTTCTGCATGTTTGATATAGGACTTGTGGTGATTGAGTGGACTCAGTGATTGCAGCATTCTTATCAATTGCGTGTGCGCCAATTATTAGCCAAGTCTCGATCACCCTGTTATATATAAGCGTCCTGGTTTCTGTTCACTTGGTCAGTTAGAACTAATCGGTTTGCAGTTGTGTTCTTGGTTTTGGGAATTCAGAACACTACATCTACATATGCTGGTGATCATCACAAGATGGGTACAGTGGGTACTGGGTATATTTTGGGTTTTTATGTCCTACGCCACATGACATTTTGCGATACTAGTTTCCAGGTTTGGCACCTATTCAAGTTATCATTCTCAGAGTAGTAAAACGTTTTCCTAGTTTCTTGCAAATGGTGTGACATAGAGAGCTCTGTTGCAAAACATGACCTGACGTAACTACCTCAACCAAGATAACTTTGAACCCGGGTGTGCTGTGCAGAATCTCCATAGTCACAATTTAACTCCTTTTCAGAAAGCACCGTGTCTGCTGAGTGTTCTACCCCAAACTCATACGCTAATGCCGGGATGACATGGGACTTTGTATGCTTCCTGTTCTTGATCATTCAACGACGCATTTTTCAATCGTTTTATTTTCTTCATACGTCCGAAGACATGAGAATAACGCTAGAGTTGGCTTCCAGGTAAGGATGGTTTATGGCAGTGATTCTTAATCTTCTTGCTGTGGCGCCCCAGCAAATTCTTATGTTATACTCCTGTGGACATCAGTTCTCAAATGGAAATTCAACGTCACCATTTTGATGTATATCTATCCTGACATTTGTATGTGTCTATAAACAATACCACCTGCGGAAAAATGATCATGAACGACTTGGTGTTTTGGTCACACGAGTACATTACAAAGCCAAGGCAAATGGTCAGGCTGGTACGCCGGCCCATTCTGTATATTCCAAGGGCCTCGTTAACCAGTAAAAAATTTTGCGAGCCGGACCCCACACTAGTCCCCAAGAACCACTGGTTTATGAAGTGGATAGCCTTCCAACAATGCAATTGTTATTCATTGGTCCAACTTCACAGGGGAGCAGAATTATTCAGGGAAAAACTCATTTCGGAAGTAACAACAAGGAGAGAAGCTGAGGAAAGCAATATCGAACAGATCAGAGACAAGTATGATCCAACGGCCCTGTTAAAATTTTAAGATGGCTTGAATCCCTGTATATTGTATATAGAACGCCTACCACTGATGGTTGGCTGGATCGGGCGTGGGTCTTCCAACATACATTTACTATCTTTTACAGTGACTTTGGTGTACAATCATGGTTAGGCGATCTCTGTGAAAGACGTTGCATGCAACGGCATATGTGTATCTACTAACTGTCATGGTGACTGCAATATACCGACTTGGTCTGGTAATCGCTATTCTGCCTCATCTGAAAGGTGGTTGCTGGCATTGTACATAATTTGCTGATGTCCCGGAGACAAATGCATTAACTACTGATATAATACTGGCCAGTACAAAAATTCCTGAAAGATGATAGCATGACAGGCATATCTCTTGCTTCAATCGCTATCGCTATAAACAACGGGCCTATAACTTATGAAACTGACGTAAGCACGTTAGGAAACTATAAAACCATATAAATGATTTTGCATGCAGTTCCATTACACAAAAAAATTTTTTTGAGAACCTTGTTTACGCTCAAAATTACATTCCAAGCCAAAGCCAAATCATATGCAGTTCAGTCTGTGATGTTTTACTGTCCTAATTTCATTTCAGCATGACAGCGATTCGTAAAAGATATGTTAACATTGGAAGGGGAGAGCTGGTGACGCACACAGACGGTTAGTGACATTGCAACAGCACGTTGAATAGATAGTTCCACCGCAGGTTTAACTGACCGGACAAACTTTATGAAAGATAATTTTCAAGCTTCCAAACTTCTCTTTTTCATCAAGTGTATATAGAAAATAGATGTTTCATGTCAGTTGACTTGAACATTTTGTTTTGTTATATTGATATATTTACTCTGTCTTTGCAGCGATGCGATCCGGCGATTATTATATGTTTCCGGAAGGAGAAGAGGAGGAAGAGGAAGGAGCAGCAAAAGAGAAACCAGACGAAGATATCATGAATCCGATCCAAGTAGATTCTGAAGGCCATTTCTCATGTGTGGAACTTTTTCAAAAAAAATTTTCTTACTGTTCCAGCTGTTGCATGCAGTCGATACCGTCGGAATTGACAAAGCTTTGGAAGAGAGAGAAGAAGATAAGAGAACTCTTGATCTAGATGGTATGTTGTCCTTTTTCTTCAGCTTTCGTCATCTCCGATTGGGTTACCACAGAGGATCACTCTCCTCCATAAACTTCCTGTTCCTAGTTCATGATTTAATGATTTAGAAGGATGACGGGTTTAATTGGGTGATATTTCACAAACTACTCATTTCCGATGGCCAGGATAGTGATATTTGTAATGAGCCGGTATCAATTTGTCATTTCACGTGTCACCATTCTTTGGTTCCGTCGTGAGTCGGGAGAAATTCTGCACAAATACCGTGGTATTTATAGGCACATGTAAACGACAGGCTATGCGTCAAAATAGCGCCACTGTATTCTCATTTGAGGAATGATCTCTTTGAATGTCGGTCCGCGGAATTATAATATAAAAATTTGTCGGTTCACCATATTTTGAGAAGGTTGAGCACCACTACACTAGATCAGTTGATCATTTCATCTAAAAATGAATCTAGAAAATTCTGATCCTGTACCTAAAGAAACATTGGCAGGAAGGTCAACTGAAGACCTGGTTGCGGATACACAACAAGCAGAAGTTAAAGAAAAAGGTGATATTGCATCAGTCAACTTGAGTATCTCACTTTATCTTACCTTGTCAACTCAAAACATTTTCACAGGCAAGATTAAAAAAGCTTTCGTTTTTGTGTGGGAGCTCTTCCTGACTGCTGTCGACTCATTCATCCTTTGGTTGAATACTGCCAACTGTGATTATAGAAATGTAGCTCTTCAACTTGCCAGTGAGAAAGAGGATCTGGCTAAAGCCCGCCTCCGTGAGGTATGCATCGTACGCTATTATATTTAATATCAACAAAGAAAGAATTGAGTTTATTTCGAAATAATTCACAAGTTTTTGGAGCCCTACTACCTGATGAGGTGAGTGGGTCTGCTGAAATGGATATCAATTAAAGCTGATAAAGTATAATGAGAGGGGGGCGTTAAATTGTGGTGACACTATACTTTTGCCTAAATCTTATCGTCTGCCATCAGCTCCACAATTTGTGATTTTAGTTATAGTAAAGAATATTCACCACAGATTTAACGTCCAGCCTTGGTCTATTTGAGAATGTAATATAATAATACTAATAATTTATTGATAATATAATTCAAAGAATTAAGATATGTAAAAGTGAAAAAGGGATATTTTACTTTCATATATTTTAAATTTGCAGCAACGGCCCGTCTCAGCTTTGTCGACAGACATCGTAATTGATGAAGAAAATGGTGGCGCATCTGTTCAAAATGGTGGAGGGTAAGAATGATGTTTTCGTACGGTCGAGATTGAATAATGCAAGGCATAGCTCTACATCTTCTTGCTCCAGTTATGTCTTGTTCTGTTAGTTGTATTGCGAAAGAGTGATTCAGATCCGCTTACTTTAAATCCTCTTCAATTTAGGAATGAGGCTGACGCCGCAAACTCTGACGACAGTTCACAAAACTTTGAACTTCATCCGATGGATTTTGATCGTGATCAAATGAGGATACTGAGACTGTTTTATGCAATATGGTGAGATTGATATCACTCTCTGGCTATTTCAGTCATAATAATCACTGCATAATACTCTTTGCTGACTTTATGGCATGACTGTATAGGTCACGACTCATCGACCATGAAACCAATAAGTTTCGGCTCCTAGGTTAAAATCCTGAGACCATATCATATCAAAGATGATAAAAATAGTATCTATAGCGTGCACACTAGATGACAAGCACTTGAGGATAATGTGAATGGGTGGTGCTTGATTTCGATAGCCTACCGGCTCCTTCGGTGCTTCCTTGTCTGGCGTGCTTACGCAGCATTAGTGTGTCTGTGTATTGTGTATATCAAGTGAGTTTGTGTAAATGCAGCAAAAAAAACACAAGGCAAAAATTAGCAATGTCTTTGTGGGTGAAGTGACAGGGCTAACAACTGTAATTTTCCCACTAGATAGCCTCACTGTCATACATAAATATGAGTTTCTTCGTTTTAGGTACTCAATCATCTCTCACACTGACGTCGTCTGCTACTTCCTTGTCATTTTAAATCTGATGCTAAGTGCTTCGGTGCTGTCGCTAATTCTTCCTCTTGCCACATTTCTTTGGTCTACTCTTTCAACTCCCAGACCAACGAGCCGCTTCTGGAGTTTTTGCATTTTTTATCTTGAGGTAGTATTGTTAACTGTATTCTCGATATGAATATGTCGCGATGAATAATTTCGGTTTTTATCTATCTTTAGATCGTTATTTTGGTGAAATTTGTGTTCCAATTTGAGTTTTTTCCTTGGAATGCGGACGGTGAGGCAAATTTGAGGGTTTACGATCCATTCTGGTGGCCGAGAATCATTGGTATTGAGCAAAAGGATAAATGGAGTTCCCTTGATCTTGCACAGTTGCTGGCATTTTTCTTCCACAAACAAATGCTTAGTGTGAGTCATTTCTTTTTTGAGTTGCTGCTATTCTTCAAGTGCCTGTGAAACACCGGGTTGATGGCTTAATGGTGAAGTTGCTGGCTGGCTTTGAAGCCTGATCACGTCACACCAAAGATGTGAAAATTGGTATGGCAGATGCTCTGCTAGACGCCAGCATTGTTGGTTTGTTGTGGAAGGGTGGTGCAGGCGTAAAAGAGCGACAGCTCATATAAACATCTTCTTGTCCAAAGGACAAAAGAAATACAGCCCGTGCACTGTGTTGTATAGACAAATGTGAAGTTTCTTCTAAGATGCTGATATTTCCACATTTTCCTTATACCGCCATTGATTTAACTTGGCCGAGAATCGCATTCATAATCTCAATCACATAGTTGCGTACACTGGCATAATTTCTTCGGTACTTGTCACGCATTTACCGGTATTTTTGGAGGGTGTCTGATCGATAATTAATCCAGTCGGACAATGTCTGGAGGTGTCTATGTGACCCACAATAGCATCCATTAAACTGTACAGGTAGGGATTCTATGATTTGATCCAATTCATATTTGGAATCACAAATGACTCTATTCAGGCACCAGTTTTTGTAATATCATAAAAATGTACAAAGTTTTTTGAAATCGTTTACACATGACGATTTGTCTTCATGTGCCAAAATTTCGATTATGCAGATTTATGGGGTATGGGACAAAGCGGGCCAAACTAACGAAGACCAGAGCGAAGAAAATTTGCCTTCAAAAACTACCGAAACTGTAACGGAAAATGAAGAATCTGCACCGAAAGATGTGTTGCCGGCAGTTAAAGTAACGGATGGGGTTGAGGATGATGCAGAGGTTGAAGATGATCGCGACTTCAGCAGGTTATTTTCATTCGAACAATGCTTCACTGATTCCGTTCTTACATAGTATCTGGTGATAGGTGGATTACGGCTTTCAATGCTGCTATATGAATTTTTTTTGCACTTTCACACATTTTTCACATTCGGCAAGCTATTTTGAATTTAACCATTGTTCAGTGGTGCATTTTGCAATTCCATGTTATTCGACAATGTATGGATTACGGCTTTTAGTGCTGATGTGTGAAATTTTCACATCTGTTAGCTCGTTGTTGTAAAATTCATGAGTACCAATGCTCTAATGTAGGGACAAGAACTTAGAAAGTCCACATATTATTGTAATCTTGGTATTAGATATAGTAAGTCACCACAGAGTTAACGTCCACTCCATTTTATTTTGCAATCTTGATGACACTTTATTTTATATCTCCATCCATCTTGCTCTACAGAATTAAGCGGATACTGACATCTCCGTATCGATTCTTGTACCGTTTGTTGCATCAACGATATGCTGCAGTTACTGACGTTTACATCTTCATGTTTCTTTGTGATGTCATCAATTTCATCATAATCATATTTGGCTACTGGGCGTTTGGAGTAAGTGCTGCTTCATTTTACAGTTGTGTAGATTACAGTATTAAACATTGGGCTGGGCTCTACCCATGGATGGCTCTACTATGCTTCAATTTGGCCAAGATAAGACAGATTGTAATAGGCCTACATCTTATTTCTATTTATCATAACAAAGACTCCCCACAGATTTAACATCCAGCATTGGTTTATTGAGAATTTATAACAATCTCAGTAATATTCTCCGTAATGCAATATTTATCGATCGTCCACCGTCAACTCCACTGTATGTACATGTATTTTAGAAATATCCATCTACTGCGTCTGACGTCGTGACGAACATTACTTCCAATAATGTACCGACAGGATTCCTTGTGATGCTTATCGTGCAGGTAAATAAAATACTTACCCTATCAGTGAATCTCCCCTGCTTTATGCAATCCACTGTCATTAAACCATGAACTCTTCTCTTTAAATCACATTTCACTTTTTCCTTGTGTCAATAATATGTGTATTTTTCAAAATTTTTATATGACAATGTTCATTGTACATAGATTCGTGCTGAGTTATTGATAACAAAGCTAGAGCGACATTGCCGACATAACAGCCCAGCTGTGTATAGTCGGAGTAACAATTTGGTGCCGTCAAGCATATGACGTTTCTTTGTAGCTAAATTCATGCTGTGTGTTGTTTTTCAGTTTGCGATGATGTTCATCGATCGGGCTTTGTATCTTCGTAAAAACATTGTTGGCAAACTGATTTATCATATCGCCCTTGTCATCGGTGTTCATGTCTGGATGTTTTTTGTTCTCCCAGTTATCAACGAAAGGTAAAGGTTGGTAATGAAATGTAGCAGATGTGAAGGATACTTTTTTCAAGTTATTTTGTTAAATGTACAACTGTCATGCGTGAAGCAATCTAGTATCAATACACAATATCTATTAGGCATGCTATGTTGTGTCTTGAAAGTTGAAAATACATCGTATGCTGCTACTGCTGCTCATTTTATTCCATGGAATGTTTTCAGACCTTTCTACATGAATCATGTTGCGCAAACCTGGTATTTCTTCAAAGCCGTCTATTTCTTGCTGTCTGCGTATCAGATCCGATGTGGATATCCAACTCGTGTTTTAGGAAATTTCTTAACCAAAGCTTATGGAACAGCAAATTTATTCCTTTTCAAGGGGTATGAAATAAGTAACTGCATTTTTTAAATTAGAAACTAATTTTGTGGTCACTGTTTGCTTAGGTACCGTCTTATCCCGTTTTTGGCCGAATTGACTGCTATCATGGACTGGATGTTTGTGGATACGACGATGGGGATTGGAGAGTGGTTCAAATTTCAAGCTATCTATGCTGAAGTTTTTGAACTGAAATGCTGGCGTGTTTTCGAAACGGTAAATGTTTGAACCTTGAAATTTAATGGCTACGTTCACTTACATTCCACGTGAGAGAAACAGTGCAGGATTTGAGCAAAATTAGGAGATTTTCTGAAGACTTCACCAACATGAAACCATGCGATGGTCCAGTAGTTAAAATCATCGAATTGTATGGTTCGTTGTGCGGTACTCCAAGCAACAATAGCTTTGTGTTCAATCCAGATCGGTTACTAAATCTTCAGACTTTGATGTGCATTGCTGCTCTGAGCAAATGAGGCAGATTGTGGCGGGATGCATGTCAACACATTTCCAGATCACAGTGACAACCCTGGATGAGGCGTGAGCCCACACGGGTTAACATGAACAACTGGAACACCTCTGATACAATTTCAAATGCCCTATTATTATATTCCCTGTCAAATACTAATGTCCAGCAGCGCCATATCTAAACGCCAAATGCACATCGTATAATGGTCAGATGGACAGGGCTTGCGTCTTTATCCGTACATTTACGGAAACTGCAAAGTGTTGCTGGTGTTACACGTTATTTACTGAACGTTAAGAAGCTTTATCTTCTACTGGTATGGACATTTCTGTAAACAAGTAGGTTTTTAAAAATGGCTTAAGCAATAGTACAGAAATAATTTCTCAAGTCACTTTGTCAGTATTAATGAACTTGTACCTCACCATTCTATTGTGCTTGTTTAGAACTATCCATCTCCAAGAGCTACAGCCAAATCGAAATTCATCAAGTATTTCGTAGGAGGATTACTCGTGTTCTTTCTCATCGCCATCATCTGGTTTCCGTTGCTTTTCATGAACATTGCTCTGACGATCGGAGGCTTGACAAATAATCCTACACAAGTGTCAATCCAAGTTACTGCCAATACCTTTGAGGTGAGATGGATGATCTTATTGTTAGGTCGTCCGCCACGAAACCGAGTAGGTCTCGGGTATGAAAACCGGGACCGCATCATACCAAAGATGTTGAAAAAAATGGTATCTGTAGTTTCCTCGCATTGACGATAGTGCGGAGGGGGGAGGGGCGCTTGACTTTGATATCCTTCCGGCTCTTTCGGCGTCTCCTTGTCCGGCCTGCATATGCACCCGTAGTGTGTGTGGAAATCATGTGAGTCTGTGTAAATGCAGCAAAAATGAAATATGGACAAAAATAAACAGTGTCTTTTCCTTTTACATACCGGTACTTCCTTCAGTCTTACTCTTCATTTTTGGCCCCTCTTATGTTTGGGTGGCTACAGTGAATTGAATGGTATTGGTGTCGCTGTGAGAGTGTGAGTTAGGGATTTCATTTTTGCCTGTGATTGAATGATCGTACATCAGCCAAACAATGTTGTACTCTTGGCATGCTGACACAGACTGGACATGAGCATGAAAGTGGCAAGCTGTACGTAGTTTCATTTGGTCTATTGCAAAACAGGTCTTTTTGTGTACTGCCCTTTTTACAGTGAAGATAATTTGTTTAGTGCAGTTGAATTATTGAAAAATTAATTTATATCTCTAAAAGTTGTACATGGAGCAACAATAATTCTTGCACGCATCTTGTCTGGAAAAACCATGCGATAAAATTCAACCACTTTTCTTGTTCTTGATGCCGGATTCTACAGAACTACAGAACTCGAATATAGGCCTGATCTTCACTCAATCAGCTATCGCCTTCTGCAGTGGTCGCTTAACCAAAGAGCCGCTGGTCAGACTATTTTCGCTCTAAAAATTGCAGTACGAATCGACCTGCTTTGGATTACGGCACATGAGACTATGAACTGCTCGCCACCATGTTCTGCTCCAGTGAGCAGCACAATTCTTAGTGCAAAAGGTCCATTGTTGCAAATCTCTCACATATCAGTTAAGACATAAAATTTTCATTTAGCCTCTGTTTCAAGTTGTTGCTGATACGGATAGCATTAGTACATGGAGTTCTTCCGAGTACAGCAGTCTGGTCAAGGAGTTCTCTCAAGACCCTGTAAGTAATTTGTGATCGTTTATAAATGCGTTATACATGTTTATTATGTTGAATTTCAGACTGCGGCTTTGTTTCTGTCGTCCTTCTCTTCATCGCAAGTCGTTTCCGTCAACTTTAATGGCCAGTCGAAGACGATTTGGTCTATAAGTCCACCACAAAGAGTTGCGCTACTAAATCGTTTAAACAGTAGCTCTCCAAACCCTGTGACTATTGATTTTGAATGGACGGTGGTGAGGTAAATTTCATCAGTTTTGACTGAATTTTCTGTTGTTTTAGCTCTTGTAGGCTGCTTTAGATTTGAGAGTTGTCCTGTTGACTACTTTGCACACAAAACAGGAGCCGTTCTTGTTAGCTAATGTCAACTGCACATCTGAGCCAGTTACTAAAATTACTAGGCCATAGCTAGTTGGCTGCCCTTTCACAGTATATGCCAGTTGTTCTCAACACACACAGGGACTGGTGACCCGCGCCAGCCCACAAAATTGACTAAACAGAACTAGTTGGTGTATAAGCCAGACTATTGGCTTTTGCTTTGTAATGGGGCTGTGCGACCAAGCTACAGTAACATGACGGTCATGATCATTTTACCACAGGTTATGGTGTTTATAGACACGTGCCAACGTCACGATGGGCTATACACCAAAATTGTAGCATTGAATTTCCATTTGAGGAATGAGATTTTTGAATTCCGGTCCGCGGAACTATAATATAACAATTTGCCCGTCTATCATAGCAAAAAGATTGAGAACCACTGGTATATATCATTGTCGAGATTTGTTTATTTGGCCGTACACCTCAGATTTTAGCATTTCATTGACATTATTACAAAAAATAGTGGAGTCGATGGCTGACGATCCAAATAGTAATAGATATAGTAAGTCACCACAGATTTAACGTCCAGTCCAGTTTATTGGAATATAATTCACAAACTCGCGGAGCTCCGCTCCTTCATCAGGTGAAGATGGACATTATTGTATCATTTCCAAGGCGAATAGAGGTTTTCATAGCAACTGTCTCTATTTAAACTGAGTAAATTATAGAATTAGTTCCTATAGTGCAGTCTAAAATGTTAAAATATCTTTGTTGTTTTCAACGCCACTATGTAAGCTACCGTGTTAATTCACTGTTTGTTATTCAGGAATCCGGAGACAGCCACTGTCGTTTCATCAACTGGAAGCCATGCAGTACAATTAACAAGCACAGATCCATCCCGTGCTCAGCTCTACAACCTTTTGAATGCAGTGGGCACTGAAGTTGCACCAGCGTAAGACTATAATTTTTTACAATTTGGTGTAATTTTTTAATCGCATGTGCACACACATATTTAGAAAAATTCTGCAACTATTTCCGAGATATATTCATGCTGCAGACAAGGCGACTTCACCACCTGCCACACAACTATATTCAAAAAGTAAGTAGCTATTTGTTGTTTTAATTCAGGGATATCTAGACAGGGATATGATATGATCTAGATATCCCTGTTTTAATTATATATTTCAAAGGACGCTGCACTGTCAATCAGTGGTTGACAATCACCTGTCCCAGGCACCGTCACCGCGAAACGTTAAACCAGCCAGTGAGGCCTCGTGAATTGGCATATTGGGTGGGTTGATTTTTACAAAGAGTTATCATGACATATAACATTATATATCTATATTTTATATTCCTTCACATCAATTGAATCAATCATTTGTTCCTTAGATACTTCTCTTATCTATGTTGATACGAATCTGACAATTCGTTACGATGAGGCTGATAACTTGACATCTTGGTGGCGCATTAACGAGTCTTCAAAAAGCGCAGACTCGACAGCATCTTTAAATATCGTTATACTTAGTGACAAAGTGTCATCTTCAAGTTTGAGTTTCCTTGTTGGATATGGGTATGTTGGAATCGGACATATTTACATTTGTGCTACTTTTGTTTCTATTGAACAATATAGCGGAGCTGATGGCGGCAGTCAATACATATTGTCAAGAAGATTCACCATAAATTTAACGACCTGTCTTGGTTGTTGAGTATTTTAACATTCACAAGCTTTCAGAGCTCCGCTCCTTCACCAGCGATTTAATGCCCAGCATTGGCTCATTGAGAAGTATCATCACATTCTCAGCTTTCAGAGCTCCGCCCCTTCATCTGGGATGTAACATCCGACCTCTGTTTATTGAGAATTATAACATTCTCAAGCTTCCAGAGCTCCGTTCATTAATCAGGGTTGTTTGTAGACGTTATTGTGAGCGTCAGGAATGAGTCACAAGTCAGGATAACCGGAAAATTGTTGAATTTTGTCAATTTTGATGCTTTGTTAACAGGATCATTGGACTCTACGTGTCAATCGTTCTAGTTGTTGGGAAGTTTGTTCGGTCTGCGCTGGTTGGAAATACAAACACAATCATGTTCCAGTAAGATATGATCATAGTTTATAATAATCTATCCAAGTATAATGCAATGCATGCTCCGCTGTAATCTTCAGTCTTCTTCTTTGGCAGTTCCTATGTATAGGTGGCCACTGGGTGGATTAAGCTGCAAATGGATTTAGCTCCAGCAGTGGGGGCCACCACGCTCTGCCTGCTGTAATCCATGCTCAATTGCAGAATGTGCGCCAATTCACCAGTGCCTGGGACTGAGAACAGCCACACTATAATTTTTGTCTTTGTTCGTGCGATCCGTTTACCTTGCTGTTTATTGTATGCATCTAATGTGAGCGAATGAGCATGCGGTGTTCGAGGAGGGGCTGCAGTGAGCTAAGTTGCACCCCATTCATCCACAGGGGTACACTATGCCCATACCACAGTATGACAGGGAGGCCGCAAAAGTGTAAATTCCTATTTTAACTTCTTTGGTTTTACCTCAACCCTGCTTTTAACGAGCTGTTTCTACCTGATGAAGAAGCAGAGCTCCGAAACTTGTGAATGTTGTAATTCTCAATAAGCCTAGACTGGTCGTTAAATATGTTGTGATATGCTTTATGATACTTGTAGGAAGACATATATCACCCTCCCACATATCTTACTCAGAAATTTGCTTCTACAATGAGACCAAGCACCGTAGACATAATGTTTGCAACGGAAATATAGTTTTAACATTGTTCATCTCAATTCGTCTAGGGAATTGCCAAGAGTCGAAAAAGTGCTTCAGATATGTTTGGATATCTATCTTGTTCGAGAAGAGGAAAAATTCCAATTGGAAGAAGATCTCTATGCTAAACTTATCTTCTTGTATCGTTCACCTGAGACTATGATACGAAAGACGCGGCCCAAGCAAGATTAGTTGTTGAATTTTACAAGACATTTCAACGGGCTTGTTGCAATAAATAACTTGCTTTTTCACTCTAACTCAAGTCTTTGAACTCCACCATGAATTTCTAACACTATAATATCACGGAGTTTACAGAACCGCAGCGCGAGTTTGTGTTCCAATTATTCTATTTGACATATTAGTTGCCTGCAGAATAGAGCAGAAAATGTTCCAATGATGAAACCTGTTCCGCTGAGTTGATTTTCTTCTTCATTTTTGTGATCGATTTTGTGATTGTTGATTGATCATATTCCGAAGTCTTGAGTACCTCAGTGATTGGTAGAAAGTTCTTATATTGCACCTTGTCGTATGTAGTGCATCCATTGCGTATCCAGCGAAATCAATGTTTGGGTGTAACAACTATGTGCTATAGCAGTGTGCCAATAATATAATATATGCAGGAAATTTTTGGCACATCATAACGATTACGTGTGTGTGGTATTATTATTAATGTGTAACTGTAGAAAAGCCAAGACCCTACGTTGACTACAACGATATGATGCCAAGCCGAGTGATTTTCAGCTATGTGCATCGAGGCGTGACTGACAGTTCTGCGAGAAGAAGGCGATGCTGACGCGCGAAATCCGTTCCTCCTTTTGGCTATTGACTGAATGTTAGGAAATTCTTAAATCTCTGTTGTCAGGGGTGAAAACGCTGTTATCATGCGAGGAAGCTACCCGGTTGATAGGAATATGGATGCAGCAAAGCCTTGAGTGTATGTTGGGTGACTACGTTATGAATAAAAGGGTATTTAACGTGGCATCAACTATTGAAACGTCGGGAACTTTGACTTCGTAGGTGTCGTGGGAATAGAGCAGGAAGTTATTGTAGTGGGGTTTCCAGTGGCTGAGACGCTTCCGTTAGTCCTGCGAACGGTTGGCGTGCCGATTTTCTTGACAGTTTGCTCACCGTAACCGAAGCAAAATTCACTTATTAGTGGCGTAGGCCTGGGCCACCCGGGGTGTTAGAAGCTCTTCAGCCTCGAAACCGGTAAGTCCGCTGGGTCCAAATCCCCATTTCTAATTGCATCATACAAAATATGTTAAAAATGGTATGTGTAGCTTCTTCACTGGATGGCCAGGGCAGTGGGAATAGTTCAGGCTGTGGGAGAATGCTTGACATGGATAGCCACCCTGGACCTGACTGCATGCTGGGTTATCTCCTTGCTCAGCATGCATACCACCATAGCAGTATGTGCTCACATGATATCCATATGCAACAGTATTCTGTATCTCTAATGTACATGTGTACATTGTAAAGTATCTATTGTACATGTGAAATGCAGAAAAAACAAATAGGGATAACAATAAACGACATCTTGGGGGTATATAACCCTAAAAGGCAGAGGTAACGGAAGCCAACACCAACCAGCAGGGTTTGACTTAGGTAGCGGGGAATAGCAATTTCTAAAAGATGGAGGTAACGGAGTAGCAGAGTAGGCTTGGGTATATCTTGAACTGAGTCCAAGGGCTAGAATAGAGGAGGGGACGTTTCGCAGTTGGGTTGGGTCTGGCTGGCCCATGCCGAACTAAACAGTGCCGTCCACCTTTAGTAGTATCGCCGTTACTGTAACCCACCCCGTCACCCCCGCCTTTTAGAAATTGCCATTTCCAGCTACAGCACCTCCACATTTTAGTGCCCCCTGCTACCACTGCCACCCTGCCTTTTTGTGGTAACCCCACCCTAGGTATTTCTTGAGAAATTAATGATGCATAGATATTATATCATTTATTTTGCCATATAGGTCTCATTTTAGTATCATATATTGGTATCATATCCGTTAATATGAATTGGATGTCCAATCCGAGCATGTCTCCAAATCGACCTCAACGAAACCGAAAGCGGAATAAACTGATATACTACGGTGATGATGACGTATCGAGTGAAGATGAAGGCAAGTTAAAGAAAAGAAAATCAGTAAAGATAACCGACAGTCCGTTAGCAGCTGCTCCAATTAAGCAAGAACCGCTTGAATCATCAGATGTTGAAAGTACATCAGGTATTGAGAAAGTACCAACGACAGATTATCAACGTAATCTACCTGTCACATCTTCAATGATATATACACCTGGCAGAAGCAATACTATCGTTGCGCCTGACCGTGTTTTGGCTAAGAAAATCGGACTGAGATTAAAGAATTTGCTTAAATTACCAAAAGCACATAAAATGTGTATTTTTGAGTGGTTTTATTCACATATTGATCGATGCCTTTTTGAAGGAGATAGTGATTTCCTAGTCTGCTTGAAAGAATCATTTCCAAATTTGTCCAAAGAAGGACTTACGAGAGCGCACTGGTCTAAAATACGCCGAATTATGGGCAAACCGAGACGGTGCTCTGAGGCTTTCTTTGCAGAAGAACGAGCTGCGTTAGAGAACAAACGACATAAAATTCGAATGTTGCAACAACGAAAAAACGGTTTAGAAGATAATTGTACATTCATCGATCTTCCTAAAGAAATTCCAATGTCACTTATACTCGGAACCAAAGTTACCGCCCGACTGAGAGGGGCACATGAAGGAGTACAGTTGTTCACAGGTAAAATCGATGCTGTCGATATCATAAATTCGTCGTATCGAATCACTTTCGATAGGAGAAATGTTGGAAGTCGTGAAGTGCCGGACATTGAAGTTGCGAGTGATGAACCACAAGAAACAATCCAACTGCACTCATTGATTGATAGAAAGAGACCACTGTACAATGCATTCTCACCGATGCAATCAGATTTCCATGATGGATACTCTAGTCCGCCTATTGAATATGACCCTGTTTTGGGACAATCTCCTGCACGGAGTAAATTATCATGCGGCCCTGGCGGGACTTTGGGTGGATTTCCTGTGAAATTTTTGGTCCAGGTTGCACGCTTGTCAAAAATATTAACAGTAAAGAAAGAAAATTTGGAAATCTTAAAAGACATGAATTCTCAAGCTGAAAAACGACAATCTTATGGCGAGCCGATACCTATCGAGTTTCAACGCAAGTACGCCACAGTCATTATAGACCTTGAAAGATTGAATACCGAACTCAATTCCTTATTATTGGGGATACAGAAATTCTGTAAAGAGCTCTCTCCCGAAAGCACTATTCTTTGCGATCAAGTTTCTCAAATTCGCCAGTCAGCTATAGAAAGTGCTGAGCAAATGGTGGACTCAAAAAACCAAACAGTAAATGGCAAAAGTGCCGTCAAGAACTGTGGTCTTACCAATTTAGTGAAACAATTAACAGGAATTATGATGCAGATTCGATTCTTACGAGAAAACAATGCTAACCCGTACGAGTTCAAAGCTATTACTGACACTATGAATAATATTAAACAAAAAATTATGAGTGAAAATATGGAATCTTTTCAAAATAACGTGGAAATTCATATTGCCCATATACAGAGTGGTATGAATCAGGCATGTAAGTGAAAAGTAGCGATGTTATGAAATAATTTAGGTATTTTACGCACAAAGTTGCCTTGCAGCCGTTTATCCGGCTCTGTGTCATTGTTCCAAACTGTATATCATCATCTCAGCATACTTGTACCGTAATCGTAATAGATACCTTCTCATCCTGTTGGCACCTCTATCATGGTGGCCATCAATGATTGAACTGCACATATTTTGACTGTGATTTGTACGCCTGATGTCCTTCCTGCCATTCCATTTACCGTATATATATAACTTGGATTGGGCGTTGGTGGGACTGGCCGGACAGGATCATTTGAGTGGCGATCATAGAAATGTGCAAATCGCACAAGGTGATACTTTACTGAGCTGTGTTGATCCATTTCTCCACATTGCCTTTAGTACTGGGAGCCTCACAGGGAAGCTGGGAATATAATTATATAGTATATATACCGTATATCTATTATCACGCCTTAGGTTTGATGTGCTTACTCTGGTTTGAGCAGTCGTACACTTTCAGATGTTGCCAAGCCTATTTGCTGCTCACACTCATCACCACGTGGACTGATCATTGGTTTGTTGTAATATTTTCGTTATTACATGCCAGGATTGCACACTGTTCAACGTTGTCAAAGCATTAATTATTGCCCAAGAATGTAACTTGAGTACGGTAATGGCTTTGCTCTGAGCAGGAATTTGGAGCAGGCAAAGTTTTGGTGCTTCTCAAGCTCCAGGCTGCATAACCATACAGTTTTCCAGCTCCTACTCTAAACCGAAACAGTTTATAATGAGATATTTAACTTTTACTTCAGTTCCAGCTTTGTTTTACTGTATTTGCTGTATGAATGGTTTTCAATGGTTTTCCAATATCTCAGCTCCACTCCTGCTCCATCTCCCTTGAATACCCTTGGTAACTGCTTCAGCTCAAAGCTTGAGCCTAAAGGGGTGAAATATTTGTTTTTAAGAATTTTCAAAAATGGTGTGATTGGGAAGGTTTTAGCTAATTTTTATGAGCTTTGTTTCAGTGGCCTTGTAGTTGATTTGAATTTTACTTGGAAAGAATATTGTGATATATTTGATATTTATCACTCAAAACTAATGAATGATCATCTATTTTTGTTGTTAGTCCTATGGTAAAGAAACGCTTAATAGCGTACTCCATAGTTATCTAGTAGTCTGTTAAGAAATCTTGTCACAATGGAAAAAGAGAAAGGGTCTGGCCAAGAGGATATAGTAGAGGAGCTCATTGAAAAGAACAAACGTCTTGTCAAGGCTTTACAGCGAGTGGATGGACTGGAGCAAGAGAATGCAAGCTTGGAAGATATCCTGGAATGCTTACAAAAGGAACAACTTAAGCTTGTCGAAGATTATGAGCAAGAGAATTATTCATTAAAGAATAAACTTGCAGTAAGCAATTTGGGTGGATGAATAGGGCCTTATCCAAAAATATCGCAAGGGTGACAGAACATCATACAATGTAGGTAAAAACATAACAGATTGGCTAAGTGACAGACACACATAGGTACTCAGAAATTCATATTTTAATGTGTATTGTAAAGACCTGATAAAGGAGCGGAGCTTCAAAAGCTAGTGAATGTTTTAATTCTCAATAAACAAAGGCTGGATGCTAAATCTGTGGTGATCTTCTTTACAATATCTATTGATCGTCCGCCATCAGCTCCACTATACAGTATATATACTTTTCAATATTTAAATGTAAAACATCATTTTGCCCGCGGCAGCTATGGCGTACTGATGTTGTCCTTTTCCAGGTGCATGAAAAATTGGCTCTCCAATACGACGCAAGTCTTGGCGAAGAGTTGGAGAAATGGAAGATAGAAAAGTCGCGTCTCGAAGATCGTTTGAGCAGACAACACAAGGCCGATTTAGCAGTCGTCCGACAACAATTAGAAGACACCATTGCTCAACTGCATCAGGAGAAACTGATCAATGCACAACAGCTCGATACTATCACGATGAAGAAAGAATGCATTGAAAAATTGACTAACGATCTACGGGCAGCACGAACAAGGTTAGAGGTCACGTTTTTTAATGTGAACAGAATATCATGATTTGGGTACTAATTTGTATTTGTCATTTTTATGCCCAGCTTGAATGAAACGTTGCAAGTTGATTTCGCTGATCTTTCAACTGAGAATGACAATTTGAAGTTAGCGGTTCAAGAAAATGCTGTTAAGGAACTTGAGCTCCGACAAAGCTTGGAGCAACTCCAGGAAGCAGTAAGTCTTATGGTCTAACTCAGTTTTCTCAACCTTTTTACTATAGTGCAACAGCAAATTGTTATATCATATGCGTCTGTGGACTAGCATTCAAAGGCATCATTCCTCTAATGGAAATTACTGCCACCGTTTTGAGCCTATGGTATAGCCTATCGTGACGTTTCCATGTGTCTATACATATCACAACCCATGATGTAATAATGTGATCAGTCTGATCACAAATAACATGATACTTTGGTCGCACGGCTGCATTAAATAAACCAAAGCAAATGGTCCTGTGGCTACACAGACCAGTTCTGTTTATTCTTAAGACCTCGCAGTCGCAGACCACTACAAAGTTTTCACGGACTAGTGGTTGAGAACCAAGGGTCGAGCTGGCTAGCGAGAATTGTCTGTATTGCATGGAGGTCGTAAGGTGAAGTGCTGTTATTTTATTTAACCAACTTCTGTTACAGTGTAGATGCTCTTTATCGAGTAACATATACACTAAATACACTATTTCAGGTGGAATCAGCTAAAATTAAGGAAGAAAATTGGAAATATGAGAGAGAAAATATGCAAATTGAATTGCAATCTTCCTATGAGATGTTGGAGGTGTGGAATTTTTGTCTTATTTTGTGAACGTGAAATAGGCCTACAATTAATAAGGGAAGGGGTCTCCCGTCTCCGTTCGTCCACCACTTCTCAGATATGCTTCAACCTGGGAGAACTGAGAAAGTATTAAGCTCCTGTTACGTAATTTTTGTAGAGTTGCAGAGAAGAACAGTTCCAGCTGCGAGAGAAACTCAATGCAAGCCAAAATGTCGGAATTAAAGAAAAGGGAAACTCACTTTTTGCCGAAGTGGATGACAAGAGAATAAGCGCTGAAAAGAAACTAGTCGGGTTTGTATCACCTCATAGTTTTGCTCATTCTTTTAGCCATAGGAAAGAAGCTTTGTGTCAGTCCTGTTCCTTGTACTTGTGCTACTTCTGCAAAGCACCTTCTCACTTCCCTTTTGTTAATGTTGTCGAGTAGAATGGCTTTGAAGCAGGTAAAATTTTTGGTGCCACTCTAGCCCCACATTCCAGAACTCTATAGTTTTTCAATGCCAACTCCACAGCCGATTCCTGCTCCAGCTTCTACTCCAACTCTGAAACATCAAGTGCATATGATGTCGTGCATTTATCAATGTCATCAAACACTTTTCTGAGACGGCTGGCTCCAGGTCTGAGCTTGATAGCTGTTCCGCTTTCTCAGCTCCTTGACTACGCTTCCTAACTGCTCCAGCTCCAACCGAATTTGTTCATCTGCTCAGACTCAACTCTGCCTAAAAAATGCCTTCTAAAACTCCCAGCTCTCGCTCCATAGCCCTGGTAGCCAAACACAGCCAATTGAGGAGCATGCTATGTTTTGCAGCTTTGCGTCCAAATACAGATGTTTACAACAACAGAATCAACAATTCCAACGTCTCATCTTAAAGTTGAAGGTAGGTTTTATGTCTAAATGCCATTTGGCAATACCTGCTTTAATAATTCGTTAAAATAATTATATGCAGATGCAAATTGCCACACTCATCGAGACACGGTCACAAACTTCTGATGATAAACTAATTCGAACATTAGACGACGCTCTATCAAGTTGCCGAGACGAAAATATGAAATTGATGACAGAGTTAAAGAGGGCGCGAGAAAAAGTAAGAATGCCCTTTCACCTGTTTGACAAGGAATATTTTTGTAGTCTTTGAATTACTTCTGTGGTGAAGTAATTTTTCTGTGATAGGCCTATTATAGAAATGTGCTTTTTGCTATAAATCGAATTGTAACTAGTCCTACTCTGTCTGAAGTTGCCTACATTTCCTACCACTGTTTCAAACCCTTAACATTCTGCCCATTTGCTTACAGGTAGACAACATGGAAGAAGCAAGAAACTATCAATTAGGGGATAGCTCTGCCATTGCCAAAATGCTAGACAATGAAATAAAGATGAAGAAGTATGCCAAAAATTCATATCACTACGTTTTGGTCTAGGACACCCCTCCCCCAATGTAATATTGGATAAAGTGTGGACTGAAATTATTCTTTGCTTTGGTATGCATTGTATCAAACATAATCCAACACAGTACACACACATATATATAGTTCGAGGGCTGTGGTTAAAATGTGATGTGAGGGCTTAAATCAGTGGTTCTCATCTTCTCAACCACAGGTCAGGAGACCGGCACTAGTCCACGAAAATAATTTTTACCGGCGTGCGAGACCTTTTGGCTTAGCAGTAAGTTGCCATTGTTCACAATTATTCTGTCATAGAATATGGTATTTATAGATGATAAGGATTTACCCAGACTGACATCATTTACACATGCACTACTGGCTGCCGGCTGGACAAGGAGGCAACGAAGGAGCTGGTTGGCTATTGAAGTCAAGCACCACCCTGCCGCACTACCCTGAATGTGCAACCGTCTAACCGGCCTCTTCGGGTGCCCACGTATTTTTCCTTTTGCTATTTTTTTGTGATTTTATTAGTGAGGAACTTGGCAAAGTCTGTGAAGAGCTGAGGCTCAGCAAGATATATGCAACGGTTGAAGCCAAGAAAGTTTTGGACTTGGAGAAACAACTGTATGAGAAAGGCAGACTACTGGATGCGACAAATTCTTCAAAGTATCGACTTCAGTTAGAATTTGATGAATTCAAGAGCAACTTGGAAGGTAACTACAATGACAAGCTTATCCGATATAACTTTTGCACTAAGCGTTATGTTGCTAACTGTGGAACGTAGTGTAGTGGAACGTAGTGGAAAGCTGCTCTTTGTTCCATTTGCCGTAATCCAAAATAATACCATTTTGTGCTGTGATTTTTAGGGCAAAAAATGTTTTTTTGTATGTCACAGCATAGTATTTCCAGTCGGATGCTTATAACACTTATTGGAACTCAGTTTACTCCAATTCGAGATACAAATTCATTTCTAATACTTAAACTACACTAAACAAATTTTTTCACCCCAAAATTTGTGATACAAAACGACCTGCTTTGCATTTAGGCAAATAGGACTACGAACAGCTTGCAACAATGTTCTGCTACAATGAGCAACACAATATTAAGTGCAAATGGTCCGTTAATCATGTTTATTAATCAAGTAATTGCTACGAGTTTTACCCTGGTTGAGGAGTTGGCTGTCTAGTGAGGTCATGCCAACATTCTATTTAGTCTGTCATCTGTCTAGTAGGTAAGTACCATGTTGCTGACAGATGGTAACTAGTGAGTGGGGTCAGTCACAAATCCTAGTACTGTATTAGAAGGATCATGATCTTTCCTGAAAATCAGAATCAATTGAATTATCACTGTGTGGTAACTTCTTTAGGAAGTAAAATGGCCGGTTTGGAAGTGGCACCATCGAAAGACTCGTGCATATCCAAACAGAATGGTTCAGCTACAGCGCCAGGTATGTTTTTTTGATATATAACGTTTGAAGCTATATTGAAGTTTCCTTTCAACTTTACTGCAGACCACCACAATGAAAATCAACTTGATAGCTCTGAGAGAAATGAAGACGATGCTGTTACGGACGAAAATGCAGGTAAGTAATAGTAGAAAGTGAAAATGTTGATACTTGGTATCTCAAATTATTTTGGCCTATAGGCTATTGTATCACATGTGCCGTAATGTCTATCTAACCTATTATGATCCCTGATGCTTGCGACGGGTTGCTGTTGCGGGTAGGTCCGTGACTCTTTGTTTGGGCAATATGACCACTGCCAAACAGTACATAATCCTACTTTTGAGCTGGCTTCATATTTAGAGCTTAGTGCCCTTTTAACAGTGATATCTTGCATATTTCAGACGTTGAACCTGTGATTGTAGACTCAAACAAGGAAAACGAAGCGCCTGATAGTTGTACATTAGATGTTGTTGCCAGTCAAGTAAGGGATGCGTCAGCAACACGCCAATCTATGCCTCGAATACCGTTAGCGGAAAGACCAATACAGCCTGACCACTTCTTAACGGCAAAAGACATTTCAAAACCTGGCTGCAGTAAGCAGCTTGTCAGCAAGACAGCCGTTAAAGTGAATGACAAAAATAAAGGTGAAATAGTACAATCTCAAAAAAGACCTGGGTTTGAGAATACTATTGAGACATCCATGAACGATTGTAAGCAGCAATGACAGTATCACCTCTTCGTCTGTCGCGTGTCGCCCAATTTAGCACTCCTTTCAAGATTTTTCACGATTTCATTTTCGTCCCAATCATTTCCTTATCTCACTGCCGTTCTCCTTTATTTCTTCCATATGTAGGCTACATTGCATTGTACTTAACTACAGTCATCTTTGTTATTCACAAAAGTGTTATAAGAACAGCTTGCCCTTCGTGGGAATACCAACATTGCCGAAAACATCAAGAATGTATAAGTCTTGATTCACGTTTTGTTAACAAGCAGGCTTAACCTTTCGATGCCTTGATGGCGATTTTGTAGGATCTATGGCTCTCCGATTTAATATATCGGCCAATCTCGAATTGAGACGCGGACGGCGTTGTTTCTCAATTGCTTCTGCTTCCACAAAGTAAATAATACGACCGTGATTAGGAAACCTAAATACCGTAGGCGCCAAGCATCACTTTGCATTTCGGACTGATTGCATCGGCGAGAATCAAACTACCTACGCTTGCGCCTTCGGGTAGAAATACACGGCCGCCAACCTTGCCTGTTTCAAAGCATTCCATCATAACGTCCGGGTGTATGCTTGACTGTGTGTGGAAGCGGTGGAATTTTCGCGTTTCTACTTCCTCTGAAAAGGGATCGCATCTTTATCTCTGTTTCACTCACCCCGTATTGACATTGACAAGCAATCAACAAAGTGCTATTTCCCCGGATACACCGTTTCGCAACATCAACAAAGTCTCGGTCTGTCAGTGTAGGCAGTAGTGTCTCTTATAACTTCACAACGAGGTCGCTACTCGCAATTAATCATCCTGACGCTCTTGGTTCGGGTTAGCAGTTCTGGTTCATGCACGGTGCCAAATGAACATTTCCAGTACACGTGCCGTCACCTTTCTAGGGAATTGACTGTTGACTGCGAACCTACATTGTATTTCCGGTGGTGGATTGGGATGATCGAGCCTCGCTGAAAGAACAGACAATATTTTTTACATCATTTTATTGAGAAATTGCTAGCTCGTGCACTTTGTTGAATGGAAATATCTCGCACTAGTGCCGTAAGTCTCGCCAAATCGAAATTTATGACCTGGCAAATATCCAGTGTACTGAGGTAAAAGACCGTTTTTAACATAAATCGATTGCGAACGCGAATTTGAATCTCTTTGCCTCGCTGGTAATTTAGTTCCACTCAAATCTATTTGGAGTGTGGCGTTTAATTTCGTCTTCTGTTGATCTCTCGTGAAGTCTTGCAACGCTTCCATCGTCAGCTGAGGATATCCTGTCGCGAACCTGAATAAATTATGTACATTTTAAGTTTTCGACGATCCATGACAAGGTAGCAAATGCGTTAAAATTATAATGTTCGAACGCCATGAACAGCTAAAATTTCCGAGTTGTTTGACTGTTCGCTGTAGCGGATTCTCCCTCGACCTAACCCGAGGGGGAATCTCCTACACGTCCATTAACACCACATCGCCTTCTGATCAGAGATCGACCGATATTGGTTATTTCATAGCCGATACGATAATATAATCGGCCTTTTTTCCTAACTGATGGATGTTATCGATATAATCGAAAATTCATGAATAATGGCATCGATAAAGGCTGATTTGAGACCGCCGATAAGCTATCCAATATTGACTCACTTTACTAACGGCCGATAACGATATTCGGAAAAAAAAATATCGCCATGGCTAAATCGGTCGACTCCCTATAGACCTACTTTTGATCGCGAGGTTCATAGTTCGATTCACCAACGGTTCAAACCAAAGACAATAAAATTGGTATCCGCTTGCTCTGCTTGGCAGTCGGTATCGGGGAAATGCGGAGAAATGTGACAGTGATCCGGGCTATAGGCCTACCGGAATTATCGGCATTTGTAGCCTGCTGAGCGTTAACCTGGTGTAGGGAAGACCTCGGTCGTTAAATAAATAAATAAAAAACAACAGTAACCTTCGTCCATACCTTGGTCTCGATCGCGGAATAAATCCGGTGTATCCGGACATGAATGTTTTGTCGGGGCCATTTTCACTCATCAGGTATGGGGATATTGAATGCTGAACTTGCTGGGTCGACGCATAAGGCGCAGAGTCCGTACATTGTTGCTTTAATGGTGACCTCTGTCTGTTGACCAACCCGTCTAACCTGCTTTCTCGTGCTGCCTGCTGGTTATGACGAAAAACGTAGATAGCATCTTGGCAGAGTCGCGCATACCTGTGGAAAAGCATTGATTCATACCATAATACATCGGTTAGCCTAATAATTCACTCTTTTGTCTGATTCAATTGAAAATCCTGCTTAGGCCTACCTAAGGCCAGGACCGGATGATACATTTATTCTTTAGCTTATAGGCTCCTGAGTTCTGGATTTCTCGTTAGGCCGTTGTCAGAGGATTAACGAGAAAATCGGGTAGACACCCTTTTCTTAGCGAGTGCTGGACGCTTTTGGGTGTGAAACGGAACTTTACGGAAGGGACTTATTCCTTTCGGACGTTTGGCTTGCCGGAGGGCTCCAACTCGAATCAATCGAGAATATGGCCCGCTGAACAGCCCATGGCCTAATAAATCCGACCCTGCCAACTCTGTTGTCTTCTCGCAAGTTTCCAGTACTATACTTATGCACGTACCTGCTACCAATCTTATTATCCCCCAGCGGAATGTATCCAGTATATCCGGGTACCATTTGGTCAGTGAACTTTCGGTCTCCCCAACTCAATTTGCGTAGGGCATTACAATTTGTCCCGTTTGATTTTGGAGCATGGTCTTCGTGTTCTCTATTTCTTGCGCAAACGTCAACCAATACTGATTTTCTTGACTTCGATACTTCAGGATCATTGAGCAAGCGAGACGTTGTCTTCCCATACGTTTCTCCAAATTGGAAGTGGAACTGTGGGGAATAACCGCAATATCCCGGAGGATAATATGGCTCGGAATACAGGTTCAACTTTTTCTTCAGCATTTCTACTCGAAATTGTAGGTTTGACAAGTAGTAGAGGCAATTGCGCATATTAATTTTTATACTGAGAACTTGGTGCAAATCAATGTCATATCTATTATGACGTCATAACGGTATGATTATCTACAGATTTACTTGCATAGGCCTATACGTATGTTTTGCGATTTTGACTTTGTTTCCCCCAAGAATTGATCAACTTTCATATCTACGGAATAAAAGTTCACCTCAATCAATGATTTACTGAAATCGGCCTACTTCTGGTTGTTGACAGATACATGGCGGGAGGGGGGGACTTTGTGAAGTAGCATCATTTACAGCGACCACAGCGTAGGCATACGGGGGATATCGCCTCGTCTGGCGTTGCGGTGATGAAGATTTCGAGAACTCCGACTCGAACTAAGGTTAGACTGTCTGTCTTGCGCCACCGGTTAAGCTGGGATGTAGGCTAAGATTTAGAGGCTTTTAAAATCTCTGTGAGGCCCCCGGGTGGAGGTCGATATTCGTAGTTTCAAGTATAGATATTATCTATATTTCGATATAGTTTTTCCGCCAGCCGTCAATCAAGCCAATTGCAGGCGATGAGACCGATCCAGGGAGTCAAGACATGCCATCCATCAGTACTCCTGGCACATTTTAAGCTCAGTGGTTCAGTTCCGTAAAGATCGCCAGACCGTAACGCAGTTGCGGTTTTATAGTATAGATAACTAAACTATACTTATACAGTAGTAGCATTCGTAGTACCGGTAGTACTTTCGGTAGATTATTATTTCAACGTTAGATTTTCTTTCTCTTACGTTTCGTTGAGTTAAGGAAGAGATAATGACAGAAAGACCTATGCTGGGTGGATGCTGCGTCTGTTTGGATGAAAGGGGATGGGCAGAGAATCCTCTCGTCTATTGTGATGGTCAGTCTTGCACTGTTGCTGTTCATCAAGGTATAGGTACCATACCATATATGTTTTATTCAATTCCTCAGAGATTGAAGCTGTGGTTTAGGGTATGTGGCAAGTGATATCTGTATCCTATTTGGTGATTGCCTTGCGATTTTCTTTGTATAAGGCGCGTTGCAAATTGACATCTTTGTCTACGTTTTTCAGCGTGTTATGGAATTGTCAAAGTTCCGTCTGGGCCATGGTTTTGCCGAAAGTGTGAATCACAGGAAAGAGCAGCAAAAGTAGTGAGTTAACACTTGTTCAATAGGATGCCAATTGCATACAAGATTCAATTGATCAACTCTATCATGCAATCCTAAAATACGGATAGACATTAGGAATAACAGGATATGATCGGTCTGTGTTGAGTGATGGGAGGATAGGCCAGACTGCATATCATGGCAGATATCGACTACAACTTGTGCTGGCAGGAATTACCATCCATGCATTCTTGCACACATATCACACAGCCCCACATATTTGTTGACCTCTTTGATCCAACTGTTACATTATATATTTTGAGTGTATATTATACGTGACATCAACTGTCGTCTCTAGGACACCGTGTTTGCTCCAAATATTCATTGGTACTATTGCACATTAGTGAGTTATACCAAATGAGACGTCATTAAATAGCTTTTATATCTCCAACGGACATTTATATAAAATTTACTTGTTTCAATCATTGAAGGACAGATGCATGACCGACAACAAGCTGAGCAATGCAAATAAATAATTGCATCACAATAGATGACGGACAGGTCAAGCCATGCATTTTTTAAATTCCCATCGTCTAGCCACGTTACTCCGAGCACACGGGCAACATTTAGTCGGAAATATCTCACGTGCTTAGTGGCTGGAAAATGCAATCTACGGAATAGGAAATGGTGAAATCGCAATCAATAGGTGATTGGGAATCGATCGTGCAGTTTATTTTATATCAACTCCTCCTTCAGCCATAGCCTTATAAATAACTTCTCTAGTCTTCCCATTTTTTCGACTTGCATCGATTTTCCCGTATTATAGTCTTGGCCCACGTTGGCATGTGTGGCTATGTCAAAGTCCAGCATTAATCTTCACCACTATTCAGTTCGCACTCTTGCAAATAATATCACTATTACTCATAAACATCGATAAGAATTAAACATTATAAGAATCCTAGCATTGATGCTGCTCTTACTCCGAATCCCAACAAATAAACCTTTTATAGTGCTGCAGCTCACAGGCCTATTCGGCGTGCTGCCTGAGGTATGAACTCTAGAACATGCCATATGTTAACTTTCTTGATGCTTGAGTGCATATCTTTTTCATCAGAAATGTGACCTCTGTCCGCACAGAGATGGAGCATTTAAAAAGACTGACGGTGGCGGTAAGTTATCACTATTCTCTGCCGGTTTCAGTGATGTAGCTTTATAAGTATCCCTTCTATTTCAGGCTGGGCTCATGTTGTCTGTGCTCTTTATATCCCAGAAGTAGCATTTGGTAGTGTTAGTACAATGGAACCGATAAGCTTAGTGAAAGTACCAGGTGAACGATTCAACAAGGTAAATTAGAATACTGGTAATGGAATAAGCTTAAAATGAATAGTAGCCTACTTGTAAATTCGGCCTGTATGCTGTAGGAAGTTCGAGGGACTCCAGTCACTCCCTCTGCTCAGCATATAATGATCTCATTATTGACAGAACCACGCCGTCAGCTATATGCCTATCAGAAACTCATCTTTGGTGTAGTTCGCGGCTCATCATCGCTACCCACACAGCAGTACACCAGATTGGGATGGAGTAGTTTTACGAGCACCACTGATGTAGCATGTAAATGGAAGGAAAAACTACCGCCGAATTCCCCCTGTACCGATTAAAATTGGCCACACAACTTTTTATAAATAACAGCAAATCTATGTCATTACATATGGGAAATGAACCTTCTCTGTCATACCATACCAATTTTCTCTTGTAGGTCTGTTTTTTATGTGAAGAGGAAAATCGATCCAGTAAAGCGCACACAGGGGCATGTATGAGTTGTGCAAAGTTGGGTTGCAAATCAGCGTTTCATGTAACATGGTATGTAGTCTTGCGAGTGCATGTTGTACTTAATGTGATGCAACATTTCTAGGCCCAAAATCTCTTTCCTTGCAAGACCGGTGCATGTACCAAGGTTGCACATAAATTGAGTGACATCACTCATTCTTTCTTGACATTTGAGCCTCATGTTTTTCATCCTATTCAAACTGGATGCCAGGCGTTTCTGACCCTGTCTGCGAAGTCCTTATTCGCTTCTATCGCTCGCCATGCTATCATTAATGATTCATCATCATCACATAAATCAGGGGTCAAATGGATGGAATAGTTTGGTAAGCCTACGGCATTGAATAAAAATTCACACCATGTAATATGGAGAAATGTTCTTGCTAGATGCTGTATAGCTCGAACATAAGAATTTGTAAATAATTTTTGTTGTTGTTGGGTCGGATTAAAACCTTTTCCACGCCACATGTGACCTGTGAATCGTAGTTTGTTCATGTCTGGTACAGACTACAGTATTATTTCACTAATTTGGGCATGTCTTCGGCTGTAACTCCATTGAAAATAGAAATATGAAGTACCGGTATACCGGTAGTAATGTGATGGAATTGTATCACTTTTGTTATAATTGTAGCGCACAGATGTCAGGCTTACTTTGCGAAGAATCAACAGGAGTTAATCAGACCAAGTACTGTGGATATTGTAAGGCTCACTTACCAAAGACGAGAAAAACTAATCATAAAAATATGTCTTGCGCAAAGGTTAGTTCCAGTAGCTCCATTTGACCGTTGTGATTATGTGCAGATTTTGTTGGTCCTTGCAACGATGCTCGTTATAATCTGTAGATTTATCAAATCCGCAACAACTCCTCGTCAGAAGAGATGATATCCGCTGAAGAAGATGAACATCAGTCTGTTGAAAGGCGAGCAGTTTATCGCTAATTTATATATTGCTACTGTTATCAAACCTTTGCAATAGATAGCCGTAACCGTATGTATTGCTTATGGAAAAGACGATTTTGATGGGGTTGAACAAATGGCAATGTCAAAGTTGTGAACTTGAAAAGATACATGTCCGGTCTGTACACCAATCCCAAATAAATTTTTCAGCTACAACTTACGCATACACTTGTGCTGGGGATATCTATACGAAGGAGCTATTAGAGATCCACCCCAACATTTCTATGTCAATTGATATCCCTAGCGTGGTTATGGCTGCATCGGTGCCATCGTTTCTATTCTTATGATCCAATATGTATCCCTGGTTTGTACTGTCAAGCAATAAGCAAAATACGAGTTGACAAATATTTTAGCATATCGCAAATTCGGTGTTACTAGGCTACTGTTGAAAGTTTTCCTAATCATGACTTATTTTACTCAAGGCTGCCAAAGCCTGGAGATATTCGTTATACGAAGGCGGGAAAGAAAAGGAGTAAAAGTCTCGAAGAATGTCTAGCGGCAGAAATATCACAAAAATCGAATGTAAGGAAAAAAACGTTTATCTTACTCAGTACTTGTGGGCTATCTTCAAATTTGATCCCTCATTGTTCAACTTTATACTAGGAAAAAGATGTCGATTCTAATGATGAAATGAAAGAGACTGGTGGTGAGATGAGTTTTGCTTTCATTTGTTTTTCAATGTTCCTATAACAGGGCTATGGAGCAGGCACAATTGTGGTGCTACCCCCAGCTCCAGGCTCCACAACCCTCCCGCTTTTCTGTTCTGTTTTTCAACCTCATGTCTGCTCCAGCTCCTTGAATAGGCCTACTCGTGCTAACTACTCCGTCTCCAGCTAAAAGCTGCGTGCTTTGGCCTCTGATTCGGAGCTCCAGGTCCAAAGCTCTGGTTCATGTATTGCTCTATAATACTATGTATACTGTATACTATGCATGTTAACGGTCTTACTGTCTACGTCTCAATTCAAGCCGTCTATAATAAACCTATTTCTTCCTCCATATTAACATCGGCTCCTGTAAACACATGTTTGAATCCAGTCGTGACTCGTGACTGGGCAATTCCATATTCCATACGTCCACTCTTTGTCTGTACATTCTGAGGCATCCATGCCGGCTGAGTAAGGAAGTGCTGGTCTGTGCCTCGAATTGTTTTGCAGGCTTGCAGCAGCTGTAGGCATAGCACCACCGCTCCAGACTAGCCTATTACTATACCGCCTAAAGTGGATGTGAATACGGTACCTTATGTTTGATTGATGTCATTCCAACCACCAAACTAGGCAGGAGGGAATCTTCTAATCTACGCAATTGTAATGGTTATATGCCTCCCAGATGATCAAGAAGCGGCATCTCATCATGAAAAGGAAGCCGCCAATTCAACGGAAAGCTTTGATCACGACCAAGAGGCATCCCGAGATTATGAAACAATGGACGCCGATAGTACAGCTACAAAAGCGGACAGTCTAGAAGCAGATGATAGTTCGTTCAAAATCGATGCTGCAAGCAACAAATCATCTATTTCAACGAGTCTTGAAGGTAGGCCTTCTGAGAATAGTACGGCCGCACTAAATCAGTCGCCAGCTACTGACGCTCATGCAAACGATGAAGCTAAAGATGAAATGCATTTGCCAAGAGGTGATGCTAGTGTGTTTTAGTTTAGACTCTTCTGCATGGGTGTAGAAAGATTTTGAGTAACATCGTCTCATTTGTAGCAATCACTCTAATATTCACTCTCGAATCAACTAGATATTGGTTTGTAATCAAAGATCAGCATGACAGTACAGTATTGCATCAGTTCTTTGATATTAATTTTAGACAACGTGAGAAATCCTTTGATTCAAACTTGCTTATTAATCTTACTACTGTACTTCATTTCACTCTTTCGTAGGCTGTGTCATGCTTTTTCTAGTCTACACTCTAGTCTGCATGGTTACACTGTGGGAAATCTAGTCATACAACTCACTGCAGATGTGATGTTCTGTCTTAATAGCTTGACTGCAATAATTGCCTATATTCTCTGTGTAGATCAGTGGTTTTGAAACTTGAAATTTTTCTGGGTCTTGTACAAAACTTTAACCTACTAAGTAACGTCACGCATGCATGTTACGTCATTTATGATGTCATAGTCACCAGTTTCAATACTTCTAGAGAAATTACTTCAATTGCTGGGTACATATTATTAGGAATGGTACGAAACTGGAATAGGTGCATATTCAGACGGACGCGGACTTTTGGAACGAGTTTTGTTCCCGACCCGTCAGTCCCAACTGATGATGTCATAGACACAAGACACAGCATTATTTATATACACGTAATCAGAGTTCCATGATATAACCAGGACGTGAATGATTTATCGCGCTCCGCCGCTCACTGTTTATTTTGGTATCGCCAACTATGAGCCGGCACTCTATGATGAAAGATAGCTTTGCCTGAAGACATTACTCATTCAGTTTATTTTTCATAAGCTTGTAACATTTCTTCTTGCTAATACAAAAGCTAAAAGATTCGTTCCGAACACGAGCCAAACAAATTAGGCGAGTTTTTGTTCCCATGTTGTACCAGAGCAGCGAGTACCCGTGGAGAGTGGATGACTGAATTGAATAGATATCGGCTCCTTTCCCTCCCCAATGCATTGCATTAATAGTGTGGGTCGCTTATCATCAAACATGAATAAAATATGTGTTGCGTAGTATATCATCCTGCTGTACGAAATCACACCAAGAACAAATAGTTCAACATCCTATTGTGCTTGACCCATGTCAGTAATTTGCTCTAAAATCTATTATCAAATTTATTATAGAAAAATCAAAGCCACTGAAAAGGAAAAAGAAATCTCAGAAAACCGTTACTAGTGGTAAAAAAAAGAAAGATATCAAAAAACATAGTGAGTTATATTATTTATATTTGAGAACGGCTGTTTGGTGTTCAATATCTCCTGAAATATGCATTTCTAGAATACATAATGTTGATTGTCAGAATCAGTGCATGAAGATCAACCAAAATTATGAGTGATATATACTCTAACATTTAATTTTCGCTTTATACAGGTTTCAAAAAAGATAAGAAGAAATCAAAGGATGAAAAGGTTTATTTTTTGAAACAAATTGTAAAAGTACCGAGTGTGATGGCATCTCTTCGTTTACTCTAGGTCCCACTCTCTGGATTTATCCCGTATCCACCTATCATGCCTTCAACAGACGGAGATCCCATTTCCGAAACTGGCACGGCACTTCATCCTCGGCATAGCATTGCTACTCTGAAGCAATTGGGACTTGATCGCAGTGAAGCGTGTGATCCAATGGACACTGCTGAAAATAACAGGTATCAGCTTTTGTATGGTGTGTTTTCTCAGTCGTGAAATTGTCAATGTTTTCCATGTCACAGGATCTTTGGGAATGATTTAGAGGAAGACGGCGTGACTGCACTGCAGAAAATTGTGAACGACCAAGCGAAAGATGTTTTTAGATTCTTCTGTAAACATGGATCTGATGGTAAAGGTGTGTTTCAGACTTTGTTTGCGTATTTTTTCATCAGATTGTGGGGTTGGTGATTTGATTCCTAACCGTGTCACACCACAAAAGTCAAATAATAGGTGTTTGCTCATTTGTGCTACCCTCTAAGCACAATGACATTGGTGCAACATGGTCCAGCATTTCCTTGCCTTGTCTGTAGCAGACACCGTTTGCAATTGTCTGATCACAGGCTAAAATATGATCTCCTGCCATGGTTAGTACTGTCAGTCCAAGGAGAGTTCGGTGGGTTTGTGGCTAAGTAGCAGGAAGGGAATTGTTATGCCAACTTGTCAAGTAACACAGCCTGTTCAACAGCTTGTTTGATCCTCTAGCCGTTTCAAACCTTCACTGGGCAGTACCGGTATAGATTTGTATGACCCGTTTGGTCGGTGATGAGTTACCAGGTAACATTTGAATTGTGCAATTTCCTGCCTATTCTGCTAAGATACTGTCTCTAAGGCTGTGATAGTATTGCCTGTTGAATATTGGTTGGAACTTTTTCCTGGTTTTCAGTGGCGGATCTTATGGATGCTTTGAAAAAGATACGGGAAGAAAATGACAACTTGGAGGATACAATCGTAGAAATGACTCATAGGTATGGAAATTTTAACATAAAGCTCTCCTCTGTTGCGTGCTGTTAAATCGTGCTTTCTCTCTTTGTATCAGGAAGGAACAGTTGATGCTTCTGAAAACCAAGCTTGCTATGTTGCAAGTTCAACCAACTGTTAACCCTGATCGTACGAAGCAGACGCCGCCTAACGCATCATCAACACCGGTAATTATTCCACTCTGAACTGGCAACTGTGTGGTTTAGATTACAGTCCGCTAGCCATTTGCTTGGTCAAGGAGAATTCCAGGCCATGGCTGGTCCAAAACTCTGGCAAGTGAGGTGGGTTGGATCAGGAAAGGTATGCTGCGTAAAACCCAAGGCGAAAATATATCAATGTCTTTCCCTTCTTAATTCTAGGACCTGCTTCATATAAGTGATACGATCATTGATCATAATATTGACCAACTCTCAATAATTTCGACAGCGAGATTAGCCTCAGTAATCATAAAACTGTATACGGGGTTTTTGATAATTTCCGTTGATGCCGCCGACAGTGTTTGTGCGCTTGTGATGTACGACATGGCAGGAACCAAGCTGCCTGGTTCCCACGTATGTGACTCAATGGACCTATACTAGGAAGTTACGGTTATTTACAAGTTGTATTATGTGATGTGACTAGCTGACCACAAAAAAATGGAATGACTGCCACCTCACATCCACAAGGTGTTTACAAGCCATCCACCGCTCAATCTCATCTTTAAAATGTAAATTTGCCTGGCGATTGCAGTTTCACTACCCGCTTAGCGATTAGTTTTCAATCTATTCCAGGTAAAGTCACATCTGCCTGCGACAGATATGCAAATATCTTCTCCAAAACCTGCAGTCAAATTTTCTCCACCAACCAGAAAACTTTCATCCATGTAAATTTGCAATTGCTGGCGATTCGCACGAACCGTTCCGACTTCGTGTTTGGTGAATTTTCTTTCATTATGCATAGCGGCAATTTCTTTGTTTACTTTTCACGCCATCATGTGTATCCAGGGCCACTCGGCGAAATTTTGAGGTCCAAGTTTTTTGGCACCTCAAAATCGGGCTCTTAATAGTGATTGCCTCAAAATTGGGTGTCGTCATTACAGATTTTCAGGCCCCCTTGAAAACTGGTGTTTTGTTGTCTTAGCCTCTCGAGTTTAGCACTGGTCCGAAGCCTGGAAAAATACCGACGGTTGGGCCGGAAGGGCATTTGGAGTAAAAGCTCGGTGACGTCACCAGGTCACCCGAATTCGTAAACTGTTTTGCTATAATTTTGCAACAACCTATATTAAATTTCGCTTTCGCGTAGGAGCTAGGCAAAACACTTGTGCACGTTTTATTACTAATTATTATGTGCTTTATTTATTTGTCTAAATATTTTTGTTGAATAAATCGTTGCTTACGACTATGTGATACCAACTAGCGGTACATAGTCCGACCACTTACGCAGCACGAGCTGCGCAGACTACGGAAGCTGCGTTCGCTCCTTACATTAGCGAAGCTACGTAAGAAACGTACGCTACCTGCACTAGGGAAGGCATATACGCAAAGCACCCTACATAAGCTACTGAATCATCCTAGCTTGGAAACCAGTGATCCAATACGGACGGACGGACAGATAGTCTCCGTCGGAGGGTGCGGTGATATGACCTGCATTGGTATTCGACCTCATCGCCTTTTGATTGAGAGGTCCCGGTTCTAGTCAAACCAAAGACTTGTTGGCCTACGGAGTGTTGTGGTTGTGATTGATACGGGCTATAAACCGGAAGTATTTATTGACACGCGTACCGCAAGCATATTGACCTGGTGTACATGACGTTAGTTGAAAACGCCCTACGCTTATAAGCAAGAACAACAGCAACGGCTCACCAGCTCTACAAGTTTGCTTTTTCAGCACAAGGCCAGCAGAACGCCGCGGCTATGTTCATGTCTCTCTTTGGTCCGATTTTGGAACAATAAGTCGTAACTTCGGTTCGCATATCCAACAGTTGGGCTCAATACTGTTACATCCCCGACATTTCCCCAGGCGTTTTTATCCCAAAGTACAAAAAGACGTTTCACCCTCAGCCGGTGTAGGCTACCCTACGTCATGAAAAAACGGTTTCGAGGGTAACACTTACCTTTCCGTTGGCCGAGCGGTTTAGGCTGTCCGCGGGGTTCCGGGTTTGATTCCCGACCGAGTCAAATCGAATCGTTCCTTCCCTGTTTGGCAGTCGGTTTCGGAGAGCCGTGATTGTAATAGTGATCCGGGCTATAAGCCGGAGGTATTGACACTTATACGGTGTGCATCGACCTGGCGTAGGCCTATAGCTTATGACCTTAGTAGGTGAACATCGACAAAAATTCCAAATGAAAAAAACCCAACACCTAAGTTAAGGCCTAATCGGCCCTTAACTCCCGTTCAGTTGGCCGAGTGGGTTGACTGTCCGCCGTCTGATCGGGAGGTTGCGAGTTCGATTCCCAACCGAGCCAAATCGAAGACTTTAAAATTGGTATCCGTTCCTTCCCTGCTTGGCAGTCGGTATCGGGGAAGTGCGGAGAGTCGTGATTGTAATAGTGATCCGGAAGTACTGACAACGTATACCGTGAGCATCGACCTGGCGTAAATGACCTTAGTAGGTGAAAAACGCCATAAAATTTAAAAAAAAAAACTCAAGGTTAATTTGAGCGCATGTAGGAGGCCTTCACCGGCGAAAGAGGTATCTACCGTAGGCCACCCACGATACATATCTAGGCCTACCTGGTGAAATAGGCGACCACCAACTTTGCGGACGAACGTCAGGACTCCATTCACTTGGCGCGTTATTTTCGTCGCCATACCTTGCGTGAAGCCTCTTCGCGAATGTCTGGGCAATGCGACGATGACAAAAAACGTCTCCAGATAGAACGGCCTTAGCAACAGCATAATATCTGGCAAGTAGTCTGGCTTACCCTCGACTGGCTCACGTGTAAATACACAATATAGAAATGTCAAATTCTATTAATATCACGTTTAGGCCTACGTTATAAAAGCATCGCCCAAACTGGTCGAAAGCTGTTAGACTTCACCGACTATATCGTAAGATTAGCGAACAGTCCGTTATCATAAACCAGAAGGGTAACTAGAAAAGACGCGATTGGGGTCATCAGCCATTTAATCCAAGAATTACGCAAGCAACAAAATTTTCCGTAAGTGCTAAGGCGAAATGGGGTTGAGTGAGTGGTTCATGGGAACAGCCGATCACACCCCACAGTCCCTACTAATAGTTAGCTGGTACTGCAACTAGGGGCAGGCAGCCTACGAAACCCATATTTCCGATTCTCCGTATCAACCACTCACTTGATAGGGTGCCCACTACTACTTAGTCATGGTCAACAAGGTAACGACAAAAAACACTCAGCATGGCGTCGTACACGATAGGCCCCTAAACACCACCAAAATCCACAGCGGCAGAACACTAAGGGAAGATCCCCCTTCCCCCTCATACATTACAACGAGACTAAACAGGTAGCCGTGCCATGCGCTGAAAAGCGAAATTCAGGCACGTACGACGATCAGTATTGCAACATGAGGTAACGGGTTATTGCTACGACATGACTGGCAGAACTTCACGAACAAGAAAGATACGGAACGAATGCAAATTGAAAATTTTTCACATATGTAGAAACAGAAACTTCAAAAAATGAAGAAATGGTGCATAGGTACCGCTGCCTTCACAGAAGGAAATACGGCGGACTGCCTTCACAGAAGGACATACGGCGGACAAGATCAGCCAACGTACCATACAGACACCACTGGCGAATGGCCGCCGACGAAGATACATTGTGATCTCACAAATGAAAGTCATAAATATAATAAGTCACCACAGATAACATAAATGAAAGTCATTACGTAACCAGCAAAAATCGTAACGACCTGGACGAGTAGTGGTCTGTCGTGGATGGTTGATATCAAATGCGCAGTTTTCGACCGTCATGGGTCGCAACTACAAATAATATTGAGCATTTCCGATAAGCATTATGTAAGAGTGGGATAAAATATTTTTAAGCTTGCAAGCACGAGTTGTATACATGAGCTTGAACTGACCCTCTGGGTCGTTTTGGCGGTTGAAGTTGCAGGCTTTGCATATCTGTGTACTGTAGTGCCATGTGACAAACCTGTGCCCAGTAAAAGAAAATTGGGGAGAGTTTGTTTTAGGACAGTACATTTATATATTCGGCACTAGTTACAAATGTGCGCACTAAGTGAGAAAGTTGATATTGGCCTGAATAATCGGCCAAAGATGATAACCAAGCGATAATTAGAGCCGGTATTCATGAATTTTCCATTATCAATATCGGCTATCAGTCATGCAAAACGGCTCAATATCATTATCAGCCTTGGAAAAATCAATATCCGTCAACCTTGACTGTTGATGCCTTGATGGGAATGAACACAGTGGCTGTATGTAGAACTGGTCACCTAACAAGTGATGGAGAAGCAGACTCACAAGTCAAAAAATACCTGCTCAATGCCAGCAATCTCCACAATTTTGGACTGGTAGATTTACGATGTAAGCACGCCGCAATCTCATTCATGGGTGTTTTACTAATTAATCTTATGCACCATTAGTCAAATTTTCCATCTCAAACTCATGTACAAAGAATTACTAACCAGTCAAAATGTTAACTCAAGGCATTCCATGAACTACAGCTAAATTCTGATGTCATTTCAAGTGGCACAACCAGAACAAGTACCATACATCACAGTAAACTGTCATGTTTTGGTTTCTCCAGAACTAAATCAATGAGATAGATTTGCATTACCATATCATTCATGACAAAAGTAGGACACCAGCATGTTTTGATACTGTAATGTGTATTGCTCATCTCTGGTGACGTTGTGACAGAGTACTAATGTCTGATAACAGTACTTTTAACATTCAACTAGTACCTATTGGTCAATCATCAAGTGAAGTGTTATGTTTGAGTGGCTTGTACAAGCCAATTTGGCAATGGCCTCTGCAACTTTTCAAAGATTTGCACTAGTTGCATGTTACTTTCCAAGTAATATTGCTTTAAAGACATTTTAGCTTTTTCACTCATTTCTGGATAATCTCTACCTTTACCCTTACCTAGACATTTGCTATGGCTATTGTCATCTATTTTACAAAAAAATCCTTTCCTATCATCAAATTTGATGTGATTTGAATAATTGAAGATGTTTTTAATTCCTAACGATAACTGAAGCCTTTCAAGGACAAACGATGGACTTTTCACCAACAAATCTCCATCTTCAAGTATAACTTGCGACAGAGGGAAATATTCTAACCATTTGTCAATATGTTCCGAATAACGACCTGGCAAAAGGCATCGTGCTTGCAATGCAAGAAGAGCAGGAGGTGACTTGGCACCTGCGTCAATAACATCTTGAAAAGAAAAGTTGAGTGCGATTGGATCGTTGTGAGATTTCATATGTTGGTACCATGAATAAGCGCGTTTCGCTGGGTTGATAAGCAAAATAATAACGTGCGAATGGGGCAGTAGAGCATGCATTCTATAGGGTGTTACAGGGCTGCTAAAATAATTGGCACTTTTTTCATAAAATAACATCTCGTTACCTCTATTCGGAAAAGAAAAAAATTCCATGTACCAGTCTAGTCCTTTCATATAGTTTGGCGTGTTGAAAAATTGAATCTCCTCAAAAGTCTTTGGACTAGGCTTGCTGGATTGTAAATTCGGGTGCATTTCAAGAAACCAATGAAGTGCGGTAGTACCAGTTTTTTGCGGTCCCACAATAACAAAATTTGGCAGTTTGTCACAGGATTTGTCTTTCGCCCATGTTTCCAAATGCCTCGGATCAGCACACGGGTTACTCCAGATGGGTGTCTCTTCTTCAGGGTAATCTTTGAAATACATGTATGCCATGTCCGCAGGAGGAATTTGAGTGATATGAAGATTGGTCCAGCACTGTACAAAATTAATGGCTCTATCGAATACATACAACGCTAATCGATCGTTTCCATAATTTGAGAAATGTGTCATAAATATGTTGTACTTATTTAAAAGCAAGGTCAAGAAAAGTTGCCCGCCATTGATATGGGAGTCAAGTTTTTCTGGTCCGCCAGGGTACTTCGCTAGGTAATTTGTGTGGGTGAACAACCCACATGTTTGACGAGGCAACACTTTGATGCCTCTGTAAATAAACCCTCTTCTTTTTGTGTCAGGCCTCAAGTTTGGATATTCCTCAGTACTGGTAATATCGATATCCCATACCTTTTTCCAGCATTCATACAAAGGTTCGTGAACTGGAAAAATGCCGGCATGATGTGGCGCGACCGCATAGTGCGTGGAGATGTTAAATTTGTGACGTATTGCAAACTGCTTGTTTGGCTCCATATATTGACAGAGATAACTGACGTTGCCAAATAAATGCGCTTGCATATGCGACCACATATGTGGAAACCATGTAAAATGGTGGCTGGATTCCAGAAACATTTTGTCTCCTTGGATTTCTTCCTCATTCCCGCTGCCAAAGAATTTGCCAGAGAAGCCGAGTAGAAAATTGAAACCGGGAATCTTTGTTCTCATATTTTCTTGGAACTCAATTAGTTTTTGCACATCTTCTTTCTTCATCCTTGTGCCTTTGACGCTGACGAAGATATCATCAATGTCAACTTGTATATACCGATTTAGTGGCAATGCAATTCTTCCTCTTGATAAGAAGCTGATAGCATCAAGAAAAAGAACTTTATTCAACCAAAACTGCACGTTATTACCAAATATGACCCTGCGTATTCGATCATGTTTCCCATCATCAAGAATTACAATAGGAAATTGCGCATTTTCGATGCTACTGGCTGAAAGTTTTGCCTCTTTGGATAGCTGCTCCACAATAGGCCTACTTGAAAGTACTGTAGAACCAACGTCTTTACTCAACTTGAAAAATTTCCTATGTTTTGTATCGGACGGACTTGCAACGGATGCGGAAAGAACTACTTCGTACATGCTGTCGTTGAAATTGAAAACTGACCATGCATTTCCGATGATTCCATCAACTTTTTTACCAGCACGGGTTATTCTTAGCAACTTAGAATTGGGATTAATGAGTCCATTTTTCATTGCAATGTTGGTAGAATACACAAGCGGGAAGTCGGAAAACGGTTCATTATCCAAACTTTTCGAAGGTTTATTCGAGGAAAAAAACAACACCACCCCTACATCATATTTTAAGCAGTACTTGTCAAGAATTTCTCTGTTCCACTTGTTCATTTTCAGATAAAACTCGGCGTCTTCAAATACAACAGCTGTGTACCGACCTCTATCGTTATCAATTAAAGCAGGGAGGTTTTTAACAGTACCGTACTGAGAATGATATTTAATTCTAGCCGCATCCAACAAGACTTTAATCGTTTTTGCATCATGTGACGATGCATCGTGCATGAACAGTAGGATCTGTTGCCGTGTTTTGGATGTTGAACTTGATGAAAAGTGGGAATGAATCGATGCAATATCGTCGAATATGCGTTCATTGGTACGATCGCACGAGGTATCGGATTTTCGTCGGCTGTTATCCTCCGAGGCATGACGATTAGCTGTGACATGCGGATGAATATTGTCCCGTGTCATGAAAAGATACAACAATACAACAAAAAACAAGCCACCAGCAAATTGAGTGACTTTCTTCAAACTTATAATCTTCCTGCATTTTGGCCACATTATAGAAGAATCAGAAGTAATCGAAGTCCTTCCTCAGCATTCCAATCCATCAAGTGCAGAAACAAAAGTTGAATAGGGCCTAGTCCACAAGATCTATATTTCCTAGAACATTCGTTGCAAGGTCATAGGCTATATGATAAAAATGGTCTTATTACTATACCTACGGTAGATCTACCTTTGAAAATTTCGAAGGTGCTGAAAGTGCCATAGATATAATATTCAGCAAGTTCGCACGGAGTTGGAATACGTGGGTAGCCGAACGGTAAGACATTTTGTCAGATTGGTACAAAAATGCCTAAATTGTTCTTTACGATATAAATGGTTACTGAAACTGAATTTTGACATCTCCGATTGGGCTTCCACAGCCGCACAGCGTATCAGAAGCTATCAGGTATCGCTCTCCTCTAAAATCTCCTTGACCTATGGTCCTATTGTATTCTTCCTTCGAATGACTTTCTTTCAGTGTTCGCATGGATGAGGATCACATCCAGCAATGGCAAAACGAGCCTATACTATTCGACATCGCCGGTATGAGAAATGCTAGGCTAGCACAACTTTCAACAAAAGGCCAGTGACGACGGTATGGACTGTAGACATAGAGACAGCGTAGTCTCTATAATGACAGTGATGCAGTATTAGATAACTAACCTAGATGAAGGGCCTGCACAACTTGTCACTCACAAACACAGAGATGAAGTTTGCTGACTGAACAAACAGTTACGGATTCTCCCGACCCGTTATCTCCGGACACGACTCCGGTAGAGTCGGATTTTCATAGAACCAGAGATTGCAGGGTTGTAGCAACCTACTTGTAACTGCAGAAATACGGAAACGAGACATCAAGCTGTGGTCTAACCACCGCAGGTATTTGCTTATCTTCCTGGACGGCAAAGCCCATAATCTTTTGGGACCCAATCATCATGATTTTGGCTTGATGTAGCCTGCACAGTGTACACACACATTACACTACTTCAATCAATCAATCAATCAATCAATCAATTTGATCATTAATTTGCAGGTTGAAAATGAGGCATGCACAACAGAGTAAACATGAGAGGAAAGTACTCACGATTGGAATCTATAGCATTCTATAGCACGCAGACACACATAGTCATATTTTATTGTTATACAGATTATAGTCTGTGGGCATAGAGCTGTAGGTAATCTGTATAATTATAGTTTAAGGTATTTTGGTAGACCTGCCAACTACGAACAACCTACTAAGATGCGACGACATATTTAGAGCAAAAAGTTGGCCTACACCAAAAACAGATTGAAGTGACATTTAACATCGATCAAGGAGAATACAAACACAGGCTATGATTACGTCATAGTTGCAGCTTTACCTTTGCTACTTTGCTCTTCCGTTTGAAACATCAGACGGATATCATTTCCTGTTTGATTTATGATAGGAGCTATCAAACTACACATTAACCTACCTACCGCGTGCAAATATAGCCATATTTACAGCAGCTACGCAGGCCTACTACACCTACACGTTTAGCTAAATCGATTGCGAGTTGAATAGCTAACTGGAGGTGAATTAACGATAACGCGTTGGCTCTGCGATATATATATAGGGTACACTATTTCGTAGCGTGTGACCAAACGCAGAGCCCCATATTTTATCCAGGAGTGAAACCTACACGCTCATAAGAAACCTTATATATCGCTTCTTGGTTTATACCAAATATTCGCAACTGAAACGTTTGTTTATCCAATTATATTCTAAAACCGAATCGTCTCATTCAGATGTGATCGAATGCATCAGAGCCTGTGGAACATAGGATCAGAGGCCTGTTGAATACCGTAAAGCTGTGTGTTTATCAAGACGCGAGCATTGAGCGCTGCATTTTGGAATGGCCTTCCCTACCTTCATTGCAAAAAGCTCAAGTATTATATAGTGTGGCCTCTACGCTTCTATTAGATTGATCTAGCGGGACGGAAGATATGACGCAATAGGCCTACTGAAGCGTCCGAATTTTTAGTGTACACGTGCCGGCCGCTTTGCCATCACCCAAGGGAATATGTCACAACTTTAGACAGACGTCATGAGTGAAGATATCGCCAAAAATTGGAATCGCACGGAGATACGTCATTTAAAAAATTTGACAAATTCGATACTGCAAGGAAACAGTCACTAACTTGACTAACTGCCGACTCGTTTACCCGGTGATTGATCATGGCTGATGGTTTCTACAGTGATTCATGAAAAAGTAATGTTTCATTTCGCGATTTCGAAATGTTGTAGGCGAAGCCTGATCACGCGGGCGTAGTCGAGTTGGTCGCGACTACGTATCTGCTCAGAAGAGAAGAATGCGAAAAAGTGCGAGGAATTAGCATTCTAGAAGAATTCGTTCATCGGTTCCGGAAGAAATTTTTGAATTGTTGTAGGCGCGGCACTGATGCTGAGATTGTAAGGTATATGCTAGCAGGACTTGATTTTGATACGGCTCGATATGTAGGTGTAAAAGTCAGAATTGGTGGCCGATTAAAGTCTAAAATTTCATGACTATGTAGGCAAGAATAAAAAGTCAGATGATTTATACAATACGAGTGAAATTGAAATCTGTATTCAGTCAGTAGTTACGTTGTTACAAGCACGAGAGTTTCCGATCACTGATTTTCAATCCATTGCTGGTCATAATCATCGTATCCATCCTTTTGTTTCAGTGACGCGTGACACAACGTAACGTTCATTGCAATGGGCGAGGTTTGCATATCGTGTTGGCAGTGCTATCTTGATGCAGTGATTTGTTGTTCATGCCCGCAAGGCAAATGCGCTCCGTCGTCAGTGTTGAATTTAACATAATCAAACTTGAATTGGAAATGCTACATCAGGTTTACAGTAGGTTCAATAAGGCCTGTATATGTATTTATTGACAAGTAGTGTATTCAACCGAGTCTTCATCAATTGATTAGCTAATAGCTCACCGTAATTGGATAAAATCCGTATGATATATAATTATACAGATTAATGCAGTGGTATGTGCGGAGGTCGCATACCGAAAACGGTTGTAAAAAGAGCAACATTCTTTTAGTGGGTGTCATCGTAGCGTAATTTTTCTCGCTCGTTACAATTTCATTACGAGCAGCCGCGATCAGAATAGCACTAATATAATGAATCTGTGTTATCTCGATAGCGCTCAAATTTGAAAGGCAGAAAAAAATGTATGTTCTAGGGGCTTGCGGTAGTTTGTCTTACGCTATGGATTGCCAAAACAATAAATCAAATTAAATTGACGTCACAATATATTATAGTCCGAGTATTTGCTATTGACAGGAATAAAAGGCGTCTTAGCGTATTTTACATATTCTTGAAGATTCCGGTGACATAAACACAAACCATGGGAGGTATTTGCAGTTGCCTTGGCAAGAAAGAAATAACAGAAAAAGCCCCGAAAGAGACAACACCAGACGAGAACGGAGAGCAGAATCAAGAAGAAGAAACTGCACAAAAAGAACAAGGAGAACAGCAACAAGAAAATGGAGGCGAAGCCGCGAATGAGGACGGTGCCAATCAAATTTCTACCGAAATTGTCAACGACGCCGTACAAGAAGCCAGTAGTCAACAACAAGAACAAGATGCAGAATAAACATTATATATTATTATAGACTACAATTTAACATGATGGAAACTGATTTGAGGGATAAAACTGAACTTTTTCAAAATACCCATGACGATTGTGACTTCCTAAGAACATTTTACATGCTTCCCTTTGTTCTCAAGCTTTCAACAATCTTACATTTTTTTCGTCTAACTAGTGGGATTAAGAGCAGTGCAACGGCACTCACCCACCGAAGGTAAGAATCACCATGACAATTGTATGCTCAAATTTTCTGTAGGCCTATAGAATTGTTTTGGATTTATGGCATTTCCAACTAATACTAAGTTCATATGCGTCAGGTCAATGCTTTATTACGCGTGTCGATACTTTGGGTTTATAGCCCGGATCACTATACCACAGCCACAATGTTCCCCACTCCCCCGATACTGACTGGCAAACAGAGAGGAACGGTGAATTTACTCATTTATATTTAAACGAAACCACAAAAGCCTACTCGCTGATTTGTGGTCTTAAATGCGGATTAGTTTAAACGCCTGTGTGACATATGATTAGTGGAATGGCATTTTTTCGGGTTGAATGCTTATTGAATGGTTGCATCTTGCATCTGATTTAATGTAATATGCAGACAACGCCTTGCCTTAGATCGATAAGAAAGTCGACCGATGGTAGCCTTACGATCTCCACGGATGTTAAATGCGTTTTCTCATACGATCTTGAATTGTAGGTATATACCCTACCAGTCCTACGATTGGCGTTTGCGATTACAACAAAGGTTACTAACGTTCACGAAGTGGAAATAGGCAAAAAAATATGACTTTATTTGAACTCGATTTGATCGCGTACGTAGGCCTATACTACAGTATTACTAATCGCTATGAGACATCAGTTAATCAGGAGGAGCTTGGCAACTAAATTGACCTTGCAAAGGCGTCTGCAAAGTATAATTGCATCGTCCTTTATCGGTTACTATAGTTGTTCGGCTACATTTCATCACTCGCATCTGGAAATGACGTTAACAATCATGAATAATTTAATGAATAATATTCGAAATGTCAAATCAATCATGGCTCTCGCGCATTGCATATTCTGATAAATACTGTAGTCCATGATTAAGAAGCAATTTCAAGTGATAACGAACCCGTAATTGCCAAATTACCACCAGGCAAAAGCGGATATCAATAGGCGTTGTTGTAGGCCTGTTTATTGCAAGTAAGGCTACAGGGTCACTGTATTGGTTGTCAAAAGCAGGTTGTGATGTAACCACGCCTGGTGGCTTCAAATGGCGCATAACCAAGGCGATCGCCTTGCGCATAAACGCATCAGATTTCAATTTCATAAGCCATCATCAACAGATGTATTGGCTGAGCGCTACGTTGGTCTTATAGACTTCGCGAAATCCAAAGTCGCTGTGTTGATATACCAATGGTAATTTATTGGCATTCACGCAAGAGTGTAGTGTTTTTACGCTATAAAAAGTTTAATTTATTCTTTCCCTAAACTGGTATGATAGCCTACATATCGAATATTGGATCTGCTACCAGAACTCCATATTCGGGTAGCGTGCATACGATACAACGTATTGCCACGCCCTGTTATATGCATGCACGACGCAAGCTTACTGCGCAGTACAAGATCAATACCCGCTGGAGGCAATTGCGCAAAACGTCAGGCATACACTGACGTGACTGAGAAATTCGGCCGCTTACGTAGAACCATCGAAAATATCACAACCAGTTACAAACACAGACATGCTAGCTGTATCTACTTTTACTCAATACGTTGCCTTCTAACTATCTCCTTCATTTGCGCGTATTAGCGTCCCTCAGGCGAGACATTATCGTATCTGTCGGTACTAGGCCTATTTATTTACAATTAGGATGTGACTATTTCGTAGGACGAGGCGTTCTCACTTACAGGTTTCTAAAAATATGTTGTTCATCATATTTCTAGCTTGACGTTCTGGTGTATCCTCCGCATAGTTCACATAGGCCTATCCGGGCGGTAAGCTCCCCGCCTAGCCTAATCGGCTGACATATAAATCAAATAGCAGAGGCCAGTCAACACCCCAAAATGCCATTATTTTAAACTTCAAATTCTGAATTTATAAATTAGATAGAAATTGAATCGCCAATTCAAATCTGGTGTTTGATTGTAGTGTAGCGCATGGCTATAAATTAGTAGAAGTGCAGTTTGTGCAGTTTACACCAAACCGCCTAAATTTGACATTCGAATTGGCGTCAAATGAAGTAAAAAGTGTGAAAATTGGCGACTCAAACACACACGGGAAAATGGAATTTGTGATACGACCCTACGTAGCCTATTACTGTACTGTACCCTGTACAGCACTCCGCACTCCCCGATACTTCCTTCTCTACTTGACAGTCAGTATCGGGAGTATGGAGGGTCATGGTTGTGATATGAATTATAAACCAGTGACACGTGTAGGCCTACCTGTGTACCGTAAGCATTGACCTGGCGTGCGTGACCTTTGTAGTTGAAAAACGCCATAAATCCAAAACGACAAGTGTACAGTGCAGTGACCAGCGATGGCGAGAGGGAGATATAACTTCATATCTGTATCCTGTCGTGCCATATCTGACGTACTTACTCCTACTGAGGGTCTCCACTGCAGTTTCTATGGGACTGAATTGTTATGAAATTGAGGTGGCGTAACCGTCAATAGGCGACTTGGTTTCACATGCGAGCTCAATGAAGCACTAATTCCTGTGTATTTCTCTTGTTTCAGATGTCTTGGGTAATAGCACAAAGGTCACAATAACGAAACGAAGCTCTTCCGTTTGTTTAAATTGAAACAGCCAACTTGTGTAATATATTTTCGTCCCCTGTTCATACATTTATATCCTCCGCCCTGAGCTTTACAGAAGTTTAGATTTAACCTGCCATATGAAATGTTCGATTTGTTTGTGGTCGGACTTTGTATGATTCAATGTGTCGCTTCATCTACTCACATTTTGATATTGCTTCCGCCACATCTCTTTCCAAATTAGAGATAATGTGAGCCTTCGCATCATCGTACCTATGAAGTGCAGTATTATAGCCTATATGATGTATTGGTTGAGTGGATATAGTCCATACTTTTACCTACAGTGCGTATAATGTTGTACGATATGTTGAGTGGAATTCAGTGCATGAGTATAAAAATAGTGATTTGATTAAATTACAAATAAATTAATTATGATGAACATCAATTCGCTTTTATATTCAAAAAACGTAAAGTAAGCCTATGCACCTATTGTCAACGACAGAAGTATTTCTTGAAATTCTAGTGATGGTACGAGTTCGACTCGGGAACAAACTTCGCCTAATCCGTTTAGTTTGTCTTTGAATCGAACCTCACCATGTTCTTGCCTGGAACTTTCGCTCTAGCAAGAGGAAACGCTATAAGCTTATGGCAAATGCGCTGTACGAGGAATGTTCTCGGGCAAGCCATTTTAATCACTACAGTGTCAGATTTTAGTTGGTGATACCAAAATGAAAGGTGAGCAATCTTGAGCACGATAAAGCGTCAAGGTCGTGGCTATAGCACGTGTGGCGATACTGCGTCTTGTGACGTAATTAGTTCGGATTCGGGCTTCGCAATGAACTTGCGCGCCCAAAGTAATGTTCTCGGACAAGCCAGATCTCTGTAGGCTACGTGATACCGGAATGAAACAAGGTGAGCGTGATAAATCATCAAGGTCTTGACTATAGCATTCGACTCTGATTGCACGCACCTATGCACTGTATACAGTGCTTGCAGCTTGTGACGTCATCGGATTCGGACTTCGTAACGAACTCGTGCCAAAAGTTTGTGTTCGTCCGAATACAAACCTAATCGGGTGCCGTCCCAAGAAATTACCTTAGAAGGAAAGTTCCAGGCGCATATTCTTTTTCTTAGCCTACTGCGTAGTTGTAGGTGTACGTCAAAAGCAAGTAGCATTTGGCTGCCAAAGCACAGGACGTCATACGCAGAAAGCTACACTTTCGGAAGTTTCACAAGGTATTGCCCTCAACGACTTCCTGTTTCATGGGAAATAGTGTCGCAAGGAAACCAGTAACAGAGGGCATCATATCAATATAGGTTACTTATGACATGGAGTTTGCACCGTTTCAACTGTTGCCTATCCGGTAGTAATTTTAATTGGTTTAAGAATGCGCTTGCTGTCTGTCTCACGTCGTAGGGTGGGCCGAATACAGCACAATAAATCCATCCTAATTAGCGGGCGACGTTCTGCATGGAAGGCATGGAACCGTGTAATACTGTATTATATAGCCAGTCTACTGTATGATATAATCCTGATGTCAGCTGTATCGGTGGATTTTGAATTCCACCCAAAACACTAACCGGCTTTGTCACCTGACTTGGCGGCCGATTGCCAGAAAATCATGAATATCAGAAACTCGATTCCCGGCCGATTACTGACATTTAGCCTATTTAGGCTACTGGCTCATCGAGTCTGATACCTAAAATTGATCTCGAGACTTGGCTGACGGCCGATACCGATTATCTCAAAAAACGAAAATAGGTCTAATATGGATGGCAACACCCAGCATATCCGAAAAACCCGCTACAATTTCGCTAGTTCCGTCTGAAAATTGAAGTCGCAGGTGTGACTGAGAACTACATTGAAAAATCGGGCAGTCGTGATCGCACCACACTATTTTCCAACGTCAGACAAGTTGTCTACAAAATAATTCTGCTTTTAGTTCAGATAGTTGCAAACCATAAAGTTACATCCAGACTCTGAAGCGTCGACAGTACGGAAGTACTCCTATTTCTAATCTGTAGGAGGATCGGGAAGTACAAACTTACAAGCATGCTAGAATACGCACACATACAGCAACACAGGAAGAATTTTGAGTATTAGCACTGGCCAGTAATTGACAAGTGCTAAAGCTGACAATTCATGGCGGAAAAATGTCAGTACCATGGATCAGCAAATCGGTCAAGTATACTGAGAAAGACAAGATTCTAATCCTAATTTTGTTTCCCAATGACAGCGAGTCATACCTATGTACACACATATACATTGGAATGCAACAATTATGCCAGCCAACCATCACAGCTGTTCCTCAAATCAATATTTCGGTACTAGCCATGTCGTACCATGCAGATTGTTGACAAGTCTGATGAGATACACAGAAGTGGACTAGTGGATAATTGTGAATAGGTTGTCCCGACTTGGGGTGTAATCGTACAAAATATCAATATGAAAATGTTCAAATAGAAGGTCTCCCTTTAACTTAAAGTATATCGCGTGGAGATATGAAATAGCACCTTACTACATGCAACAACAGTGTTCGTTTCTTACACCCAAAATACACAAGAATTAGGGAAAAAACCATAGAAAAATCAAATTATGTGGAGATAAACATCATGTGGTGAAAATCAGTAGATCTGTTGGTGTTATAGAATGGAAAATGGATCTCAATATTCTCACTACTAGAACTACAACCACATTCATGATGAGCATCGATTGAAAACTACCTCATTGCGCTACCACTTCAGGAGAAAATTTGTACGAAATAAATCAGTAAACACAGTTATCAATGAAGATGTGAAAAATCGGGTACCAAATTTTGGCGACAACAAATGGTACACACGTCAAACGACATGGATCAGTCATGTACTTTACTTCCAACGTCCGTCTTCTGCTTCACAAAGATTCTCTACTTTCCATTTCGCTGTCTGTTTGTCAAGTTTTTACAGAAAGCCTCTTCTTCTGCCCTTGCTGCTTTGTACTCACAGAATTTATCTGGAGAAAATAAATACACAAGGGAAAAGGGTATCGGTTGGCAGAAGCATAACATAGCAACATTGCAGAAAGAACATATTTTTACACACAGCCCAATTTTTTATAACCTTATTAACCCTCTCCCTACACACAGGTGCGCAACTCGGGACGGATCAAATTGGGCCCGCAAGTGTCTTTCCATAGACCCAAAGTGTGAATTGGTTGTATAGAATGAGACACCAAGGTTTAAAATCTATTGCGAATTGTGAAGACATAGTCCCATGCTGAAACTTACTGAAAGTGCTAAATGCTCAAGCAAACATTGATTTGATTTAAGGGTGCATTTATTGGTCACAGACATATTAAATTTTACCTTAAAGACAAAAGCTACCCCAATAGCGTTATATATGCAAGAAAGAAATAAAAATTATAAGGGCAAATACATTGTACACACCTCTGAGATTGGCCTAGCATCAGTTTCGACTTTGGCAGACGCACACCCCTATACAACAATGATCTCTTTGGCAAGGAAGGACACTGTTTATTTTTGTCCATATTTGATTTTTGCCGCATTTACACAGATTCGCATGATATACAAACACACTACTGGTGCATATACATATAACAAGTAGCCGGAAGGCTATCGAGGTCAAGTGCCCCCCTCCGCACTATCCTCAATGCACTGGCTGTCTAGCGCAGAAGCTATTGATACAATTTTTAATATCTTTGGTACGACACAGTCTCGGGGTTCGAACACAAGACCTACCGGTTTCGTGGTCGACGACCTACCACTACACCACGAAGCGGGAGGCATAACAAGGCATAACATACTATCACATATCCTGCTTTATACGTACATCATACATGTACAGACACACCTACACATGTAATTTTACATTCCTGACTAGAAAATTACCTGATAATGTTGACATAGATTCCACAAAGAGGTTCATAACATCTTGCATCTTCTCCACATATGCTTCATCATCGAAATCGACTTCCTCGGTGAGCTTTAGCATATCTTTGAAACTTTTCATTATTTTGTTTCCAGACTGCAATATCAACCATGTCAATTGAATTCTAGAATATAGTGGAGCTTATAGCAGCCAATCAATAGATACTGTATTGTAACGAAGATCACCACAGATTTAACGTCCAGACTTGGTTTATTGAGAATTACAACATTCACAATCCACAAGCTTTTGGAGCTCTGCTGCATTATCAGGCTGGGCGTTAAATCTGTGGTGATCATCTTTACGAATTAAATTCTGGCCAGTCCAAATAAGCTGACGGCGCTGACAGATATCACAAAATGACAAAGAGCAATAATATGCCTCACTAATGGATGAATAGATAGAAAGAAGCGACATGACTTACCGTTATAAAATTTCTGTGGCAATCCACCATTTCTTCTTCTTTCTCCTGCAAAGTAGTGACGGTTTGGGTCATTTCCATCATTTCTCTGGAGACTTCATTTTGCTGTCAAAAATATGGAAAAATTTAAGAATCTTCGTCCATTCGTAGACGATATAGGTTATGAGTGTCTTAAGTATTGATACGAAACATAGTGGAGCCTATCCAAATAGTAATAGATCTAGTAAGTCACTACAGACTTTAAATCAGAGGTGACTTACTACATCTATTAGGTATTGATGCAACATAACACTACGAACCAAGATAAATGCCCTGCCGTAGTTCAGCAAATACATACTTGGGGAACACTGAAGGTGGTGACAAACACAATAAACAAGTAAACGCCCACAACAGTCATTATTTTATCGCAATGCAGTCAATCTAACCTGAACAGATGCAGCCAAAATGGCATCTATCTGATTTGGGGACACAGACGATTCACCTTCTTGAATGTCCGACAAGTAGGCTGTGGCATCATCGCCACTGTTCTTTTGACCATCAAATTTATCTGCGTTTAACTCCTTTACTCTGAAATAAGACAGAAAGATAGCAGCGAGCCTTCAGCTGAGAAGTCTGTGTCAGAATTATTTTCAGCCAGATCAGAACCAGCACAATCTGCTGAGTGGCTGTGGTCATTTGAATATGGAAAAGGCTGAAATATGGCGAAACTGCCATAACACTCGCGCATGAGAGTCGAGAGTCTGGCAAAATTTCAATAGGCTTATTGGGCAGCGTACTATCAGTGGATTTGCCACAAGAAAGATCATTCTAGTCAGGCTACTTTTTCTTAATCGGCCACTGACATGGATGCAAACAAAAATCACAATCGAATCATTAGCAAAACATATTCACAAGACAACAGATCACAACACCGGCCATTTACATATTATCTTCAGGCTTGCTAGGCAGGAGTATTGTCAAGTCATCTGAAGTCAATATGTCCAAATCTTCTTGTAAGCTACGATAACCTTTCAAATTGCCATTGCCGGATTCGACACTGACTTCCAAGTTTGGATCGTCTGACAATTTCTCATGATGTAGATCGCTACCATAGTTCGATAGGCACGTATCGCTGTGGCTTGGACCATGACCTAGGGCAGTAGATTTCTGAAGTACGATGGCTCGTGCGACATCGCTACTGAGAAATTTTCCACCGTCCTTCTTTTTTTCCCGGTGGCTTTTTGTCACAGCGACTTGTTTTTTCACCCGAGTAGGAATGCGCGACAGATAACTGCTTTTCTTGGACGAAACAGCTTTACAGGCACGTATTTTTGATTTAGTACATTGCAAAGGACTGCAAAGACGTGATGTCGTGACCGTATTTTCGATTGATTTCACATTTGTTGTAGTCATAGACAAGGCTTTTGAATTTGACACAACAAATTCTTTCACTCTACTCATCACGCAAACAACGGTAAAGAAAATATTCACGAACGGAACGATTCACCAATCGCACGACAACAAATAGGAAAATACCCATTGCATCGGCCATATTCCAAGTTGAGCAACAGAAGAAGCGGAACAAAGCAGAAACTTAAATATTTTTCGATAAAAATATATCGAATAAATTCATGACAAACCTGTCCGCGTATCGGAGAGAATTGAGAGTGTGCTCACAGCAACTGATCCCGGGCGAAACGGTTGCGATCATACAGGTTCTGGAGTTTTCCCCGATAAAAGAGTCACGCAGCACCTGAGTTAGCGTGCTTACTCGAAACGGCAGATGGTCTTGATTCGTGCTCATTGCTCGTATGCATTCCTATCAGATAAATTTCAAGTTGTTCATTTCAAAAGTTGACTGAAGATTTCATATACATAGTGCACATAGTGTTATTGAGCAGAGCTACATTTTGCGTTAATCTGTAATGTATATAATGTATAGAAGAGCAGATTTTGACACCATGAGTCAACACATCCAAATTCCAAGAGACTGGAGAGCACGTGGTCAGCTCACATGATCTCAGAAAAAATGCATTCACAGAAATTACCGGTGCATGTAAACCACAGAAGAAATGCAGTTTATTAGTTACAACATAACAGGAGGTAATGTGTTCGAGTATAGATGAATTTAATGCGAAATACCACAAACCACACAGATCATAATATCATAGGTCATTATTTCCCAACCATTTTTGCTACATTCCTCCTTTGCTGATTTCAAAAAAAATTCCTCCCCTAATCTAAATATGCACTAAACCAGTACGAGTAAAAAAAAGGTCAGCCAGCTAGTCAGTCGACCCACTGTACTATGATTTCAACACATTTTCGAACAAATGCGATTCCATGCCACCCAATATTGTTAAGTAGACACCCACAACACCCTGTTCAAAAGCCAATAGTTATCTTAAAATCAAAGATTTGACATTCCTCCCTTGAAATGGCAGAATTCCTCCCCGGTTGGGAACCACTGCCATAGGTATATATGTCAACACATCCAAATTCCAAGAGACCGGAGAGCACGTGCACGACAAGACCAGAGGAAAAATGACATTCACGGCGATAAGCCGATAACTGAACCCACAAAGGAAATACAGTTTACTAGTTACGACATAACAGAAGGTAATATATGAAACACAGCTAAATTTAATCACATAACACCACACAGTGACACAGATCATAACCCCATGTCAAGTCAACATATCCAAATTCCACACGTGGCAACTACCTAGCTCTCAAGACTAGAGGAGTGTGGTGACTTATACAAATCATAATTATCATAATTGTCTCCTGCACAGACTGTGTACGAAAATGTCTGTCTGCCATTGAATTGACTCCATGATTTCAAGGGAAAAGATTTGATATCAAAATCTTGAAAGTCATAAATCAAGCCTATGGCAATAGGTGGGATGAACTCATGACAAATCAATGCTCTCAAATCGTTGCAGCCAATGCACACAGAGATATGCTAAAATAGTTCATTAACTTTCACACTTACTTTCAAGGCTAGCAAACTTTTATTAATTTCTGATCCTTCGATTCTTGTTTGACGTGAAGCACTCATTGTATCCGCCCCTCTTTCATTGCCTAAGAAAAGTAAATGACTTGATTATTCAAAGATAAGCTCGTTTCATGTGTTGGATTCAGATGGATTATAATGGTGAGTTTGTGACTATCCCACAAACCACCATAAGCATTCACAGAAATAATCTGGATAGTAGCCAATTATAATCAACATGACAGATATGGAGCAGTGGTTCTCACCCTTTCTACTATTGTATACCAGCAAATTCTTATATTATACTTCTGTGAATGGACTTTCTAAGGCATCGCTCCTCAAATGCAAATCAATGCCACCATATTGACACAAACCATAATGTGACGTTTGGATGTCTCAAAGTACTGCAACCCTTGGTAAAATGAAACTGATCATGAACGTGTGTTACTTTGGTCACACAGCAGCAACACAAACCCATAGCGAATGTTCTGGCGAGTACAACCACTTCAATGTTCAGTTCATTAAAATGTTTCGTAGACGTGGATCGGCGACGTCGTCGAACCGGTGGTTGGGAACCATTGATAGAGTGTCCCCACCGTTTTAACGTCAAGACAAATTTATTGAAAAATTCATTCACAAGCTTTCAGAGCCTCCACTTCTTCGTCAGGTGAAAATGGATAAGAATGCCACAATCAGAGGTAAGAACTAAGAACCAGAGCTTCAATCTTTCTGGGAATAAGTAACCGCAGGATCTATCTATTAGCAGTATCAGTAGCAGTTAGGTAGTGAATTTTAAATCTTTTGCGATTCAACTTCGTTCCAAAGTGATAAAATCAGACATCAATTCACTGGCTCATCTCCTGCACACCTACAGCATAATTATAGGCTATTGTAAAGTAGGAAAACAATCATTGAGATACATGCCAAACAGCCTAGTGGTCAACATAATGTCAATAGTCTTATAGTTATGCTCGATGCTCACCAGCTAAATCAATGAGTGAAAATTTTCCGTGAAGTTTTGTCTTTGAGCGAAGAATAATTTGAAATACTGCATGAGAACGAGACGAGTGTTGATTAGCTGATGTCACTCCAGAGGTTCTGAAAAACAAATTCAAACTCTACATAAACTGAGTATAAATACATAGACCAGTTGTTCTCAACCACCGATGCTCGAAAATTACCTGCACTTTGATGCATCGGATATGATTTGTAGAATATCATCCATATCAGTCACAGTCTTTTCAGTAAGACCAACAACTTGAACTTCTTGGTTCTTGTCCTGTAGCACTCGAAGTCGAGCCTTCTTATTCAACAGATCAAATACCTGTAACATTGGCATGGGTGTCATACTAGGAAATCTATTGAATATAAACAAGACTTGAAAACTTTTACAGATGGTGCACCCTAGTCTTAAAGTGCATACGTTTTTCACTTTTCTTTGAAATTTGTATAAGCTACACAAAAGTGGGAGGGTGCTTTCAAAAATATTCAGATCTTGACACCCTGGGCCTCACTACCTGATTTTTAAGGAGGACCAGGGCATCAAGATCTTAATACTTTTGAATTTTTTTAGATTTGACTTCAATGTCAATTGGGCCTTCAAAATCAGGGAGGGCATCAAGTTCACAATATATTCGGAATTTTTTTGGTTTGTGTTTCTATGTCAATTTTTACCCTCCCATTTTGGTAGACAATATCAATTTCGAAAAAAAGTGAAAAATATACACTCTAATAGACATGGTAGAAGCCACAATATTCATCAGCTGTGAGTAGGCCTATGGGTAGTTAGGTACCTACACCCAGTCAACCTTCAGAGGTGTACGAATCCTAACTTTTTAAGCCAAGCCTCAATATTCAAGCTATCTTTTAAAAAATTCACAACTAGTATACAAAACGGTTTTGCTTTTAAAACATCCATGGGTTGTCCTCTTTACAACTTAATTTTCAATTGCTGTATTGTCTGTGATTATATTATAATAGGATAAAGCTTGTGAGGACATACATTAGCATAATATATTATATAGATCAAAATTCATCATCACATTTCTGATAAAAAGGGTCCAACAAGGGCAAACTTGTATTTCGGGCAGGCAAGTAAGGTACTACAAAATGTGTGTATATATACAACACTTGACAAACAATGTAAACCACCTTAAGAGAAAAGACTATTGTGCTTATGAGCTCTTGAAAGGTACTAGGGAGATTATTCCAGTTAGATTTCCTGTAGGTTTGAACAAAATTTGATAGCTGGATTGGGCAAACATCACATACCCAAAACGAATAAAAAGAATTCCTTTCAGTCAATTTAAAACAAAACTTTCCAAAACACAACTAGGGATTTAAATATCGAATCGCTCGTGATTTCGAATACGAATCGAATATTTTTTTCGAATCATCGAGTCTCTGCCTTCAAAGTTTTATGCTATTGAGGGTGATGTGGATGTGGACTCAACACGCCAACACGGGGAGAAATTTTGTTTAATTCAATATACTGTGATTGCAGTAACAAAATCTGTTGATTTGAACTGTTTTTGTCGCAAAGCACACGAGGTATTCGAAATCTGTTTAGCTGTCAACAAAACAAAACATTGCCAAACACTGGCTGGCACTATAGAAAGTTAGAAACTGCCCTTGAATCTATTCGAATTTTTGGTGATATGAATAGATTCCGAATATTCGATTCCGTGTGCCTATCACTACACACACAATCCAACTGAGACAGGCGCTAAAGGCAATGGTAGACAATCAACCATATTCAAATTCAAGAGGTACAAATATGCCTCCTACAAATATTAGCCCAACCTTGTTAATAAACTTCACAATTCCTACCCCACCATCAGAAGAAATAGCATATATATATATATATATAGTCAAAATTATAGTCAAACTCATAACGTCACATCAACAACAAATTATATTCAACTTATACAAGCTGGTTAGGGCGGCAGTGGCTATCAAAATTTCGGAAAAGACTAAGGATATATATACCAGTTCTACCCAATGTGCCTGTTCCCATCTGGTAAGGTATCTCTATTTCAAAACACTATTATACAGAAAACCAAACAGGCAGACAGCATTAAATATTGATGCTTCCGAGCTGTCAAGTTACTGTACATTTTCTCATATCGTTTCAGTAAAATTGTGCCAACCCTACATTCCTATGACATCGGCTTACAAATATTTCCATTTGAAGCTATAATAACATACACTTCATTCAAATCTATGTGAAAGGTATATTTAACAACAGCCATAAATTGTATTGCAATCAATGCCTGGCTTTGATGTATTCAAGCATAAATACATACGGTACTGTGAAACTCCAACATTTCTTATTTTTTGTAAGGAAGACCGGGACGCATAACCTATTTATATGACGTCAGAACAGGCCTTCACCACCTTAACTTTAGACGCACACAAATATCCTTGCGCATGCATTGGACACAAGATACGTCACAGCTTCCCCTTCTCATTCGCACAAGATGATCTCACATTGATTAGTGACACTAACACGAAAACCAGTCAAGTAGCCTAACACCTGATGAAGAAGCGGAGCTCCAAAAGCTTGTGAATTATATTCCAATAACCTTGACTGGACATTATATCTGTGGATACTGTTGCGACGTATTACAACATATCTATAACTATTTGGATCGTCTGCCAGCTGCTCCAATATGAAAAGGGGAAGACTAGATCAAATATCTACTGCAACAGAGATCATTAAAGCTGTTTGGAAAATTGTTGTTGTCCGGGACAGTCGGGACAATCCCTGTCTTACCAGGATGAATGATAAGCCTACATGTGAAGCAATACTGACCTTTCCGGAGTATATTTCAAAGAACGCACAATACACAGTGAGATGTAGATGTTGGTATGAAGGAGATTTGAGGAAATGAAAGACATCTTGTGCTGCAAAAAAAGTAACACTGTACAGCAAATCTATCGACGTTAATCCGGCATTAGAAACTCACCGGCAAGTGCGTATATCCCTTTGCTAGTGTCTTGCATTTTACCAGATGTGAAATCACCACCCATCGTCTAGACATGAATATTACATATTTACACCGAGCCTGATTTTTCGAGGCAGCACAGATTGACATGGTGTCACAACACAGGCCTAGCAATGCTAGCATATATTTTTACTAAAGGTTAACACGTTATTTGAATTTTTTATTTATTGCTGGTCGCCCTTTTACAAGTGAGGTCATGTGCCTAGTGCCATGCAGACGAATAAACTGCAGACCATGTCAACCCTTCCTGCGAAATATAGGCCTACAAATCTGTAATGGAGTGACTAGTCATAGAACCTGGTTGAGGCCAACAAGCAGTGGCTGCCAACCTGCCATATGGTTGCACTAATGTCTAGTCCGAAGAAATCCATACGAAAGAGGTTGCTATAATAAATTAATAATATAACTTGAGTATAAGAATAAAAATACTTACATGTGTTTTCCCACTGCCAGTTTGACCATATGCAAAACATGTGGCCATTCCACCACCAAATATACAGTGAACGAGTGGACGGGCTGTGTACCTATCACAATGAGATCTCAGTATAATCAAACTGGCGTTACATTATATTACATGAGAGAGATACCAACCTGTAGACAAGTTGATTTGAGCAGGTTTCATCAAATGCATAGTCAAAGCGAAACTTTTGATTTTCCAAGTACTTTGTCAAATCAACTTTTGTTTTCGGCTCGCTCACCTACACATACAAAAGTGCAGATATGATAGTAAACGGGGATGAAGAAGCCGAACCCGGAAGCGGTTACTTTTCCATGGAAGCGAAAGCATGATAATTTTACCACTTCTACAAACAATAGCGGTTTATTACATATCTACACATATTTGGTATTAATTCCGGCGTTATTAATACGTGAAATCAAGACCGTTGTCAGTCGCCACACCACGCGAGGGACATGGCTAGTGTTCAGAGTGGCAGCAACTTAGGGACCTCAGACACTGAAATCTCAGTTCACATTTACAAGCGATGTGTTTTAAAACCGGAGTCGGCTTGCATTCAAATTTGTGCAGTGATGGTCATCATTGGTCATAGTTGCATCGTCGCTAGCAATTTTTAATAGAACACACAAAAACTACGCTCACCAACAAAACATCTTTGCTGGGGATCGTAATGACGTCGATTTCTTTTCTGGAAGCCTCTTTTCGATTCAAAGGACGTTTGCGAACGCACACACAGATTCGGTGATCCGCCACCGGTTCGCTGGCTGCCAATGGGTGCATCTCTAAGCTTTCCCTGTAATCAAAAAAATATTACAATCTAGTGTCACTAGCGAAGCAAATTATTAAACACTAGATAGCGATTATAGATACCGATTTGAAATTGCTTGTGATTTGATTCACTGCACTCATACCTAATGTGCAGCATCCGGAAAAACCAGTAATTGTACCTGAATTCCTTGACCATGATTGCAAACTCCCACATTGGATTATTGGGGTCATAATATTGCCTTTTCAATTCCCGTTCTTTGACTTGAGCTGCTCTTCGTTCTTCTCTCTTCTGGCTTATTTTTTCTACCTGATCAACTACATGAGATCTACGAGAACCTGCAAATATGAAAAATGTATTTCATAATAATAATTTAATATCCATATCCATCATCAAATTTGACTGATGATGAAGGAAAACCCTTTACAAGAATCATCTTTTTGTGTCTTGCATTATGACAGTTAAATTCTAACTCGAAGCTCTATTATTTTGTTGTACACAGCACTACCCGACACTGACTGCCAAGCAGAGAGGGAACGGATACCAATTTTAGAGTCTTTCTTCGACTCAGTTGGCAATGGAACCCTGGAACCTCCCAATCAGGCAGACAGTCCAAACCACTCGGCCAACCAAACGGTCCCCTGTCATTCTATTTCTGACTCTGTTATAAACAACGAAACACAAGTCAACTTTATCACTTACGTGTGTTGCCTGACGCAATTTCAGACACCCGTGACATCTTTGGAATGTGACCGTTTTGTTCATTGTTGTTATTGACAGAAGCTATATGACCTTCAGGAATGACTGGTGGGACCATTCGACTTTCTCGCTTCACTCGACCAGGACCTTGCGGAATGTGGGAAGGCCGAGATTCAGAACTCTAAATGTATACATATGTGCTGTTAGTTAATTAATAACAACTAGGCACGAAATATCGAAATATTTCTAGAAAAACCACCCCTCACTCATTTCGAAGTATTGATCTGTGGAAATGGTCAATAGGGTAATTGATTGATATCGATATTCTTAATATACCGGTACGTCAGTATATATTTCCTCACATCATGCGTAAGTTGCAATCGACCCCAAGGTGCATTACTTTGTTGTATTGTTATTTTCCTATTTACATTCCTACTGTAGTGAACTGCTGTGGCTGACTAAATGACAATGCATCGTCGTATCGCCACCAACCTGATATATGCATTGTGAAGTTTTCTCTTCAAATACAAGCCTGTCTGTCTGTCTGTCTATGTGATTGCACCCACTTTTCAGATTAACAACAATTTAGTCAAACACGAAATTTCCTTAAAAATGCACATTTCCAGAAACTGAAGCGATAAAGCCATGAAGCTTTTTGACATTGTTTTCAAAATTATCTCGCATGAAACCACATAGACGGAGGGAAGAATGAGGCACCTGACGGTCTGATAATCTAGGCTACGCACAACAACAAATCTCAAATATATAACCCACATCATCAATAACCACAGGACTCTACTTGATATCTTCATGGCTACTCAAAGAAGCACATTTTCACATCTAGCGCACAAACATAAGACCAAATTGTTTTGACTAGGGCAGGGGTCGGCAACCTACGGCCTGCAGACCAAATCCGTCCCGCGACATAATAATTAGTCACCAGTATTACAGGAATACGGCTTGTGGCTGTGGTTTTATAAAAATTGTTGCGTTTTACTGTGAAGGTGGTAGATTACCACGAGATTGTCTGGGGTGAGAGGTTCGTGCTACCTGACGATAAAGGAGCACAGAACAGGCACGCAGCATTGCGTAACCCCTGCAAGTCGTTCAAGTTCGGCCTACCAGAACTCCATCTAACATGAGTCAAAGTGTTACTGAAATTCTGGCCCGCCAAAATGTCGTAAGTAAACATCTGGGCCGTACGTCACAAGCAAAGGTTGCCAACCCTTGGACTAGGGTAAGAAGTGAATGAATTTATATTTATAACCTGAAAAGAGAAATACAACAACAACATAGCTTTTACCTTGGCACTAATTCGGGAGTCTGACACTGATTCTGGATCTGACGCAAATTCTGGGTTCAGTTCCATCACCATTTCCAGATCCACCTGTCACAAAAATATAACATGCCATATTTTAATAGAGAAGCAAACAGGCAAAGGTTTTTTGTGATGAATTAAGTTCCTTGTGTATATAGAAGTGGTGTTATAGTATGGAAGATGGAACAAAGGTTGAAGGAAAATAATATAGGTTTCAAAAATATTGAAAATTATAACATCTACCTAACACCAACAAAACATGGGGTGTTATTTTGCTAGGCCAACGTAGTTGCATGAAAAGGAAGCTACTTTGAAGCCTTTATCAGGGATAATTTAGCATAGCCTACCTCTTTACCCTTGGTCTGTCCATTTTCAAACCATTCAACAGTCACAAATCCAGGTGGTTCCAACATAGTAACGATGGACTGATGCACTCGCCCTTGAAGAAAAAGTACCATATACGGTACAGTAAGGCTGAATACAAAAGTCATAATACAAATCATATACCGTTGCTTCTTCGAATGTTAATATTCGCTCCTTTTGCGAGCTTTCCGTAATCATAAACATCCTGGTCGTCATTTTGCTGAGGTTGCGCCATCTGATGAGCTGAAGACACGTCAGTACAACAACAAGAGTAAAATAAATTTTGATTTCAAACTAAAATGCAAAAATGTAGCGACATGACTATTTGAGCAATCGTAGTAGTTTCTACTTTCTACCGTTGAAACTGTACCGTAGCGTACGAACCAGAATCCCTCGAATCCAGTTTTTGTGTAAGACGTGACCGCGATCCGTACCCAAAGAGTAGATCCGACCCGACATTGCGACAAACAAACCAACCAACCGAAAGCGACAAATAATTTGACTCGTAAATTGCATGCATGAGTGGAGAAAGGCGAATTATTTCGCCTCACTGACCACGACAACGACTCTTTACCGTTCCTGGTGGGACATGCCAAGATGACGCAGTTCTGCATTCTATATCTATAATTATATCTATAATTCTACCATAGAACTCTACTATAGAGACTGTGTAGTCTCTACCCAGTCTCTATAATTCTACAGCATCTGTTGCAAATAGTAGAACATTTGCAGAGAGGCTCGGGCGCAATCAAATGGTTAAGTAGTAGCAATTCCTATGCGCATGAGGTCGATAATCACCACCTAGTGACTTTGCGCCACTGCTATCTTAGTTTACATTAACGGTACCTGTGACTGCTGCGACCCACCTAATAACGTATATTGCAAAGACCGACACTGTACGATATGAAATACACGTACCGGGTAGGATATAGCTAAAGTAAAATACAGCATCAGCCTTCAGCCTCAACGAAGAAAACGGAACAGCACGAGAAAATAATGATGATTATGATGACTTGATGAGTAATAAAGAGTTTAGTCTGGTGTACCGACTACTTTAGGTCTTTTACACCACTCTATATACTTATTTAAAATAAAAATTATTAACATTACATTACCGGTTAAACATATCTTCCTGTCGAAGTAACATAATTATAATAATCTATCAAGTGGGAAATGAGACCAGGGTTGGTTAGAAATTCTTTGATTGTGAAAGGAATATCGTGTTTTAGGGCCTGTTGTCTAAAAATGGATCTTTGACGGCTGTATCTGTGACAGTAACGGAGGAAGTCGTTAACTGTTTCTCTGCTGGTTGTTGCACAACAGAGAGAATAGAGACGAATAAAGCCACAGCGCATATAGCCTATAGGCCTATATATATAGGCCTATATATATATATATACAGATGGGGGCGCAAGAGGCGCTCGTGAGCAATCAAATAATTAAACCACTCTTGTCGCTGATAGGCTCGGTAATTAAAGCAACCCAACAAAAGATGTGTAAGCGTCATGGAGCAGATTAGCGTAACCTGCAATGGCCACAGGAGTATAGCTAGCCTACTGTTCGGTGTGTCTGCGCTGCAACTGCAAAACCGCGTTTGAGACGCAGGGATATTAAGAACAGCTACAGTTGGAATGGATAGTTGATAACCTTATCGTATTCCAAGCATAAATGATTTGTGGTCACTTCTGCTGTTCAGCACTGCCTGTCAGGCTTACAACAAGCCGTAGATGACGCTAGAGAGATAGAAACGCGAAGTCGTTCGGAAAACCCAAATTCTAGTCCGCTGCATCCGCATTCATCTTCACCAGTTTATCCCATCTGCATATATTCTCTCCCACAAATGAATGAATGATATTTATTATTTATTTATTATTTATTTATTATTGCCATAAATAACACAATGAAAATGCGAGGAAAACAGGCCTATGTACCCAGATATAGCGCAGGAATCTATGTAGGCCTAGGCCTAAGCCCGCTATGGCTTTAATTATTGCCGCGCTGACACACCGAGGTACGACCTCCGCCAAAGAAAATGAAAACGAAGTAGCGAATGAAATCAAGTACCAATGATATAAAGACCCAAAACCAGACTGAAGCGGTCGATACAAGTGGGCTTGTATGAGTCGCTATGATTGGAGCCCTGGCGTATTCACAGTCTCTGTCAACGCACGCAGTCGCGATCTATCTTGCTGAAGTTCTCTATAGTAATCCCGACCACAAATAGATTCCCGGAAAGTACTGTAATCCTCAGCAACGTCACCAACGTATACAACGTATCCACCAAAATATGATCACGAAAGTATGATCACGAAAGTATGGTCAAAGACTTGTGAAATTACCAGACTAATAACATACTAAAAAATGAGAAGGATTACAAAGTAAAAGGCGTATAAAGGATAAATAAACGAGGCGCGTCCCAGATAAGCGGCTTCCCGCGTGGCTCGTACTGCTGGTACGCCATTTCCACGAGCGTACTGGTCACAGTGGTCGGTATATTACTTTGAACGCAATCCGTCAGAGTGGGTATTGGTTGATTAATGGATCGTCTACGGTGTCACGTATAATCAAATGGTGTGTTCTTTGTGCGAAATCACGCCGTCCACTAGAAATCCAGCGCACCAGCAGTCTACCCGTTGCTGATAGATTTTGTACCGAGGCCCCTCCTTTCACTTATGTGGGTTGTGATGTTTTTGGTGTATACTACATCAAAGAAAAGCGATCATTACTGAAACGATATTGTGTAATTCACTTCCATGGCTTCTCGAGCAGTGCGTTTGGAATCCCTGAATGAGATGACTACCGAATAGTTTATTAATAACGCCTTGCCGAGGTTTCAAGCTAAAGTAGGCCCCTTGAAACAGCTGCGATGCGACTTTGGTTCAAACTTTGTGGGTGCATGTAATGAATTGAAAAAAGCTGTGAAGGAAATTGATAGTACGAGAGTGAAAGATTTTCTGCTGAGTGAGCGGTATGATTTGTTTGATTTCAAATTTACCGTGCCTCTTGGCAGCCTCATGTCTGGGTACGTTGAGAGATTGATCCGTACGGTGCGAGCTGTCCTTGATCCTGTAGTTGCTACATTTGGAAATTGTTTATCTGATAAATCGTTTCGTACTTTTCTTGCAGAAGCTGAGAATATTGTTAATTCTAGACCGCCATCTGTTGAAAATTTGAATGACTCAACTGCACCTCCTCCTCAGACCCCCCAACATGTGCTTACTTTGAAATCTAAAGTTTTGCTACCCCCTCCCGGCGTATTTCTAAAAGCCGATCAGTATCTCGCGAAGAGGTGGCGTAGAGTCCAATCTATCGCGAATGAATTTTGGCACAAATGGAAGCGAGAGTATGTTGCTTCATTCCTTGCGTTGTTGCCAAAAATGGCCCAATGTGAAGCGAAACTTGTCAGTTGGGGATATTGTCCTGATTTCTGACCCCAACACCCCAAGAAACTCATGGAAACTAGGTCGAGTAGAGACAGTCTTCCCCGGTGATGACGACCTGGTAAGAAAAGTGAGAGTGCTGGTTGGCTCTCGTGAACTCGACACCCGAGGTAAATGGAGTTCTGCCGTAACCTACCTCGAACGCCCAATCCACAAATTGGTGCTCTTAGTCCCTAGCGAACTCTAGGACTTGAATTGACTCATGTGTATTGTTGTATCATGTATGCCTTTAATTTCGTTTGTTGTATTTCTGTTTGACGTCCCTTTGTTGTGTCACTATTGGGAAGGAACACTTTACGTTCTACGAAAGTGCTATTCGGTGGGGAGTGTAATGGAGGGCAGCCGTATCCGGTACCCAACCACTGAGCCTTGTACGTGCGAACGTCTGCTCCGAGACTAGTTCTCGCGTGTTATAGTCGTCGTGTCTGGTGATCGTTCTTTCACGTTTCGCGGGATGCCGCTTATCTCGGACGCGCCTAGTTTATTTATCCTTTATACGCCTTTTACTTTGTAATCCTTCTCATCTTTTAGTACGTTATTAGTCTGGTAATTTCACAGGTTTTTGACTGTAGCGGTCGATACAACTGGGCTTGTATGAGTTGCTATAATTGGAGCCCTGGCGTATTCACAGTCTCTGTCAACGCACACAGTCGCGATATATCTTGCTGAAGTTCTCTATAGTAATCCCGACCACAAATAGATTCCCGGAAAGTACTATATTCCTCAGCAAAGTCACCAACGTATCCACCAAAATATGATCACGAAAGTATGGTCAAAAACTTGTGAAATTACCAGACTAATAACATACTAAAAGATGAGAAGGATTACAAAGTAAAAGGCGTATAAAGGATAAATAAACGAGGCGCGTCCGAGATAGGCGGCATCCGGCGTGGCTGCGAAACGTGAAAGAACGATCACCAGACATGACGGCTATAACACGCGAGAACTAGTCTCGGAGCAGACGTTCTCACGTACAAGGCTCAGTGGTTGGGTACCGGATACGGCTGCCCTCCATTACACAGATGATAATGAAATCACATTATAAAGTGGCTTAATAGAAAGTGGCAAAAAAGCAGAAGTTCGGGCCTGAAATCATATAACAATAGACCAGTGGCATACAAATACTACAGGAAGCAAACGCCGAGCTTATTGTCCGTAGTATTAATTGTATTGTATATTTATTCACCAGCCGAGCGGCTCGCACATTTAAGCATACAGACAGAGAAAAGAACAAAAATGCCAGTAAGAAGAGGATGGACCGAATGCGGTCGCTAATTCCCCCCTCCCCCTAATAAAATTTGACAGGTCGGTATGTAAAAGTCGGAATTTAAAGGTCGAGAGAGTGTTCGAGTCAACAACACTATGAGGCAAAGAATTCCAAGTCCTTATGACTCTAACAGCAAGGGAATACTTGTGACAGTCACGTCGGGCTAGGGGTAATCGAAGCTTGTACATGTTGGACCTAGTGCCACCGTACAAGGCCCAGGAAAAAAACGAATCGAATGGTATACATGAGAGCCCGTGGAGGATTTTATATACCATGATCATATCCCGTCGCAGGCGACGTAACTCTAGGGAAGGTATGGATAGAGCTGCTAAACGCTGTTCATAAGGCAAATGACCCAGTCCGGGTATACGTTTGGTGAAGGCCCGTTGAACACGCTCTACTTTCTGGATGTGAGTAGTAGGCAAGGAGTACCGTCCTGTTGCCTGTGCCATGTTAGTTCTTGCGTAACTTTACGAAAAATACTTCTGTTCTATTGGATGGATGCGCAAGAGATGACGTGTGGGCATGCGCAACGCGTAACCAAATCAGTATACCATTAGTGAACCGGTTTGAAGCAGATATATCTTGACCGGTTCAACATTTCCCGCTCTTCCTGATTCGCATTTTTGTCCCCATTCAGGTCTCTGCTCAGGTTAATGGCCTTCACACACCCACAATTTCAACCAATCAGCGGACAACCACACCCCTTACCACACCCTCCTCAGCTGATATCTATCGTATGTTTTATGTTTACTTACTCGTTTGGATAAAGCAGTCGGGCTCTCGTTCTAGCAGGTTAGCTCGGTGAGGGCTTGTTGTATTACTCGTCATTGCATTGAGATGTACAAGATGGGCCGATGCAAGAGCATTCTGGATGGCATTAGATTATCAAGAAATGTGGTAGGACAGTCGATGTCTGTTTCACACTCGACCGTCGTCCCATTCAAGCACAGCTTCCGAGACATATCAACAGAAACGGGTGAAAACACAGTTTCCCCTTCTAGTTTTTTGAAGAAGACCCCCAGTTTTACTAAAGCAGCCATAACTGAACGGTAAGAATGTGACTTTTAGTGCAAACTTATCGTATTAGATCATTGCCTAAAAGCAGTATTTCTGTCCTACTAGTCTGCCTGACTCGCATGGCAAAACCGACGTTTGGAATATCGACTTTCGTGACACAAAGAATGCATACAAAAGTAAATCAACTCTTGAACTTCTGCAAGCCATGGCTGTCTTCAAATTGTGCTCTATTGAAAAATTAGTAGATTATAATATTCAGGTAAGTTGAAAGAGTTTATGTTACACTATAGTACCGGACACTCGGTTCATGGTTATAACTTTATTACGCTTTCAATGTGATATCAATTTGATGTAAGCCGCCCCAAATGTGTAAAGAAATGTGTGTGTGGGTATGCCACATAATTGCTGCCTACTGGATTACAATAATTCATGCATGTATAAGTAGGCTAAGGATCGCCAGCTACCCTGAAAGTTTGGCGAATTGTGTTTTGTTTTGTGTGATTTGTGCCTAATGGAAAATAAATGAACACATAGGGCCTAGCCCATGTTATAGGCTATGCAATTTGGGCATGGTTTTGCTGAATGAATTGGGTTCTATTCTGCTCTGTAAAATTGACCGTTCTTCATATGGATTGGAATATTCTGGAACTAACGAAGTGTCTTCTACTACAGTTAAATGTGACCTTTTAATTGTTACAGTAACATCACTTATCACATAATATTACATGTAGCCTAACCTTGAAACTGCTCATGTGTCAACACGTAACGTGTCACTCACTTTATTGCAGCTTGCACATTATGCACAGAAAATTCTCGGTCTGCCACTATTTAAGATACTAATGAAGTCAACATTTTATGGTCAGTTTGTGGCAGGTGAAAACGAGAGAGATATCAAGGTATGAAATTTGAATTATATCCACATCATAAAGAAGATAACCACAGATTTAATGTCCAGCCTTGGTATATTGAGAATTAGAACATTCGCAAGCTTTCGGAGTGGAACTCCTTCATCAGGTGAAGATGGAATGAATATATATATATCCACAATAGACATCAGACGGACGCAGATATATATAGAAGATGTCAAACATATACATATATATACAATATTTACCTCCCAGGCTCTCACTAGTTAGTTCTACGAAGTTCCTCTTTTTTAATCTGTCCATGTGAACTTCTTATACAATATACTATGTCTGGTCTATTATTTAACACCTCACAAAAATTTGCTGAATTTTAATAGCATGATTGAGAATATTAAAATTCCGATTGTTTCCGTTCACTCATTCCGAAGATATAATTTTAGCCAGTGATTCAAAAAATGCAAAAGTGTGGAGTTGGACCAATTCTTGATTATGCTGTGGAGGAAGATATATCGGAAGAAGAAGCAAAAGACTTGGAAATGAGCTCGTGTATTTCCACATCGAATCAGTCACAAACAGGTAGGCTATTCATGATTCTGGCAGCAATTATTTGTTCAGACAATGAAAATGAAAGGGCCTAATGAAATCAAATAACTTTGGCTTAAATTGCCAGAAAGCAGAAGTTTTATGCCTAACGAAATCTACGTAACAATGGCATAAGAGCTCCAGTAATGAAAAAGCAGAAATTTGAGCCGAATGTCGAAATTTGTAGTCTTGTAAGTAGTTTAAGGTAGCCCTGTGGAATACCAAGAGATAATGGTAGGCCTGGGCAATAGCTAATCCCTGACATTAGCTCTTGTTGCATTTACGCAAATATTTTGAATCAAATTTTATTTGCATCATAGGGATTTTGTAATTTTTATTCTCGGGTGAAATTAGGAACATCTTACCTCGCTGTAATTTTTGCTTATGACGTCACAACTAAAACAATAAATCTGTCTGCTGTATGTCCGGATGCCGATTCATTATGGGCTTATAATTAATTAATTATGTGATGGATATTTCCGATATTTGGATATGTTACATTATATTGTGATCTAGAGCTGATAGGATGATGTCAATATTTGCAAACTTAAAATTTATCACCAGTCGCCACTCGTGGTTCTGAACTGACTGATACCAATGCGTGCATGCATTATATAATTATGTGAGTCATGAAACGTATTTTTCATTGGAAAATGAGCATGACCACGTCTATTTTAATCAAGCTCGTAAAAATCTGGGCAACTTTAGGTTTTAAAAAGCATGCAAGAAATTGTTATTTCAGATTTAGTTAATTTCAACTTTCAGCACAATTGCCATTAGTACTGCTACAAATGTTGTGATTGGTGATATCTGCTTTGATATATGTTTGTCAATAAAGCATCACTCTAATTAAAGATATACTGCTATGAACTGTGTTATAAATTCTTTACCCTCATGATCTACTTGTTAGCTCTAATTAAGAAATGCTGCAATGAACTGTGTTATACATTCTGTTCTATCATAATCTAATTGCAGGAACTTCATATCATAAATTCAAAGCCCACAGGGAATTTGGAGATCGTCGACATAAAGTTGTCAGTGCTAGGACATACTTTTACAAAGATGAAGTGAAATGTGATGAAAACATGAAAATGTTTATGAAGTATGTACACATTATAATCCATTGTCTGCCTAGTGAGCCAATAGCCTAAAATACGATAGCCTCGTAACCAAGTAGAGGGCGCTGAATATTTTTCCTTACTTGATTTTTGCTGCATTTCCTCGGACTCGTGTGATATACCGACACACTACTGGTGACTGGTGTATATGCATATCATGCGAGCGTGGTGTGCATATATGCAGACTGGAAAAAGAGGCATTGAAGAAGTTGGAAGGCTATCAAAGTCGAGCACCACCCCTCCGCACTGTCCTCAATGCACTGGCCATATAGCAAGGAAGCTACGGCCTTCGTATTCCGGGTACCTCTTTTAACATCTTTGGTATGATGTAGTCTCAAGATTTGAGTCCGAAACCTACTGGTTTTGTGGCCTACGACCTATATCTTTATGCCACAATGCTGCCAACATATACACAAAGTACTGTGCGATCAGTTGTTTGCCTTGTCGATAGCCTAAATTATGGCAATTTTATGACCAACTGGTGATGACATATCCAAAATCCAATCTTGTGAAATCCTTTCCTAATTAATTGAATTTTGCTTTCTATCGCTAGGTGCATTGATGCAGCTGGGTCGACTACATCAGGATTCGCAGCTATTAAACTCACTGCTCTTGGACGACCACAATTCCTGGTTTGTGTTGTCACTGTTACATAGTATTTGTTACGACAAATAGTGGAGTCAATTGCTGATGATCTAAATATTAATAGATAAGTCACCACAGATTTAACGTCCAGCCTTGGTTTATTGAGAATTAAAACATTCACAAGATTTCGGAGCTCCGCTCCTTCATCAGATAAAGTTGGAATTGATTGATTGATTCGATCGTCCGCTATCGGCGCCACTATATTCTTCAATAACGGTATTTTTTAACTCTTTGAATGTATTAGGCGTGCCCGTGTTTTCCTTCCAATCATCTAATTTCGGATTTGCTTGGAGTAACTTTCTCAATTCCTTGCAGCAGAATTGTAGGCTACTGATCTGATAAGGCTGTCTCTTTTTCAGTTGCAATTTTCCGATGCACTTATTCGTGCGCGAAGCCTCTTCAATCAATTGTCTATCAAGGATGTAGATATATTAAAGAAAGGATTTGATATCCACCGATTTCGGGTAAGTACATGAAAGCATAACACTCGAATTAAATCATTGATCTTCGATTTTCATGAAAGTGAAAGTTCCATCCTAAGTCACATCAACTGCACAATGTTCAAACTAGTATAATATCCAACTTGCTCTCCAAGACCTCATTGTTTTGAGTCTATTGTGACAGGATGATGTCCTAAGCAGTGCAACTTTCTGCTAAGAGTCAATTAGTAATGACCATTTCCTGTCTGCACAAGAATAATTATACATGACTTCATTCACAGGAGAAATTTGCATAGCCATGCCTGTTCATTAATTCACTCCACATCATACAAAAAATAGTGGAGCTAATGGCAAACCATCGAAATAGTAATAGTAATAGATAAAATAACACTTGATGAAGGAGCGGAGCTCCGAAGGCTTGTGAATTACATTTCAATAAACTGGACTGGACATTAAATCTGTATTGACACATTCTATCTATTACTCCACATCATATAATATTCATAGCACTCTTTCATCTTTTTATCCATTAGCAAAAAGCTAAAAAATTAGGTATACCCATGAACCGAGACAAGAGCAAGGAGTGGTTTACCTGGATGGACGTCGATGAATCTGGATTTGTTGACCTTATGGATTGGGACCAACTTATTTCAAGCAATAAAAAGTTTTCTGAGATATTTGTGGCACCAAATCCTCAGGTAAAAGAATGCTTTTCTCGGTGATGTGAAAAAAGAATGACACAAGTGGATGGCCGACATGCGATCTTGATACGGTACCCACAAGAAATTTGCATGCTTATCAAAGTATTACATTAACTGTTGAATTCCGTGTGCGGCGATAAAATGCTAAACTCTGTGATTGTCTAGACCGGTGATATGGAGTCTCTTCTCAATGACATGACCGATGAAGAAGATGCACAAATGAGAAGGATGTTGAAAAGAATGGATGCACTGGCCTTACGGTGAGAATAACGAATGGTGTCACGTTTTCCACATGTCACCGAAAAATACTCTGATTCCCATTTGCTGCCTGGCTGGACTGTCATGATTGATTGATCTTGTGTTTGGCAACTTGATTCATCGACTTAATTGGACATGGCATAGTGGTCAATGCGTTGGCTGACAAATCTTGAAAGCTGGGTTAGAATCCTGACCACATTGCACCAAATATGTTAAAATTGGTATCCACATCTGGCTTCCTAGGCACCAGCATTATGGACTTAGTATGGAAAGGTGGCGATGGTTTAGAACAGCGAAAGCTCATGTCAGCTTCTCCTTGTATGGAGGAAAAATTTGCAGCTCTTTAGACTCTGGAAATTAAAATGGAAACCTGACTCTATGCCCACTCACACTTAACTGGGATTTGAAGGTCTCATTGAGTCAACCTGATTGTGACCCATAATCAGGGGCTTGGTGAAAACCAGGGATGTGGAAATGGTTTTTCATGATTTGCTTCTGTGAACGAATTGCGAGAACCGACAGTGTCAGGTGCATCATATTATGTGCGATAATAAATGCCGTACCAAGTTAGCAGACGTATATAATTATCATAATTTAGTACCTGTGACATCAAAATTATTTGAAAATTGGTTGCCTAGCGCAGTGACTGACTAGCTTGTGCTTCCACGGAAAAGTGACCGCTTCTGCATTCCTGGACTGGATACTACTGGAACTATGGTTATGAGATAGACCCAGGAACTTGTGAACAATGTCTCCATGTATAAATATGTAAAGTTTATAAAATAATCGTTTTTCTTTCCAGAGCTCAAGATTTGGGAGTGAGGTTGATGGTTGATGCGGAGCAAACATACTTTCAACCGGCTATAAGTCGAATTGTCATTGAAATGATGAGAAGATTCAACAAAGATAGTCCTGTGATTTTTAACACATACCAATGTTATCTCAAGGTATGTATCATTTGTCAGTTTGTCATTGACGGATCTTGTTGGCTTCGTGGCGTAATGGTAGGTCGCCGGCCACGGAATCAGTATGTCCCGGGATCAAATCATGAAGCTGCATCATGCCAAAGATCTTAGAAAATGGTATCTATTGCTTCCTCGCTAGATGGTCAGGTTATTGAGGATAGTGAGGAGCGGTGTCGCTTGACTTCAAGGCTTACCGGCTCTGTCCGTCTTCAGCCGTTGACCCCTCCTTTTTGTGTGACCGCAGCGTACATGATTTGGATGATGTTTTTATGCTGGACACCAGAATGTGTGGATCCCATTTTATCATTTTGAGTGGACGGATCTTATGACCTACTGTTTCTGTAGCTGACACCATTAGCAATCATGAAGTGAGCTTGAGTATGTAATTTTGTTCCAGGACTCATTCGATCATATCACAGTTGATCTTGCTCTGGCAGAGAAAGAGAACTTTTACTTTGGTTGTAAGCTTGTTCGTGGAGCATATATGGAACAAGAGAGAGAACGGTCAAGCACACTTGGCTATAATGACCCAATTCAACCTACATACGAAGCAACTAATCAGTAAGATATTTATAAAAATTGCTTATTGACGTTTTAGCATTCATCGCATCTCTGTTGAAGGACCTTAAGTTGGTATAGATTACAAGATCTATACCTACATGATATTTCGCTTTTCAGAAACTATTCGAAATGCTTGGACAAGTTGCTGGATTACATCCAATCCACCAACAGAGCAAATGTTATGGTGGCAAGCCATAATGAAGATAGTGTCAAATATGCATTGCGAAGGTCAGTAAAATTTCTTGTGGGGGAAGAATTGTAGTGCTAGATAATAGCTATAAATTCTAGACTCTTAGGCGTTGTCACAGCATAGTTACATTTTTCTCTTTATTGAAATTGCAGAATGCATGAACTTGGGATAACCACCAAGTCCAAAAGTGTTTTCTTCGGTCAATTACTTGGAATGTGTGATCACGTCACTTATCCGCTAGGTAAGTATTGAGAACCACATATTTATTTGATATCGTAAAGAAGATCATCACAGATCAGATGGAATGTTTGACTCGAACTGCCCATCCCTAACTGAAATGCATACATCCCCCTGGTCTATGATGAATATTCTTTTCCATGCACAATGGGAATGGAATGTCCGGATAAGGGTAGCTTGTTGATGATCCGATTTGAGTGTTGCATTTGAATGAATTTGCAGGTCAAGCTGGACACAGTGTTTTCAAATATGTTCCGTTTGGTCCTGTCCGTGAAGTGATGCCTTATCTTTCCCGTCGTGCTCAAGAAAATCGCGGAATGTTGAGAGGAGCGAAGGAGGAACGAAGAATGCTTCGTCAAGAAGTTCTCAGAAGAGTCAGATGCGCCGGCCTCTCTAAATAATCAACTTCAACTATTTTGTGTCTATTTGGTGTTGTTGAAAATCGATGGAGAGTGCAGATACAATTCATGCAGATTCTTCGTAATTTTGGAATATACCCTTGTTGATATCTTTCGTATTGTATTTTGGCATATTTAATCCCATATTTATGAATCCTTGTCATTTCTACCCAATTTAAACATTTTATGTACAATGTTCCCCGAGTTCCACAACCATGCCCTGAAGCCCGTGCAAAGTGGTTAAGACTCGTACTTTTTGCCAAATACAATTATAAAGTGTCTCCAATGACGTTGTTAAACCCCAGTCAGTATGTTATTTATTACCCCTTGTACGATTTCCTCACAATTTTCAAGACATACTGCACTTAGTTATAACTTGAAGTACAACTCATTTGCCGTCATTTTTAATAAGTGTCTGATACGGTTGACATGTATAGCATGTATTTAGTCGTATAACATTTAATTAGACTTGACTAAGACGTATGTTACATTTTCTTATAAGACGAAGTAGTTACATTTTCTTATAAGACGAAGTAGTTACGAATTTAAACTCTTGAACTTTTCAACTTGATCTAGAGAATTGCCAGCTATCAGCTTGCAGGATATGGTGTGCAATTCCAACATAACACATTGACATGCATAAGGGGGTGACTCCGCGAAAGTCTGTATTCGCGGTTTTTCGTTGTGAGGAGCTCTTGGAGCTGAATATGCGACTCTCACATCCTTGGAACTTGCGCTTTACCATTGCTTCTATGTGAAGGTCTATGTGTTATCTTGTATTTTCAATGAAAAACATTCATGTTTCATATCTGTTCTATATGTAGATGCTGGAGCAGGGGTGGGCAAACTTTGACTCTACCGAGTTGTAACATTTGACAATGGCACTGGACCAAACGGTTACGCATCCAGTGGTAGCGTGATGCAGATTTCAAATCTTTCGTCACACGGAGAAAGTGGGTGCACGTGTTTCTCAGTTTTTATTATTATTGTTTAAAAGATCGAGTGGCGCTAATCACCGATGATGTCTTGTGTGCCACGGACGTAACACTAGGAATTAGAATGGCTATACATATTTGTAAAGTCTTTATAAGAATCTCACAGTTGATCACAACAATCCTCTGCTGTGTAGCAGGTATTTGACATGGTAGTTGCACTGTCTCAACTGAAACGATAGTGCTACTTCTTTGCGCATGGCTACTGATGAAAAACTGAAGATGCACGATGCAATACCTAGGAGGGAGATCAACGTAACAACTGTCCTGCCCAGATTTATGGTAGGCCTACCCCGCAGCACACATGTGTCAGATAGAGACATCATTTTCCGAGTCAGTCATAATGAAGCAAGGTATTATTAGCATGACAATGATTACATTGAAGAGTGTAGTGGCGACGATCAATAGATATTGTGAAGTAGACCACCACATGGAGGATCCATCTTCACCTGATGAAGGAGCGGAGCTCCGAAAGCTTGTGAACGTTCTAATTCTCAATAAACCAAGGCTGGACGTTAAACCTGTGGTGATCTTCTTTACAATATCTATATGATTACATTAACACGTTTCTGGTACAATTGGACTAGTCTGTAGCGTGTAGGTAAGTAACAGTAGTGCTTCACAGTTCACGCAACTTTACATCGACAAAATCAGCAACTCTACGAATAGGCCTACGTTATGTTTACACAGTATGGGGTTGTGAGTTTTTTTGGCAATTTGAAAGAAGTCACGCATGGGAAAATGTAAATGAAGTGGTAGACGTGCATCAAAAGCTAGGGGAATCGGCTGGTAGGCAATAGGAATTCGGCATTTCAAATAATCTCATGCGAATGCCCAGTGCTCATTATCGCTGCCATGTGCCATCTCTCTCGCCTCACATTGGTCCTTCAGGGATTCCTAATTATGGTTAGGAGAAAATGATGTTCCACTTTTGCAGCCACTACATACCGGAATAAGCAGCATTTAGGAGCATCCAGACGCTCCTAGTCCCGACACGTCATACCAAAAGTGTAAAATATGGTATTCTTTTCGCAATCATCAGTTGATTTTTTGTCTTGTTCCTCAAATTTCTTCTTTGCACTCTCAGTGGGCCACCCAATAGGGATGGGCAAATCAAAACATATATATTTTTTTCAAATCGAACCGAATCATCCACGGATATCTATCTGTCTAGATATCCCTAGAATCATCTAATCACCACACCTCTAAAGTTTTAGAATAATCATGTTCATGATCATGTTTAGTTGAATTAGGAATTTTCAATACTTTCCATTTTACAATAAGCCTACTATTTTTACAAAATCTGTTGATTTGAACCGTTTTTGTCACGAATCATACAAATTATTCTATGTCGGTTCATCTTCTAACAAAAATGTTGTTGTCTGTCTGATTCGAAAATTGCCCTTGAATGAATACGGATCTCCATTAATTCCAAATATTTGATTCGATGTGCTCATCCGCCCAATATATATCTCTTTGACTTCTCATGAAAGCGATTGTCTCTATAAGGCATTGCCATACTTTTCAACGGAAATATGATCAGATCACTGATAGTGACTACGCATTTTGCTTATGGTCACAACATATTGACACATCCTGTTTGGGGCAAGAAGGTCGCTGGTGCAATCCATGTAATACTGATGGTATTGATGATGGTACTTCTGCTTCGGCTGGCAAAAATAGTTACCGATATTATAACACCGTAACATAGAAATATATAAGGCAAGGTTTGTAGCAAATGAGGTTTTTGCTACTTCTCAAATCCATTAATCTCAGAATACATCTGTTCCCATTCCAGGTATCTCGCTATATAGTTTGTCATTGTTCGTTATCAAGCATGTTTGGCGAGGCCTTTCTTCATCCTGCAGAATATATTCTTGTTCAGAATGCCACGAGAAATTCGACGTCTATGCAATAATTTTAACTGAATTAACATCTGCCGCTGCATCAAAACAGTGCTTCAACAAGTATCAGAAACTTTGTGCTCACCACTTTGTGCTGACGCAAGAATTCCAAGACTATCATATATATTCCGAGGGATCCACTGGCGACGAGAAATCCATAGCATCAGTGCCGTCTTCTGTTCCGTCATATATTCTGAGACATCCATCAAGGAACTTTAGAGATAGTTCCGTATATCTTCTCTAAATGAATGTGAACAAGTTACCAGATGCCATAGACGTGTATTGTGCATACAATGCATATTATACTATGTGTACTATTGTATACTATACAATACACGCAATGTACAACAGTGCAGGTCACCTTGTTAAATGCCTCTGATACCGTGTGTATGGCAAGTCAATCAAAAAAACGCACCACAAGCTCGCAACACAGAATAGTGTTCAACCTGTTCCATTCACACAATGGTATGTATATATAGTAGCCTATCGCACTGTTACCCACAAACTATATAACCTGTTATTACATTGAATTACCAGGCTGTATTTAGCAAAGTAGACTTGGCTGAAAAGTCGGTACCAGTACTGTATTTTATAGTAAATGTAGATATAGAATAGACACGGACAAGCATAGCCCACTGCATGGTCAGATTGGAATAATCACGAGTCACGACATGATGACATGACAAAACTGCACCGGAGAAGTGCAGCCTCATTTAAGTTGCATTTCAGCCCGTAGCAGTGATTATATAACCAATTTCAACATCATTCTGATTTTGCTAATTGCTAACTTATAAATGAGTTTTGTCTATGAGCCGAACTGTGGATGCCCTGAAGTATATTTTGGAGCAAAGAAAAGACATACCAAATAACAAGAAGCCTAGAATGGCATCACCACCAGAAATAATGCCTCACGCTCAAACAATTCCCATATAGAAACAGCACCTTACCTCATGATATCGCATATGTTGTACATGCGGTGAATCAGTGAAATTGACGGTTTTCACAAATATACCGGCCTTTCTCCTTCCACTAGCAAATTCTTCAATATGAGCTGATGGAACAACGTAATCACTGGTGGAGTAGAGGAACAGATGGGGATATGTGCTTAATGGTGAATCTTTTAACATCTGGAATTCAAAATAATATATATTAACTTTGTTTTGAACCTTCATGATATGTGGTGACATTGCCTGCAGTCATTTCAGACCTTGTCGTTTTTCCTCGCTCTGCCCATAGAGGACTCAACTAAAGCCCGTTTTGACAATGTGGATATTTCAAATTAAAATAGACTTGTTTTTTCCCACTCTCTTCACTTTTATGAGAGTAGTGATGTTATGTCAAATCACATGCCAATGAGCGATCGATGAACCATAACGAGTCGCTCCGGTGCCTATCAGTGAATAGTGCCATGAGCTTGTGCCTCGGAATTTTTTTGCAAAAATTGTCTCGTTTGATCTGGAAATCCAGATGTGAATCTCCTCTGTCGCGTTAGCTTTTGGAAGTGAGAGAGGAGCAACTTGCTGCACCTCTCTCTCTCCATGCAGGGTTCCATATGGAATGAAGAGATTAGAAAGAAATGTAGTAGTCCACATCGTGTAAGCCAAGCTTAATGTAAATTAGTTGAGTACCGGTAATCTATATTCTGACAATGCCGACCAGCCAGCAATCGCTCTGTTCTGTTGCTCGCGGCTGAGCCCTCAGGTGATATGCTGTGTGTGGGGAGTGACCAGAGCCCACCGGGGCATTGGAAACCCTCTGCCAGATAGGATCCGAAACAACAGGGCCCAAATGGTAGGTTCAAAGAGATTTTGGCAGCCCTCAGCTGGGTAGGGTCTGAAATGATGAGGGTCTGAATTGGCCAGTCTAAAATTGTGATCTCCGATATGACTAGAGTCCTGGCAAGTTCACTAAAAGCAAGAAATTTGCTAGACAATATGGCTGATGGACCAACTCTGACCCAGCAGAACACATGCATACAATAAGCTATCCAACCTGATAAAACTTGGTACTTTCATCTCTTTTTCTGGAGATTACATCCACAAGGCAATGACCAAAAAAACCAAGGCAAAGGGCTGTAGCATAAAAAAGTCCTTGGGATCTCTGCGAATAGTAGATAGCTTTCAATCCTCCCAATAGTTCAAGACGTGACGGTCCGCTGTCCATGGTAACACCGATCACATCCACATTGTCATTCTAAACAAAAAGTAATTCCAATAGTTGATTAGTGCAAAAATTGAATCAGATGACCAACAGTTATACACACCTGAAATGCTTCTGTTGTGTAATGGTACAGCAAAGCTCCTCCATTACTGAAAACATGGAAAAACACCGGGTGGCCTCTAAGATCATAATCATCGAGGAGTTGTAGCAATTTCTGAGATGTGTTCTTCAGAATATCTGAACGTGCTTAAAGAAAACTTTTAAAATTCATATAAACTGAAACAGAATTGCAAAAATATGATTGACTACAACAAAACTGCAAACACCAATCCACAATGTATATTCATTGCTGAGGGTAAATTTCTCTATCCACACCAACTTGATGACGAGAATTTTACATTCATGTCAACTGTGAGTCTTTTACCTCAACACCAACCTCAAATATTTTACTTAACACCAACATTATGCATTGGATTCCAGTATGCAAATGATGGATTGGATTTTTGGAACGCGTTCCATGCGGCATATCGAAAATCTGTGTGGAATTATCAACTAGCTGGTGCGGGAAAATAAGCATATTTTATGCACTTCTGGAATCCAAAAATCGATTTCTCATGAGCAAAATCGATCTAACAAACCAATTTAGTTCACACAGTGGCCACCGTATCAATAACCAACATGGTAGCATCGCAAATGACACGGAAACGTGACATATTTTCGTGCGCGGCTACTTCCGGTTACGGGAGCGTTCCGTTATTTTTGCTCGGGATTTTAAGAATTTGGTGCAGCATTCCGTGCGGCCTTGCCCCGCTCTGCACACTGGGAGGATATCAAAATCGATATAATCACCTGAAGAAAATGGAACATTGGAAGGACTAAGGAAACGTAGAGTGATAAATCCCTCGTTTTCATAAATTGTGCTATATTTTGCAAGGTTCTTGTCAGTAGCACCAGTCCAACCAAGTAGATAAACAACTGGCTCCTTTATTCCATCGTTTTCAACACCTAATAGATTAAAAACAAACGTTACGTTAGTGCCAGAGAATAGCCTACCGTACCTCAGTCGCGCAGTTAAGAACATTATGTCGCACTCACCTCCATTAACGGGAAACGAAATGTTATATTCTAATTCATCTAAATCTTCCGCCAGCTTTTGATTTTTCGACGGCATAACCGTGTTAATTATCCTAGCTAGCCTGTACCCAAACGCGTTTTGAGGTGAATGTAGATGGGAGTTGACGATATGCTAACGCAGTGGTCAAAATTATTCTTGTATTGATTGTCATGCTTCAGTGAATGTTGCTATTGGCGACACTGGCTTTGCGGCATTGGCGTTAGTTGCAATAAAAGCATGTGATGGAGAGTGGAGTGAATATTAACTAATCTAAAAATATACCGAAGTACTATAACTTTACTACAGTACGAATATCAGTGTGATATGCAATGCCTGTACACTGGGATTAAATCTATACTTCGCCTACAGCTCCCACCTAACGAATGATAGAATAGGCCTATAGGCTATAGGCCTATAACGGATTATTACCGATCCGAACTATACTCAGGTGCCCCAATGCAATGTGCAAATAAAACAAACAGTAGAAAGATTATATTAGATGATAGAACTATTATGAATATAAATGCAATGGCCTAATGAAGATAACCTGCCTAAATAAATGCGAAAGAAAGCATTGCGCATCTATAGGCATGACGTTTCCGTGTGTTGTGTGTTGGGGAATAGCATGGTCGTGTCGTGATTCGTGAGGTTTATCAGGACGTGTTTATGAATTCTATGTCCAATTTCCTGGGTTAGACCTCTTCTGCTCGCAGGTATTTGTCCTGTTATCTCATTTAGGCCTATAGCCTCTCTTTAAGTCTAGTAGGCCTAAATATAGGCTTAATGTATATGATCATATGGGACCTTGGTTCAAAACTCTTTCTTTTGTGTAGAGATCGGCCGATAGCCAATATTTTGATCTTTTTCGATCCGGTGGGCCTATAATCGAGCTCCTCGCCGGACTGATGGCCGAATTAGCCGAATATAGAAACTTGAAAGATCGTAGCCTATATGCTTCGCCCCCTGCGAATGACACTGAAGTCTAGGCTATAGACTACGGTCTATTATTACGGCCTGTCACGGCCTACGGTATTGGTAGGTCTATATTATAGGCTTAGACTCATCCTTATATTGCTGCTGACCGGGATAGCCTGCCAGATTATAGACCAAAGAATACGGATCATCGCAAAAATAGGAATATCAGCGATCTTAATTATTCTTATACTTAACCTAACTGATTTTTTGTAGAAATAGGTCCTAAAGATCTCTGCGATATCTGAACCCCGCGGTTGCCGATGTAGCATTTTGATTTCACAGTTTTTTCTTACCTTGAAATGGATCGTGCTATACGGTAAAGACAGCAAAAACATGGACCTCCGTAACGTTGGGATTTACGATGGATATGAGGGAGCCTACTGGGGTTGTGCTAAAACTAATCGGACTATAATGACTAATGACTAATCGGACCGCGGAACACGCGGAATTAGAGTTATCACCGCTAGCATCTAGCCTAATCGACACTCACGAGTTTAGAACGTGTCGCTGCTATATAGCCGGTCCTACATAAGTAATAAAGTAATTTATGATAGTGATTCTAATATAATAGGTTTATCCAATCGTCAATTACCAAATTGTTATTATTTATGCTATAACGCAGAGACCTATACTTTGTGGATATCGGATGTTATTATAGAAATCGACCGTTCTAATTGGCCAACTGGTTTAGAGCATTAGACTATCCGCCTTCTGATCGGGAGGTTCCTGGTTCGATTCTCGACCGAATCAAATCGAAGACTTTAAAATTGGCATCCGTTCCTTCCCTGCTTGGCAGTCGGTATCAGGGAGTGCGGAGATCCATGATTGTAATAGTGATCCGGGCTATAAGCCGGAAGTATTGACACGTATCGACATGGCGTATATGACTCTATAGTAGGTGAAAAACGCCATAAACTCCAAAAATAAAAATAAAAAATCGACCGATCGGCCTATACTGGTTTTTTCAGGCCGATACGATATAATCGGCCCTTCGCCTGACTGATGGCCGATATCGATAATCAAAAAATTCATCAGTATTGGTCTCGATAATCGTCTTTTGGACGATTATCAGCTGGTTATTGACGCCGATATCCAATGTTAACTTCCTCACTTGACTAACGGCCGATACCGATAATCGAAAAATAGAAATATCGGAGTCGACCCCTAGATGTAATATGCGACCTCAGGGTGGAATTTCAGAGAAGTCACTAAAGCACCGTCTTCATGATATGCGGGTGCCTCAGTTCGGGGAGACAGACATCTTGACAGCGATCATCCAGGATACAATGCGTAGGCTACGAAAAGCCTAGAATATTGTTGTAGTTTTGAATTTATGGCGTTTTCAACTAAAGGTCGTGTACACCAGATCAATGATTGCGGTGCACGTCTCAATTCTTTCGGTTTATAACCGGGAACACTATCACAGCCACAACACTTCGCACTCCAAGCAGACAAGGAACGGATACCAATACCAACTTGGGCCGGCAATCAAACCAGGAACCTCTCGATCAGAAGGCGTACAGTCAAACCACTGAGCCAACTGAACTGTTTAAAAGCATTAGGTACCACATTTCGACGACAAGCAGTTTAACCTACAGGCCTTATAACGCAAAGGCGAAGCATCCGTTGCATAAACAGTCGAGCACTCATTCACGATGTTATATTTATCCGACTGTGCGAATTAGGATTTTCATTCTTTAGAACGGGTGTGACCCTTTCTGATAACAACAAATATATTCAAGAGAGTAATTTCACTGTGAAACCTAAAGTGGCGCCGGCAAGAACGGCGCGTGATTAACACCGATTATAGAGAGACGATTCTTGCAATAAGATAATGTCTGCTGTGACAGAGGCGACAATTTTAATTAGGGTAGTCCTATTGACTATAGTGATTTAATCATTTGGAGAAAAAGAACTTTATATATAACAATGTCGTTAACAGTACAAGATCGATTAACGATGTAGATATATAAGGAGACGATTTCGCACGCCGTTTCGTCGGCAGATGTCACACGGATGAAGGCAAGAAGTCCTGCGCACATGGTGTCAGATGTTGCATGAAGCTTGGCGCGTGATGTCTGGTTGTGGGCAGAATAGCTATCATCGGCAAACAACGCAGTGCGCAGGGTTGGGGCAGGGCCGGTGATCTCTAATAGCTGGTACTGTGCAGATGTGATTCTGCCCTATCTGTAGCTCTTCTGTGTGTAATAGTAATTGAATTGATATATTCCTGCTGTAGGCCTTGGCCTGGCCTATCTTGTCGTCCAGGTACGCCAATATTATTGAATCTACATTGAAGCTGTGTCCGAAAGGAACTTCTATTTAGAAATAATTATCAGTAACCAAAGCCGGAAGGGGTTTATCGGTAATATGGTTTCGAAACTGGAGTCCAACTGTCTCATGTAGCTATATAGGCCTATGTCCGGAGCAAATTTTGACACATGTTCTGAGGGGACAATAGAGAAATGTAAATGAATAAATGTGTCGTATCACTTGTATGTCTTTTCAGAGCCCGTCGCAGACTGCCGTCGTCATGACACGGCGTCGTTAAAAGTCTTTCTCTACACACTCACGGGTTTGCGAATGGCTAAGTCGAAGTCATCGGAATGTCCACGTCTGCCCATATAACCGCGGATGTCAGTTAAACTCGCGGTTTTCTTACCCTTGACTTCGAATAATAATAATAAGGTTATTTCGACGTCAGCTGAATGTCCACGTTTATGGCATTTCAGTCTCGTAGTCAATTTGGAACTTGCATATTATGCTCTTGATATAATTCAAAACGGAGCGTGAGATGAAAGTTTCTCATTGGCTAATGAGCCAATCATCTTTGCTGACTGAGAATATTTTTATTCGTTTGAAGAAGATTCGTGCATGGCATATAGCGTTTATTCGCAGAAATATCACTATTGCGGGGTTATGTGTGTCACGATTGTCGACCCGATTGCGGGAAATCTCGACAACATAAATTAATTGGGTCGCAAAAGGATGAACTGTGTGACGATTTAACATATGTTACTTAGAAATGTGATAATCCGATACACAAACTGTTGTTGAATGACCCCAATCCATAATCCAAATGCGCATCAAGACGTAATTACTATAATAACCTAATCGATAGCGACTAATTAGAGTAAAATGAAATGCGTGGATGGAAAAAAAACCTAGAGGACAATTCAGTCGTGAAGGTTAGCTTTGCGAAATTCTTTGGAATGAAAGCGTTACAAGTTACAACCCTACAAGCCTAACCTGTACATCTGAACGGTTCTAAAGTCGTGATGTGTCAGTATATATTATATTTGCATGTATATGTTGGGCTATATACATGATTTCATTGACTAGTAGACCTACCAAAAAATAAATATGTCTATATATCAATTAAAATTTCAGGTGCATATACATATTTAGTAGGAGTCATTCGAAAAGTGATGCTTTTGTGCGGTTTTTTTCATTACCGACAGGTTTTCATTCTATTGATGACGTTACGAACGTCAAGTAAAAAGCATCCACAAAAATTTCCACTGTTAGAAAGAAATCCTCTGCTAAGGGCCTTTACTTTGGCGTGGTGGACGCGAAACTTGGACAGCTGCCTCCCTTCATCCTAAAATTAAATCGTTGTCGATTACACAAGTTTAATATGTCATATAGATACATGCAGATATATACACAGGTCGTCGTAGGCCTACTCACTGTAGATTTACCATAATTCAAACACTTCCAGGGGGTTGCATTATGCATCTAGGATAAGGAAGGTCGTCTAGTGACATCTACCGGATAATTTGACACCTATACACATACCGCTAAAGGCGCTAGATTGGTGAATAATCTCACTTTATGTACCCTTTTTAAAGATAACTATATCCGACCTTGATGTCTATAGTTACCTATACCCTAACCATAGGTATTTCACGAGGGTACTTCGTAGTTCATGCATATTTGTAGTGAGTATAGGCCTACACATAGACGATGTGTAGCAGAAAGAATGCATGCCTAGATTGCCTATACTCACAGTGTCGCAATATCGCGTCGACGCATTCCCAGCTCCGGGTATGTCATTCGCCTGTCGAATAAAAAAAAAAACATTAGCTATAAGTCAGCACTACAATAACAATTATGCGATTGAAAATGAATGATTATTGTGTACGTACCCGTGCCGAATATGTGTGAATCGTACACTTGTTAATCAGGTTTGTCATCTTGATAGCCTTCCCAAACGTGAAGCACTGATTAATATCCTCAAGACCCTGGAAGTTTATTATGTTAGATTTTTCTCCAATAACGTTTTAACGTAAAGCAATCAACACCTTAGCGGAGAGTTTTTCTATATATGACAATATGTTCAAAAAATTGGAGGAGCTTCTAGACCTTCCATGCCTTTGCAGTACACTTGAATATTGCGGGATCTGAAAGAATGAAATAAAGAGACATAAATTCCGCAAGGTGAAAATTTCAAGGATGTTATAACTAACATGTCTGCCATGCATTCGCAATTTAGTCATTAGAAGATCCACATTTGCCCGTTGACTTCCTGAGCATTGGAGGGTCTAAAACAGAAAATAGCAGATGAAATAGGAGGAATATAGGTGCCGCGTTGTAAACTCTTACCCTGACAGAATCGCCCAGTTTCTCGTTAATATTAAAATTGATGCCTCGTTTCACGTTTAGTGGTATGCAGTAGTGAGTGGCTGATGTTTCGCAAGGCACGGCGATGAATATGACAACGAAAAGAAATGCAACTGTACATTTGATGATTTGCATGATGAATACAATGCGATTGATGTGACTGGAGAGATATAGGAGGAATACGATCATATGATGACAATACACGGCAGGGCAAGGGTTTTTATAAGATTTTTTGTTTTCACTTTTGTCCCGAATACATCACAACATTCTTACGTTGTTTGTCAACGACGTTGACAAAACAATTCGATGATCAATCTTTGGTACAACCAATTTCCATATAATATATAGGTTTTTTCTAACAAGCAAAGGGGTACTTGCATGTTTTTGTATAAGCATACCTATTTTTTCAGTGTCGGGAATACTGGAGGGAATGGTACTGGAAACTGGTAGGGTGGACTTTTCAGGTTAGGCGCAGTCGACTTTCGTTGCTAAATATTCCCAGCAAGGATATTATGTAATTTGTGTACCTGCTTTTAGTGACGTGATAAAAATAAGTATAGTGCCGCGAGTTTGCGAAACGACGATATCACGCTTATCACATTGCAATTACGGAAATCTTATGATAAACACCATTGAATAAACACAACGTCCTTCGTCATCATAATTGTCAGCATTTTGGGAGAATGTCCGTTATCGGGTAGCTGTAGATTAATTTTATTATAGACAGCTTGACTTCGGGTGGCATTTTCGAATCAAAATTCTACTAGGAAGCACATGAATTGATACCAGAATTTTCAATTCTGTATGATGAATGGTTGTCAACCGGTAGGCCTTTACAGGCGTGCATGTGTCGCAAATTACATATGGTTTTAATCGACTCCGTGATCATGGGTCGCTCGACCGATTGAACATTTTCTTATCGATATTTGCACAATTAGGGACTTCTTTCATATCATAATCTACTTAAACATCACACGATATGTTCCCAAATACATTTCCTATATCCCGAAACTGATCTTCCTCTGAAGCAACGTAATGCAAGGTGTTAATAATAAACCCATCCTCAGTTTTCACGTCTCCGTATTATCAAACATTAACCCTTTCATTGACCGAAAGTTTTCGACTGGGCTGTAAGGAGATTCTTGAATGTAACCTCTAAATGTCGCCTATTGTAAAACATATTTAGCAAAATTTATGATACGAAAAATAGTGGAGCCGATGGCGGACGATCCAATAAATAGTAATAGATATAATAATTCACCACAGATTTAACGTCTAGTTCAGTTTATTGGAAATGGTCTGATACGTTGTATTGTGGCTGTGTTGAATGTGAATGGACAAAATGTGCCAAAGCTCTCCCACAGAATCCGAGGTTGCCTGCGATGTACAATCACATAATCATGCAGACACCCCAGCTGGCAAACCTAAATCCGACGAATCCGTTGCTGACTGAGGAATTGGAAACAACCGTCAATCATACGGTAGCTAGTATAACGTATATTCAAAAGACTGTGAGATATCAATGAACCCTTCAGTTCTTTGATTCCTCTGATGATTTCACACGAGCCCCCAGTCTCAATGCAGAGACTCGGAAAAAAGTGTCGTTACGCATATTCGGTAAAGCGAAAAAAGCATAGAGAGAGATGGAGACGAGAGAGAGTGTGAGAGCAGTGTAACGTAAGTCATGCACAATAGGCTACAGCAATAGTGTTACAATCTGTTGCATAAATCAGCATAATCCCTTGGACGAAGCATTTTTAAAACTTTTCTTGTACGTTCGAGCATTCCTTGCAAAACAGTCTGCGGCGTTCTTATCGCATTGACATATCTTATACTTCCACAGCTCCATATCGTCTAAACACGAAATCTCGACGTTTACATTGACCAACAAAGTATAGTTCTATGAAACAACTTACCGCAAGATATAATTTTATTTTGACAGCGATAAGAATATTTTACCAAGAACGCTAGATGTTCGCTAATTCCTCGATGGCTGAGAAAATCGCGTGTCTGACGATAGCACTCATCGTGGTTTTTGCAACACCTGGCAAATGTAGCATACGTTCATTTCTAGACGACTGGAATCGTCGGCTGTAAGTGGAGGACGAGATATATCGATGAACTATATGAACTCTTATCATGATGCTTAATCTCGTTTTAGGCTTTCATATTTTGACCATGCTGGCCTAAAGTAGGCCATGTTTCGACAGTCGGGAAATGGCTTGTTGCGTCAGTTATGGCTCTTGGCTCGAGCTTTTGTCCGACACGGCAGTGGCTTTGAAAATTTTCGAGCTATAATCGTAGGCTACGCGAACTGATAGTCATCTACCTACACCTGAGCATACTTTAAATTCCCTTACAAGTCAGTGGCATCCAGGGGTTGACTTATTTGTCCGCCTTTACCACACCAACAGCCATACTTGTTGTACTTGCTGTAGGCTCCATAGGAAAGAATGCTGCTAGCGCCTTGGGCGCATTCTATCATTGTAGCAAACTGGAATATACTGCGCTTCTTCCTAGAGATCTGGGATTGAATCAAACATACTGAATATAGGCTAACATTTATATGGCACTACCGTACAGGAGCTTTATGTCTTGATATTAAGAGTATGGAAATATCATGTCAGTTATAAGTCGTCAGTATAGAGCTGAGAACTCTAACCTAGCCTATCCCGAATTTTGTAAACTTCAGAAAAAATAGTCAAGTTTGAGCTCACCCGAGTTGTTTGGTGCATGTCCGCTTTTACTAAGAAGCACCCTAGCAATATGATGACTCCAAAAATAGATGATTTCATGATCATGACTCTAAAACAACACCTGGAAATCGGTTTAAAGCAATCTAGTAGTAGTCAAGCTATTATTTTAGGTTTAGCAAGTTCCACTTGACAGACAGAAATAACATTGATTCACTCATGCTCCGACCGACTAAGTTTGCTCTGTTTTTCGTATGATGAAAATATCAGTCAATGGATCCTACGTCCAAAAAGAGAAATGGCAAAAAAGCCTACAAATAGGATACTAAAGTAACGATAACGAAGACAGATTGTTCCAATTCGAAATGATGACTTCCTAATTCTCAAACCATTCTTCCGGATATGACTGAATTTTAAATTTTTGCCTTCGGAAAATTCGCAAATATTGCAACCTTCGGATATGAATGTCGCTAAATTCCGTTTCTAACACTCTGGAAAGTTTCCGCTGCTTGAATATGATCGCCGGTTCAATGTCTGGATCATTTACGGAGCGGGCGCGACAATTCTCACGTTACAACACCGGTGATCTGTATAAAGTGTTCGCTTTCTTCTTATTTGACATTCGAATAACCGAAATAGGATCTGACAGTTTGCTAACCGCGTAGGTTCCGGAGACCCTTGTGTAGCGTATATCCATTTTAAATGTAGCCTATATATATATATATATCTAGGACACCGGACTTGCTCTAAATTCTCTGATAGTATTATCCATTAGTCGATTAGTGGGTTATACCAAATGAAACATATAATTAAGTAGCTTATATCTCCCACGGAATCGATAGATGATAATTGACCTAGCGGTAACCCGCTGTTCCGATCATAAAACATCAGAAGTGCCACTACCAGACGGCAAGCTAAGAAAGGCGTAGATAATTCGCTGACATAATTTTGGGGATACATCAAAGCATCAAAAAATGGAGTTGTTTTTCCCGCGGTCGAACCCCGTGAGAACATTTGGCGCCATGGTTTGAATTCGTTGAATGCGTTGTAGCACTCTATGGTTGTAGACATGTAGTCATAGAAGATACATCATTCGACTTATCTATTCGGCCTTGCTAATATTATTTCATCGCACGAAACTGTTATCAAAGTGACTTACGGTAGGATTGCTGTATTGCGTGAAATTCATTGGCATATCGTTTCGGAATATTGGTTGACGTATATAGGCTACGCTTCTAGAGCTCTTCACCCGGCGATCTGTCTATATAATTATGCCTACTGTTCTTGCACGAGTTGTAATCGGGACAGAATTGATGATTATTGTATATTGAACCAAAGAATGATTACATTATTACATTCTACGTTTATTAATTCGACATAAGAAGCAAGAACCGGTATAAAAACCAGCAACCGCACGTTCGCAGACGACGCTGCAGACGTAAACATGCACAGATGCACTCATGCGTGACACGCCCCTAGCGAGTAGAGTTGCCATTCCATGATTATTCTAAAGAAGATCACCACAGATTTAGCGTGAAGGAGCGGAGCTCCAAAAGCTAGCGAATGCTTTAATTCTCAATAAACTAAGGCTGGACGCTAAATCTGTGGTGATCCTATTTACAATATCTATTGACCGTCCGCCATCGGCTCCACTACACTCTTCAATGCATTCCATGATTACATTCTATGATTCATCATGCATGACGTCACCTGTTCTCTGTCTTATTTACCAATCACAATAGCGTGCGATTGGCCTGTATGCCTTGTAGGCTTGCGTGCTAGACCCAGAATTGTCGTAAGCAGTTCTAGTTCCAAGTGTTATTTGGCTGGCCAAAAAGGACTTATGGAGAACGTCGAGATCAAAATTACTCGATCTGCAGAGATGGAACCAGAGCAATCGGTAGGCGAGCCTTCGATCGAGAATCCACCGATCGTCCATGAGCATGAGTCCAGTTCTGATAAGGAGAAATTAGCTGAAACGGTTGATATAGAAATTGTTGACAGAAAGGAGAACGTCTTTACCTTTGCAAGATTGTCACGTCCTTTTCGTGCCCTGCGATTCGGAAAAAAGGGTAGGTCAACTACTGTGTGTGTGCGAGAGGTAGTTGATTTTCTGCATTCAATTGGGAGAGGCGCTGCGAGGCCTGCTAGACAGCCTCGCATGTTCCGTCAAATATTTAGCAAAACCTTCACGGTTGTCAATTTTGGTTACCAAATAAATTTATTTATTGCTTATTCGAAGGTTTTTGGAGAAAGTATGGCCTGAAGATTGCAGTTATTGGTCTATCCAGCATTCTTTGCATTACTGGTTTTGCTCTGTTGTGTTTCTACTTAGTTGGTGAGTACTAGCGAAGTTTGTTGTGAGTAGATTTTTGAACTTTAGATGACTCTAAAAAAATCTATCGATTTTGACATTGCATCAGCCATTCCTCTTTTGGACTGCGGTCAGTGATGCTATCCTACCGGTTTGCATCGGTTCATGTGATCTGGCGGGGCACATATTCTACGAACCGACGGCAACCAGTAGCCTACCTCATCACCACAGTGGATTTTATACCGGTTGGCAATTTCGACGAGATCTCGTCTGTGCACCAGTGCACTTCCAGGTGTGCAATCACTTGATGTTCTAGACACAGCATTTCAAATGTGGAACTTTTTCATTTTTACAAGTCCGTAAGTCTGTAGACGTCGATAACAGAGAGATGCCAAGGAGGCGTAACATTGATGGCCCGATCGCTATTTGCATTCATTCGATTGTTGGTACTGCTAGTTGTCATGTCAGTGCCTACATTTTCTTGACAGTATTTAACCCGTTAATTACTGTGTGCAGTCTTAGACTAATTGTTACTCTAAAACCTCTTGCACTTCAAGTGTGCAGATGTGCAAGCTTCTTGGACCAGAATAATCTCGTTGGGCAGTCAATGTGGAATCAACAGTGGGCCAGTTATGAACCGGTGGAGCCCCCAGCCACCAGAGGTTGATATGACGCAAATTTCATCCGAACGGGCAGTCCCAAAAATGGGGTATCATCACTGGCTGCGGTTTACAATGTTGTTATTGTAAATGTGTTAATACTTTATGATGAATCATAGGGCCGTCTCTGAACTCATGCCAGAAATACTTGAAGGACCTTACGACAGCCAGAAGTAATTTTATAGCGGATCTTGATCCCGTAGAGATGAGTGACTGTCTCAGTAAGTAGGCCTGTTAAACATATTCTCTACCTGACAATTAATGATTTCATTTTGTTAAGCTTGCATTGATAGATCAAAGACATAGCGTTTACTTGGATTCTCATTGACATTCAGGTAGATTATGCGATTTCGATTATAAGAAGTGTGATTATCAGTGCCCATTCGGATATTTATCAAGCAAGGGAAACGGCTGTGCAGTCAGCTGTGAGTGTGCCATGGAAGGCCGCTTTCAAGGTGACATCTCCTTCAGAAGCAGTCAACTGGAGTCAATGCTAAAGGTTTCTATGTAACCACATTTTTGTAGAGTTTGTTTAAATGTTGTTTTTCTTGTAAGTGCTTGCCTATGCACAGGGATGAACTAAGGGAGATGATGGGTCCCTCCAGTTTTAGGGATCCCAATGAGATTGATCTTTTTTCAAGGCGACTGTGACAGCTCATGGTTCTACTGGTCAACACTACCGAACCACAATTTTTCATGCAATCGGAGCCCTGCCGTCACCAATCCATACCAGAATAGCCTACCTAACGTTCCTGGTGACAACAAATTATGTCGTTCTTGTCTGCAGGAATTTGGGCACAAAGATCATGAAGAATTTTCTGTTGCTCTATCACATTATGGTAAACTGTGGAGAAATAACCAAGTCGACGGAAGGTTCAAAGTACCCTATCTATTGGATCAGACACTAAGTGAGCAATTTTTGCTGCTGTTGCAACTGTCAGTATCATTGTCATGAGTAAAATAAATTTATTGTGGTTGTCCTATGCAATTTTTGTATTTGATTGATAGTATCGTACACTAAGTAGTTTTAAAGTGATATCGAAAATATAAGGTAATGAAATGAAACTATGATATTTAATTTGAGTAGCAGCCAAACTTTTTCAAAATTTCAAGTACTGGTATCAAGACCAAGTAAGATCCATCTACATACCTTTACACATAGTTCTTATCATCAGTATTGGCTACATTGGTGAACATGTGTTTCTGCTGGGCAGCAATCTGACATGACATGAATTTCGTTAATTTTTTAGTTTTATATTTTTCATTCAAGATGACGAAGAATATTCCAAACTGGAACAGGTTTTCAGAAGTATTTCAGTAAAAACTTGTATTGACATGATTCCTCGCACTGAGGAAGAGGATTACATCAATTTTCTTGCTAGCGGGATTGGATGTGAGTAAGTAATTTAGTCACCCATATCCTGACTGCTTCACTTAGTGTATTTCATATACATCTTCAAGTTTAGATAAACTATAGGCTACATAGATAGATGAAGGCCTAGTAAAACTAGCCAATGAAGAAGTTGTATTCATTCAAATCAATCTTTGTGTTAGTTCTTTGGACTCTGCACCGGTAAGTGACAACATTGCTACTAATTCATTTTGAAGAATATAGTGGAGCCAATGGCGGATGATCGGTAGATACCATAAAGAATAGTCACCACATATTTTAAGGTCCAGCCTTGATTCCATCTTCACTTGATGAAGGAGCAGAGCTCGAAAACCTTTCAAATGTTACAATTCTCAAAGACCCCATCACTGGACGTTAAATCTGGGGTGAATTTTCTTTATGATACAAGTTCATTAAAATACCTGATATTCTACCCATGCCGTAGATCACAACTTTCTTGTGTTTGAAACCACTCGTTACATTTTAGATCGTACGTAGGCCGAATCGGTGGGTCTCAAGAAATTCAACTCTCTTCTGGATGTTTTTCTGAAGCCACCCTAGAGCATGAGATGATGCACGCATTGGGACTTTACCACGAAAGTAGCAGAGAGGATCGTGATGCATATTTGCATGTTTACAAAGATAATATTGAACCACGTAAGAATATTATTTAGTCCTCCTGACTTCCGACAATTTTGTATTCCAATCAATTGAGTATAATTATGTTGAATACAGGTAGTTTCTGTCATGTTGCATTTTTTAATAAGTCATTAACCTTGACATGCGTTCACAGATAACATGCAAAATTTTGCCAAGCTCACAAAAGGATATCGGGTTTTAACGTCAGAATATGATTTGAAGTCGACGATGCATTACTCCAGCTTCACATTTGCCATCAATCTCCGTAGACCTACTATTGTCGGGTAAGAGCTACCATTGCACTGATTTTCGATATGAGACTACCGGTGGTGTATCTATTACAGAATACAAGGACAGAGGATTTCTCATGATAAAGGGCAAGCACGGATGTCCGAAACAGATTGGCAAGAGATCAACTTGATGTATTCTTGTAAAAGTGACGAGCAGTCTCAGAAAACAGGTGAATTCAAACAAACATACATACCTGCTATATAGGTTTTGTATATATGTCTATGGTTGGAATCTATTCACCGTTACACTATTGACTTTGTTGTCTATGTGGTGTAACTATTGTTGAATATACTGTAGATAAGAGCGTTGATGTGTCAACTGTAGAATTAGATTGGTACAATCTTTCGTTTAAACCCCGGATTGGACACGAAATTCTTGGCCTCCTGGCTGTGATATCCGGTGTTGATCCTGACGTCTAACAAATTGCTAGAAAAGCAAAGATAACATGAACAGTAATAATCACCAAGCCAGCAGCAATGATGAATTTTATTTTATAAGTTTTCCAAATGATAATTAGGTGAGTGGAACCAGTGGCAAAAATGGAGCGATTGTAGTGAGACTTGTGGAGATGGACAGAGGATTCGTTACCGTGTTTGCATACATAAACCTACTGGAGAGAAGTTGACTATGGGGTCAGTATTTCTCTCTTGTGAGACATATGAGAGTTGGTGTCAGGCATGGTTGATTGAAAAAAGTGTATCAAAATCTATATGCGCATCTATTATGGTATATTGTGAACAGTTCAGAAGAGACTATCTGGCCAACAGAGCCAATAGATAGAGAGTTATAGTGAAACAGGATTTTTAAATAGCCACTAATTATTAACCAGGTTATATAAGAGTGGAATGGATGTGTATGAGAATTACCATAGAAAGTCCTTAGGTTGAAGTGACCTGAATTTCACACCTATCGCCATAAGCCCATAAGTATTATGTCACCGGTGCCATTCGGGGATAAATATATAAAGTGAGTGTCAATGTTTACTGAAAATAATTTTTTTCCAATATTTCCAATCAGTGAACATTTTGACAACACTTGTAACTAAACATAACCCCTACACAGATGTGATGGTCGTGGTGTTGAATTTAATGCATGCAAAGCAAGAGATTGCCCTGTACTTGATGGAATATGGAGCCCTTGGAGTAGTTGGTCAGAGTGCCCAGGCACTTGCGTAGAGCATGCTCAGCAAAGGTAAGACCGATGTTTCTCGATAGGCCTATTGCATTCACATGCACTCCCAATGATTTCAGGAGTCGTTCTTGTACGCCTCCAAATGGATGTAGTGGATACTCATTCGACTACAAGTCTTGCGAACTTCCAAACTGCAGCAATAGTGAATGTACGTAAATTTTGGTATACTTTGATGTTTGGGTCAGATTAATTAATCTCGCATTTTCAGCCCCTGTTGCCACAAACATTGGAGATTGGACGCAATGGGGAAACTGGTCACGATGTGAAGGACGGTGTGACAAGGGACAGCAACTTCGAATTCGTACATGTCAATTGGCAAGTATTTTATTTGTTGACGTCATGGGTCGTATCCAACTGTGTTAAGAAGTTATATGCCTATATTGACACTAGCTGATGGCAGATGTTTTAGGGCCCACCCAAATTTACCGGAAAAGTGCAATAGTTCAAACATTGTGAAACATAGAGAAAAGCAACTTTAGCGATCCACTGGTGGGTCCTTGCCTTAATTAGGATCCCCTTGGTACTTGTGTAGCCTATCGTACATATTGTGTTGTGTTAAGATATATCAGAACGTGACGTTCCCTTCGAACCATGTTTCCCCCATCAAACAATCTGAGCAATCGGGGAATGCAGACCAGAGATGGAGGCACCACACCTTCTCACTACACCTATAAAGCTTGAGGCCTGACAGACAGGGAAGCTGCTGATTCCTACTTTGACATCTTACGTTTGGCACTGTTGATGAAATCGAATCAGCAAAGTTGCACTCAGAGTAGCCAGCTGCCATCTAGCCATTTCTGTAACCCACCCGGTAACGTCAGCTATTTCTGCTTATAGAACAATGTGTGGGTGTCACCCAAAAGATGTGCTGCGATTCCTGAAATTCCATCGGTAGACAAGACAGGTCAATTGCAACTGCAATACTGCATACCTGATGGCTGCCCTGTAGAAGCGACTGCTTCTGATAGAACTATCTCATCAGCCGCGGAAAATGCTAACGCTCGTCAGTATTACTCGCAGTGGTACTTGTGGATGTACTGGAGCAAGTGTGACGCGACTTGTGGAGCGGGAGTGCAAAAACGGTATGTTGCCAGTCATTTTTACACAATACACATGACAATGATAGATGGAATCGTGAGAAGAAGTCATGAGAACTTTACACTTGAGCAAGAGGATTTTTCATTAGGTCCTATTTCATGTTCATTTTTTTAGGCAGAGGTTGTTCTCTGGTGTCTGTGTAGCAACATGCACTATAGATTCCTATTGTGGATATTTTCCTCGCCTATTGACTCTGTGCAAGTGCTCATGCCAAGTTTTCGATCTATTCTGTTCTGGGCTATAGCATGTAGGCCTAAAAGGTCTCATTCTGGTTCGCTAACCGTTATATTCTTCTTTCTTGTATAGAATTCGAGTATGCTCTGGATTTCATTGTCCTGGCCCGAGAGAAATGACCCGAAGCTGCACTGCTGGTGCGTGCGTGGGGGCCGGACAACTCTTTTCTACAACTCACGCTCAATCCGAGCATTTCTGCATATATGGAACGGTGTATGCCGGGAAGATGAACGGAGACTCAATCCCTGATCTTCTATGCATGTATCCAGATGGATATCTGTGAGTTTTGGATAAGAATTAAATCAAATCTTGATGAATTCGCAATAACGTTAAAGGGGCGTCTGGTCAAAATACGATAGCGTTAACGAAAAGTTGTTTAGCAACGGTCAATTTCCACAAAATTCAACGGCACTAGTATGGCACCTGTTTTGATATTGGATCTCTAAGGGGTTTGGTCTCGCAGAGCTAAAGTTTCAGCAGTATGAGGTTTTGTATCAATGTAGTGTGATGTTGATCTGTCAAGCGACACCATTGGTTCTTTGTTCATTCATCATATATATACTGCAGATACTCAATAATGACTATCGGAAAATATATTGAAGTTAATATAGTGGAGCCGATCAATCGATATCGTAAGAAGATTATTCTATCATCACCTGATGCCCTCTTCGAGTGCTCGATATGCGCTACTAGTGGAGAGGGCGACGTGGCGTAATTGGCAGGGTAGGCATGTGTATTATTAAAGTAATTCCATCTTCACCTAATGAAGGAGGAGCGGAGCTCAGAAAGCTTGTGAATTATATTTCAATAAAATGGACTGGACGTTAAATATGTGGTGACTTATTATAGGATATTTATTACTATTAAAGTAATTGCATCTCTGCTATTGTATCATCTAGTTCTGATACCCCGGTTATTTTTTCAGGGAAGTCTTCTTGCTTCGACAAAGCGGACAGAAGTTGCAGATTCGAGATGGTCCGGACTGGGAAGGGCAAACAGGAAATTGCAATTTTGTTCGCGGATCCGATGATACACAATTGTTCGTCAAAGATGTTTCAAATGACGGGCTTGACGACATAATTTGCTATAATGCAATAACTAAGTGAGTTGTGTTCCTACATGACTAGATGGGTAGTTGTGATGTCATAGTTGAACAGTAGGCCTAGACTATAAACTGTTTCCAAATGTGGTATTCACGACAACTTCAGCAGTAGGAGTGTTTTCTTATCTTTGAAATCGTTCAGCATGCCTGTACGTAGATGCAGGTAACTCATCTTCGGCCCTCCCCCTCGAAATTCCGTAGTGGCGTGATTGAAAGCTGACTATTTGGTGGTGGTGGTGACACTATACCTTTGTCCAGGAACGTTGAAGTGACGCTCAATCAAGGTGATGGCACCTTTCGCAACGAAGTGTCATGGAAAGATGCGAAGGAAACATGCGAATTGGTCGCAGTCGAAGATGTCAATGGCGATGGCAAGCCTGATTTAGTTTGCAAGGAAGGAGACCAGGGAATGTTTACGTACTTGAACGTGCGATGATTTCGTTAGCTCAACTACTATATAAGCAAGTACGAGTTGACTACCTTTTCATGTGGGTTCAGAGTTGCACGTTGAAGACTTTATAATATATTTTACACTGTTATCGTGTCTCCTCCAGCAAGGCGTTTGCCAGACAAATTTTAGGTTTGTAAAGCGCAAGGTCTGAACTTACTGACATCGTATATAAAGTTGTTTTGCCACGGTTACGCGATCTTCAATTTTGTTTTCATAGCTTTTTTGTCTAGACCGGAGTCTTGAGCGCGCTAGGCCTGCGGTATGTTCAATTTGTAAGAAGGATTTTGCTGCTCATTGGAGCGGAACGTGACGTTATGCATATAACAGAGTTTGATACCGGCGCGTGACGGTTTTAAATGTAGCCTAGATAGCGCATGATGATGCAGTCCAAGTGCGTAGACTCGAACTCGCGACATTTTGTCTCGTCAAACCATTTTCAACGTTCGTTGAAAGGCCAACCGCCATGCGTAAATCGCTGACGGTTTAACCTGACTGGAGTGACGACTTGGGGATTTTCGTCACGTCCGAGGGTATTAAATATATTCTATTCCCGAGAATGTTCTAAGGCCTATAAGTGGCTAATGTTGCCTCTATTTAGGCTAAGCGAAGCCCAGCAGCCATGTTAATTTGAGACTGAACATTTTTCGGATGTAGTTCTAAAGCTTTTAAACACGTGTATATGTATTTTGAAATAATAGCTCCGTGTAGTAATAGCTCCACTAGAGTATATGAATTTTCCTTCACTTTCATCACATTCTGCTTGAACTGTGATGTGATATGCGATGAAGATCACCACTAGTTGTACAGTAAATGTGTCACAGTCCGTCACCATCGCACTTCGATAAGTCTTGGCGGATACCTTCTACTGCCCACATCAAGTCCGCATACTCCAGCACTGCAAAAATCATGCATAAAGGGAGTTTGGAATATAGCGTTTGGCTACTCAAACGCCAGTTCTACCTATAAAGATACAGAAGCCTAAAACACCCGTGAGAAGGATTATACTCAAAGTCATCAAAATCGTTGCCACTGTCTCGAAACTTGTCGAACTGTCCTGATTTGCATCCACGCCGTCTGTCATAAAATACAGCATCCGCGTGATATCGTAAGCAAATAGTTAGGTGACAAGCTAGGTGTTCGTAGGCCTATATATTCGATTTATCTTGGACTCAAGTCCCTATACTTGGTTAGATCAGACGTGATTCTTTAGGTAGTATATATAAAGTATATAGGCTAGGCCTAGGGCCCTCGGCCCTATATTCTACTATCTAATATTCTAGGTGTTATAGGGGTCTTGACCTCGGCTGTTGAATCGGATAGGCCTCTTATTTATCATCTTCTGTCTGGATATCCCTGCTTTGAATTTGACGAAACTATAGATATATTACAAACCACAGAACTTACGGGTTTGTCTATAGAGTTAGCCATACCCTACCGTACTTACCTGACATGAGGTCATTTGACGATTCCTTGCTGGATATGGTATTTGTACCACCATCGAGTAGGCTCTCTTCGTTCAGCTGCGTTTCGTTGTCTCTCATGAATAATCGCGTTTGGCCAGCATACTTGCACCTACCCTCGCCGCCATCGCCAATGTAGGGTATCAGAGACGAAACGCACTGGGCCGATGCGTCAACGTGCAATTTTCTTGTTGAAACAGTGGTTGAGCGTGGATTGACGTCCAGTAAATGCTGAACGGGTTGAATCGCCTCATCAATCGGCTTGGCGTTGTTGGTCGGAATATTGGATCTTTTGTTATTAGGTTTAGTAGCTGTCGAAAGATTGTCGGCGAGAAGAGATGAGAGAGATATCCCTTCCACAGGTGTTCCACGTTCTATCCTTTTCCCTTCAGATTCGTGAACGATGACTTCGGGGATTATGATTTCTTCATGTATCGACTTCACGGTCGATTGGCGTTGCGTAGCAACACTTCCTAATTTTGGGTGTCCTTTTGTCAACTTATCGTTGTGTAGGGATTCAGTTTTCACCTTCTGTTTCTTATCCAATTTTTTCAACGGTGGGAATTTCTTCGTTCCGCTTGTGGGAGTAACGGCAACCGCCGCGGCTCCTTTTATCGTTGCCATGGTTTCATCTTGGGGTGCGTCTAATTGGTCTGTGAGAGCTTTGAAAAATTGTGATCGGTCATCCTTGTTCCGCTCACGCGAAGCCGCCTGCTGTTTATCTCGGATGTAAGATTTCGGAATACGACGAGTTGTTGTTTTTATTGGTGTTTGTAAAGCTTGTTTTCTAGCGTTTGTCTGTGACTTCGCGGTATACGATGGGTTCGGTTGATCTGGGAATCGGCAGCACTCTTCAGTTCTACATGGTGCTGCTTTAGAAACTTCGTGCAACTTCTCATGACTTTGATCGTCATGTTTTAGGGATACTGATGAAATCGAAGCACTTCCTGTTACAATTTCGTAAGAGTGAACCGACTTGAAATCGGAACAAGAGGTGTTGGATCGATGAGAACTCGCATCTTGTATAACATTTTCATTGGAGTATTGTGAAGAGTTACTGATACTCAGAAGGCTGCTGTTGGATGGTGTTGCAGTATCACCATACTCCAGATCTCTACAACACACATTTTGACTGCGGCACGGACCATATTTCCTATCAACCACTTCATTCGTGTTCCCGTATTGATTTCGATCTTCTTCGAATAGATCCGTTAAATGTAGATAAGTCTTGAAATCGGCTGTTTTTTTTCGTAGTATAGAAAATACGTTAGGGCCGCTAGAAGCTGACCGCTGAGAATCTGCGTTCATCACGGTCAGCTCTAAAAGGCGTCGTATGTATCGCAGGTGCACAAGTCGAAAGAATTTTGTAAAAGGGTGATTATTACGTAACAGTAGGTGTGTAAACTTGAATCTTGGGCCGAAAGAACCGACAATACTTGATTTTCTCCCAGGACTGATGACTGCCCTGCCGTAACTTTTAGCAGTTCCCCGCAATATAGTTCCGGGAATCGGTGCAGGCAATATTATCAACGCCGTGTGGTCTGGAGGATGGGGGCTCTGTTCACCCTATACGGGTTCTGGCTAGGTGGCTATTTCTCTACCTCATAAACAAGAATACCAGCTATTCACTTACATAGGCTATTGAAAAATAATAGGGAAAACCAGCCAATCAGGTGCGTGGTCTTAACGCGTAGACATTCCGTAAACAGCGTAGCTCGTCAATTAGATGATGATTTATTCCATATTATTCTTTAACGCAGTTTATATATAGACAATACAAGAACACCTCCGCACAGTTGCAATAGAGTAAAATTTATATGCTTCCGGCAATTCGCTCAACCTCCAACAAATGTATTTAGTGCTATGGCTATGGCAGTGTACGACTGCACGACAGGTTCAGTGATTGGGAGGCTGGGGGTACACTCTTCAACGACTTATGCGTGGGCTTGGTTGTAACCTACTTTGAACGCATTGGTCGTACGAAAAAGTTTTCAGTCAGCAAGGGGTGTTGGACATGGCGGTTGCGAGCTTTGACTGGACACCGTTCAGCGAACGAGTAGAAAAATTACAATATGTCCAATTGTCCATAGGTTAGTTGGCAAATTACTTTATGAATTCTTGCATATCCCATGAAGGTGATTGCTGCATTGGGTTAATTCAAGAGCTATCGAGTGGAAGAACGATGCTACGACCTTCCTCGTTGCGATCCATTTTCACATGCTACACGATAACGCAGCATAAGCCAGTTAAATTATTGTCGTTGTTAAGTTTTCGCTGTTGTGGCGAGCATTCTGGGCAATCTCGATCGTCTCTAACTTTATGCGAACGCACTTGGTTACGGGGAGCTGGTTCTGCTGGCTTGTCATCAACTGCACACGTCGACGGGTTGCTTCGGCTCGTCGTTAATTGCTCCATCACCAGCTAATGATAGAAGTGTCAAATCAGTCACGGTAAACATTTACTGCTATTGTTCATCAACTCACTTTCCCGTTCGAATTGCAAACCGGGCACCTGTCATCTTTGGCTACTTTATGTGTCAGCAAACCATTCGGTACCCAAAACGGGGTCACTTCCTCCTCTACGCGGGCTTCCGTAACTTCCACCTTATTGGGATAATATTTCGTACATAAAACACTGGTTTTATGTATGAATTTGATATATACCGACCTTCTTACGGGTATTTCGATCACAAAACGGACATTTGTTGTGAACTTTATGTGAGTGTTCCGTGGGCTCTGTTGCATCTCCCTCTAAAAGCAGCATTTCCACGTCGCCGAAATCGCTGACCAGCGTTTCAGTAGGTACGGAATTTACACGTTCAGGCGAAAACGTCTCCCCCAGGAATTCTACACTCTATCGAAAATATGCAGGCATTTAGTTCAAAAGGTCTATCCACCTACACTCACTGCAGATGCGAAATTGTTAGCAACGTAAGCGAACTGATAGAACGGGTACAGCGGGGCTGAATGCTAAGATAGTGTTGGTGTAGGTTGATGGGTAGAAGAATCAACCTTGCGGATATGCGGCAGACACCTCTTATCGATTGTGCAATTTGCCTGTGGTAATAGACACTTCTTCTTTCGTTTGGCTTTTTTTAGTCATTTCTTCGAACTATACCTCAGGCAGCCGCACAACAGCCGCTTGGTGGCCTCGTCCAGGTTCTTCAGACCAGTCACTCAATTACTGTAGGTGGCTTGTACATTGTACAAGAATGGATGACAAGTGAGGCCTTGCTCCAAGTGCGACGTGTGAGTGTGGTGCAGAGGAGCAAAGTGCATACCATCATCCATTCTTGCAATACACACTATCACTCTCATACACTTATACCTGAATTTCGCTCTCGACGGCCAACATTTCATGCTCAAATGTTTTCGGTTCGATATCCTCTACGCCACTACAATCTGTAGCCAAACTGCACGTATCTGCAAATGATCATCAAAAGTAACAAAAACGCATTTTTTGCCGCGGCCGCGGTTGACTTGACCTACCTGACTCCGGTAAAGCCCGCATTGGAGGTTTCAACAAACCATCCGGAGTATAAATCTTCATTTCACTGGCGGTTTCGTCCTCTTCAGGGCAGGTAGAAAGATTATGAAATCCTTCGTCTGCTACAATCGGGATGTTACCATGTTGATTTTGCCCTGCTGTTGCAATAAGAGTGGGAAGAAAGTACATTCCGGAATCGATTTCGATTGCAGTCTGTTTAAGTAATTGTGGTTGCGACTCATCACTACAACTTCCATTGGGCTGTTGATCACAACCATTCCGTCTTCGCCAACCATCTATTCTCTTGTTGCTCTCATCAATGAATTCATATACAGCGTGTTGACTTTGGTCTACTTTGGAATCTTCTTCTGATGAGAATTTTTCAAGTGATTGCCGAGGTGTGGGAAACGAAGGTTTAGTAGGCGAATTCATCGGGTTTGTGACCGTATAACTGTCGCTTTCGGTTGGGAACACATTAGGTAGAGAAACTTCAACCTGGCCGTCCGACTCTGATTGCTCTTCGTTGCTACTTTGACTGGCCTAAAACAGAACCAACGAATCTAATTGCTAATTGGAAAAGTAAACTCACAAGCCGCAAAGATGCGCAAATGTAATCATCGCTAATAGCCTAATGTAGAAGCCCACGCAGCCTCATCATGCAATTATATAGGATAGCGATGGTGCCGGATAGACAGAGGCCGCGGATAAGATTCTGATGGCTTTCGTAAACCGCAGTATAGGCGGCAGGTTCGTGCCGGCGACCACAGTATTACGCGACGAACCGACCTACCGAATTGATATGCGTTCTCAATCACAATGCACGACATTGCTCAGGTGACCGAGCGGTCAGATTTTGTCGGAATTCTGATAGGGAGGTTCCCGTGTTCATCAATACTCGACCGAGTCAAACACTGTAAAATTTTGTATCTGTTCCTTCTCTGCCTTACTATCGGAAGGTTGAGGCTGTGGCTGTTGTGAGGGCTAAAAATCGGAATCGTCGACCGGGCATATGTAACTCATCAGTATAGTCGGAAACGCCATAAATCCAAAACAACTACAACGGGATGCAATGCTAGTCGTAGCTTACAGTGCTACAAAACTTTGTCTGAATCTTCGATACTCCAGAGGTGATTGGAGTAGAATTCGCACACCGGCGACGACCTCAATCTCAGGCCTATACGTTCAGGAATTTCGGTGAAGCTTAAACATTGGTAACTTACACTGTGATCAGAGGTTTCCGACGACGCAAGACGTTGGCGCTGTTTCGAAATTTCCTTAAGAAGCGACTCGTCGTTAAGACCGGCAATGGATGTTTCCTCAACTGAGTTAAATCTATAAGACGAAAGGGTTCATGGAAAGGCATTGAATACTCAGTGATTTTTATGTTGTTACGCTCGACAATTACTGAACCAAACAGGCTAAAATTTGGTGATATTTCACTCAACCTCACATATTTAGCCTGTATGCACATGGGAAAAAGTCTTTTTAAACAGCCCGAAATGCTCACCCACCCATCAGCTGATATTTCAGAGTGGGTCGAACATCGTCACACTAGATAGTAATTCGCATAGTTAGACAACTTTTATACGTTAGGGAATGTGTCGGGTATATATAGACACACACAAACCGCACATTCTTGATCTCGGTATATCATTTACGATGAACGATCACTATTATCCTCAGTAGCCTACAATAGCATCGCCAGAAAGATTATTTTCATGAAAACTTCAGTTGTTAAGCCTTGCATCCTCTTGTGAGAGTGAGGTTCCCTCTTCGGGTTACATCCCAATCAGGGTTGCCACAGAGGCAGGGAGATTTAGCACGGTTGTTACGCCGAATGCCCTTCATGCTGCGCCCTCGTCATATATTATATTACTTTACCATACATATGTTGCGAGGCGGCCACGACTTAGCCACCATATTCAAAGTTATTAGTCACAGCATTAGCCAACTATAGCTGTTTTAGACTGATGGGTGATAGACCGCACTACCGCAAGAACTTGCGCCGGACATAATCAAACGACGTCATCTGTCCATAAAATAGATTACCCAACTATATTTCTAATATTGTACTGCCTTTTTGATGGGATCTCATAATTAGGTTAATACGTACCTCTGCGTGTTACGATTCGGATGAATAAACGGATAAGAGCGTCTTTGTAATGGATCTTTATTCCTGACGCCCTGCTGATTATACGTTCCGTTCACAGCTGCATTCTGAAGTAGTACTGGCGATCGTTCTGAAGACTCATCTGAATCGCTCTCGGAAGACGTAAGCGGCGAAGAGGAGTAGTAAGGCTGCAACAAATCGTCGTCCGCAGTGCGCTCGGTTGCCTCGATGCCACGACTACTTTCGGTGTTAGCGTCGGTAATGTCGTCAGTAAACGTAGATACATCCCCTGGGAAACAGCGGACACAATTCGCGGGCTTTCATTTTAGCTTTAATTATAAGATGCTAGTATGTTCTATATATATACTGCTGAACAAGCTCTCTATATAGCTGTAGAATGTAGACTTATACGCATAAGATATTGCGATCGGGCCCGGAACAGGCCTTTTTAGCACAAGAAAAAGTATATAGTATTCAGAACACTTCGTGGCTGAGTCCAATAACGGATGTATTAGCGGGCGCGTTGCCTCAGCAAGAGACTAAGGCCAGGTCGGTATCTCGTATGAACATCTAGGCTCGGTCGGTACAGTGATGCATATGGATACCGACCTGAATGTTTGATTCTTCATAAAAAATACGGTAGTTTTGAATGTTATAATTCTCAATAAAACTATCGGTTGAACGTTAAATCGGTGGTGAATCTTCTATACGATATGAATAAATAATGCTACAGATACCTGGCAAAATCTTATTCCGCCATATAATATTTGACACGATTTTGGCAAATAGCTCTCAATTCAGGATATGATAAAAACAAACGAAACGTTATCAAACCTGTCAGTGACATAGCTTGTCTGTTCAAGACTGCTTTTCCCTGATTGTAACCGCTGTAAAAGAAAAGTCAAATGAACCATAGCCAATCGATTGAAAACTTGAAAATCGAAGCTGTGCGAATCGGTTGTGTTTACCAAGACTAAACCATTCAATATTAAGGAACGGATATGGGGAATGCGGAATACCGCACTCGTCAGGCAATGGCGCCGGAACCCGTAACCTCATTGATTTAGTGAACAAATCCGCGATACTTTACCACCGCAGTGTACAGTAAGTTGTCCAGTCCAGCTCCGAAAGTTTGTGAATTATATTCCAATAAACTGGACTGAACGTTAAATCTCTTATCTGTGGTGATACATTCTATCTATTGGATTGTTCGCCAATCGCCGTCGGCTCCACTATTTTTGTTGTAACAGATCAGCTTCAGCTGCAACACCGTGTCAAGCAAAGCGCTTGAGTAGGCTACGCGTCATCGACTACCAGTACACACCTAACATCTCTCGGTTCTGCAACAGCTCAAGGGCTCATGGTAGGAGGGAGTTGACGCTTCGGTAACCCCTTGGTAGCCTCTAAACAGCTGGATAACGTATGCTCGGTACTTGATGCAGCTGCAAACTAGGATTGCTATGAAAAAGTATTGACCGCCGTCGTCAATTATAGGCTAAGGCACGAACCAAAATATCGTGACAACATATATAAATATTTGCCTCGAATGACAGACATTCGCAAATTTTGGATGCAGTATCATTCATTGCGCCTATTAAAGCAGTAGGCGTTCGGCGAGTTTCATGCAAAAGAATTTCATGATAATAAGTCAATTTCATAGACAAACCAACAAGATTGGACTGTGCCCCATCAAAACGACCAACTCTCGGCGGAAATAAAATATGGCACCAAAGAAGAAAATTTCAAAAAATTGAGGGAGACAGCTCGTCCAGACGTGGGCAATAATCCATGGCCCTTGGTCGGCGTGCGCCCCGCCAAACCTTTTAGTCCGGCCGAACGACATTGCAAAAATTATATATATATATTTTATAATTTTAATGTGACTAAACCCGGTTAACATATTATTTTCCTTTCGATTCTGATATCCTATCCATCTAGCATCAAGCAAGACCCTATTCGACCACACCGCCTTGCGCCCAGCACTAAATGTATATATATACTGTATATTGATTTGAAATCCGCTTCGCGTTGGATGTGCCGGGTGAACCGCCGATTCCGGTCGCTTTGTCAAATGCTAAAACCCGATGTTTCCAACCAGTCAAAAAGGTTGCTGACCCCCAGTTCTATTCATTCACCATATTCGCAATTGCTTATGGTTATGGATAATATCATATAGAATATAGGCTAAGTACTTTACCTGGACCGGACGTTTTTCTGGAACGGATAGCCTGATGAGTTGAATTCAATGACACTCGCAGATTTTCGCAACCTCTGCCTTCTCCTTTGAGCCTTTTTCCATTGATGAAAACTCCTCGTGCTTCTCGTGCTTTTGGCAGATATCGACGAGGCAATGGAAGACTGGCCATCTTCTGACACATTCTCTGAGCAAGAATCCACACTCATGCGAACGTAGCGTCCTGCAGTCGAACCAGTGAACAGTGCATGTCTCCGTGCGAACGATCGGTTGTTACTGTACATGATTTCAGAGCAAGTTTCTACGACGAAAATAATTGATTCAGTAATGGGCGTGCGCGTGAAATCGTGTCGAAAGCGCGAGCTACACTTGGCAAGAACTGCAGGTTAAAAGGTCAAGAATACCTTTGCTTGCACGGGGTGTCATAAACTTATAATGAATAGTATAGCTTACAGCTGTAGTGGAAATGAAACGAAACGCACTCCGTCTTGTAAGCCCACCTAACCTCTCTGCTCTTGTCTGCGGTAACTATGTGACAGACGTCACTTGATGCGAAACGAAAACGACTAATTACTTGAATGCAGAACGTCATTAATTGACAACACCCGATAGACTACACAGAGCAGGTTGCATGAAAACTATCTAGTTAGAACTACGAACAACCTCTGATTCAACCATATGCTGCTTCATCTACTGTCCTAGTTCTATGAGCTAATAAAACGCTGCCTGAAGCCCTGAAGTGTGACACGACAGATTGATTTTTCGCCTTTAGCGAGTAGCTGTCAATGATATTAACCCGGAAACATTTGAATCGCTGTCGAGTAGCGCCATTTACGACGCAGTGATGTCTATGTTGGGCAATAGTCACGGCTCACAGCTGATGTTGAGCACCAGTGAGCACAGCACGACAGCGTGCAATATAAAAATGTGAAATTGATACTAAGCATATTATCCTAGGCCTACTGTACTATCAAAATTTAGAAACGATCGGGTCTGTATGCCGCTCACACATGTCACGATGTTCGCAAATATCGTGGTTGGATAAGCTGTCACTCAATGGTTGTGTTGACCACTAGGGGTGCAAGTGGAGGTCAATAGAGGTTGACAGACTTTGCAAAGCATTAATCCTATCCTTTAACTATACGGTGTATGCCAAATACGCCTGTAGTTACTAGATGATAAAAATGATCAACTAGTGTCTCTCAAAGTCTCTCATGCATGCAAAGTCTCTATGCTTGCAAGAAACAGTAGCGTTCAATGGGCTCCAACGCGATTTAGAAGGGATGGAAGGTAATTAAGAAATTTTACCACCGCAGGCCGGTGCCTCGACCTCGGCAGTGCAGTTTGCAACTTCGCTGTTTACGTCTGCTCATGTGACAACAGACACGTTTGTTATGCGTCTATATTGTAGCGTAGGCAATTGCAGAGAAGTATAGGCTGGACCAGACAGGGCAGCCATAGACAATATTCATAGCATGAGAGGAACTCAGCAGGAATAGCAACATAAAAATGTCGCAAACTCATATACTCTTTGGCTTCTTCATAGCAATCTGTGCCGGGACTGTCAGGTGGACTTCATGGTCCAACAGCTCTTGAATGCTATCTTGTCATGGCTTGTTGGCCTCGGTTTGTTTCTTGTTTCTTGCACATTTCACTCAAGTGAACATTATCAGCTTGGTCGGTGTCTTATCATGTGGAAAACATTTACAGGCATTTTTTATTGAAATATACTGCTCCAGTAGGTACCCTATCTCATACCATAACGTAAGGAGTACTGGTAACAGAATGAGCAGTGAAGACGCTGAGTGTGTACCTGAAAAAACATCTGATGATGAGGTAAGTTGCATTGAAACTTGCAAGTATAGTAACATTTACTAATATAGCACAAAGCAGTTGCAGTAATATTTCTGCTAATCCACTGCAAAGATGGTTCGACTATAACAGTTCTCAACTCGACGCTTGGCATTTTTAGTTTGAGGATGCTCTCGTTGACTTGAAGATTCGCCATGGTGACAGCGACTCGGAGATTAGAAAAGGGATTGATCTGGCCAAGAAGGCACTTCATCTTTTTCTGAATAATGAGTTTAGTAAAGCAAAGAATTTACTGTCTAAAGAGTAAGTTTAGCGTATTAACGTATACTTTGGAGAAGAGAAATCACTCTTGAGTGAATCGGTAAATTTTTTACAGAATGCGCTTATCGCCCGTAAGAGCGTTGTAAACAACAATTGGGAGTCAGTGACGTCACTCGTAGCTTGTTTTCTGGATGATGTCATTCGAGTCATTAGGGGTGACTCAAGATGCAGGAAATGAAACTGATTACTTGACGCGGGACTCCGCATTAAATTTTCCACAATAAAATTATATATATTGAAGTATGTGTGAGACCATCCCTACATAAATTTGAAAAATGTTGAGCAAGAAAAAAATTCCATCTGCGCGACTGACTGAAATCCTGTCATTGTAAAAAAAATATTTTGATAGCATTGTTTTGTTTGCATTGTGGATATTCTGGAATTTCAATCTTTTACAAATTTCAGATACGGGAAGAATTTATATAGCACACATGGTACCGCTGTAGTCAAATTCTTGGAAGCTTTGATGACGTTTGAAGCTGTGAGTTCGCTTTGTTTCTGTAAAAATTTCTCAGTTGTAAGGATACTTTTATCATCTGATCTGATACAACAGTTTCATTATCGTAATTAGCAATTTGCATTGAATATCTGTAATAAAATAAGACTGAAGCTAAGCTTTGATATTAACATGGATTGACATCATTGTAGAGTCAATATTTACAAACCGTAAATGTGACATTAGTTTGCTGTGCTGTTATGAGTACAGTCGCCACACACATCACCAGTATATATGTCTTGTGAGAAGAAATTGCTATTTTGTCGTTAATTGTTTTATGCTGCATTTACTCCGTAGACCAAGACACTCAATATTCATGCACACTAGGCCTACAGGTGCCTATACAGTCTGGACAAAGAGGCTCCAAAAGAGGAGCCGGTTGGCTATTGAACTCATGTGCACCCCACCCCTCCTCCTACCACACTATTCCCATTGCGCTGGCCCTCTAGTGAGGAAGTTATGAAATAATGTAAATATCTTTATTATGATATGGTCACGGGAACTGAACCGGGGACGCACTGGTTTTGGTGCTGACGACCTACCATTACACAACGAATAAAGTGCTTTTGTGTCACATCTTGTACTTGACCATTGGTAAACATAGTCCCAGATCATCTTAGCATCCTAGGTGCTGTCTGTGTATCCTAGCCTTTCCATTGGCCTCTAGCCAAGTTCAGTGCTTATTGAAATCCGCCATGTATTGGTCGATCCTTACTGCAGCTTCGTGAATAGTAACATTCAACATTATGATGTAATCATGATGATGCATTTCTCAGGAGGATATTGCGGAGGCTATGCATTGTCTGAAAGACACGTCCGCATTACTGCAAAAGTAAGTCGAAAGAATCGGTAGGTCTAGCTGCTACATTTGTTGCGACATCCTTTTGTTTGTGACATCCGTTTTTTTCTGTACTTATATTGTATCACCACGGCTATTTTGAGATGGATGGATTTGAAAGCATTTTTGATGGGTTTTGGTAAATCTTCACCTTAGGCGTCTCTTTACACCTAGATCTTGGTTCGAGGTCAGATTAATGCTAAATTATAATGCTGTGGGATGAGGAATGTCGAAAACGTTATCTGACTTTTAAATGCAATATTAATGATCGTGATGAATAATTTAGTCAATAGGCCTAAAAGAATATACAGTATATATATATTCTCATGTAGTCTCAATTCGTAACAAATGTATCGAACGTGGCCACTGGCAGCGCCTTTAGTAAATAAAATTTCATGTTCAATTCCATGATTTCTTGATTTCTACATCTCTGGAAATTTCGGTTATGCATTGCATTGAAAAGCGGCACCAGAAGTCCAGTACCAGATGATAAATTTAGGTACCGGTACCGGATTAATTTGTTGTCGAGCGCTGAATTTGCACCATCCGTACTGTAATTCTTATATATATATATATAAAGCAGGTTGAAATTGTCCTGTGATTCTCATTTAATATTTTCCCCATCACTCAAGATTCTAAGCCTAGCTGCTTTTAGAAATGTGGGTTTTCTTGCGTGAAAATAGAAATGAATAATTGATGCTACAGATAAATCAATGTTGTTGACCATCAAGATCTAATGTTTTTGATTCTTTTACAGATCCAGGAGAAAAGAAGCTATAACAACAAGTATTGGCAAAGCTCTTGGTTTGACTGAGACAGCAGAGCTTACTGAAGGTGAATGTTTGTAACAGCGAGTCTTACATAAATTTCGTAACTGAAACTCTGTTTTCCAGAGGAATTGCACTCGGAACTTATTTTCGCCGAATGTCTGTTCTTTCGATCAGCTTTGACAGTTATTCAGGTAAGTCTTTGCCTAGCTACATCGTCATAATCAGGATGGGAAAGAATGTGCTGTTTACCAGGAATCTCATTAGCTGTTTCCGTAAAGCAAATTGCATGAATTTGAACTCACCCAAAATAGCACAGCATTGACACAGCTTCCATATAACGTCAATTATCATGAGAGTCCCCATATTTTCCATTCCTTAAGAGCAAATTGCCCCTTAGGTGATCAATTGCTCGATTGATTGCAATTTAACGACCCGTATACGTGAAATCACAAACTGATCCATACTGATTCTCCATGTAATTGGTATTGGCTTAGAGTTATTTCAGGATTTGTACTTTTTAAATAAAGAATATCAATTACGAGACAGTCCGTAGAACTAGAAATCTGGTTGATGTTCATCTTGGATTTTGCATTTTACGTGCTGAAACATTTCAGAATAAGTTTTAATTCCTCACTTGTAGTTACTTCACCTGAGCCTTCATACCAAACCAAAATTGCCATGCAGCAGTTTTCGCAAGAAAATTGCTCTCCAGGTGCAAGATTCTTCGTCAGGCTGCAACCCGTTCGTTCTCCTATTCATTTGAGATATTTTGCTCTTAAGATGATGAGGATTTCTTGCAGTGGCCGAGGGTTGAGCTTGAGCCCACATCTTTCACATTGAATGTGAGAAATGTGGTAACCTTATAATCAGCATTGTTGTTATTTCTTTGTAAAGAAGATCACCACAGATTTAGCGTCCACCCTTGGTTTATTGAGAATTAATATATTTACAAGCTTTCGGAGCTCCGCACCTTCATCAGGTGAAGATGGGCTACATTGTCGTTTTCGCACTCTTTTCTACCTTTTACACATCTGCAATCGCGCGGGACGGGGCTGTGGGGGCCTGCTCGAAACCCCCGATTTTACTGTTTCCCATGAAATTTTGGTGATGCGCTTGAGCAACAAAATCCATGCGATACAGGCAAGGTGGTGGCAGCATTCGCGCACACTCGCAGTCAGGAATCGCGATTAACTAAAATGACATGGTTGGGTATTTTTAATGGTGTTATATTTCATCACGCTTGATATATCCTACACTACAGTTTGTTTAGTCTAAGGTAACGCAGGTTGTTTCGTGTTACAAGGGATATAATATTATGGTGAAATTTTAATAGAGCTTTGCTCCTTCAGGACGAAAACTTTATCAACTTTATAAAAGGCGCAATGAAGATACGGCAAGCATATCAAACGTATAACTCATGCCACAAAATTGTGAAGAAAATTGATTGGGGTTCTGATGAAATATTGACACATTTTGCCGGCGGGATTTACTTGGGTTGTGGTGCTTTCAACGTGGTATGTTCATTTATTTATTTCTGAAATTTATATCGTTATTTACGAAATTGATATTTTTAGTACATGTCCGCTTTGCCTCCTCGTATTTTATCGTTACTGGAATGGGTCGGCTTTGTGACGAACAAATCGGAAGGTTTCGTGCAATTGAAAAAGGCGTACGATTTGGACAATTTAAGGAGTGACTTGGGATCATTATATCTACTTGTATATCACCTTTTTATTGCACAGCAAATAGGTGAGTTTCTGTTCTACTGCAGACTTGTTATCTGTTTTATTGAATTTATGCAGCTCTTTTTTCCACCAGCATCGTATCATGTAATATGCCTACACCTACAATATATTATATTGCCTCTATAACTCAACATCCTTGCCTCCAAATGGGGATTTGTGATGGGGTGTAGCGGTGTAACCGTTCACTGAAATGTTATTGAGAATGATCTGAAATACCGAAGTTCTGTGGTGATGTACAAGTTTGAGTGACTTCCAAGTTATCGAGTATAAGGATAAAGATGTGGTTTTAATTGTGCATATGCGTATCATGTGAGCATGCAGGCTGGACAAAGAGGCACTGAAGGAACCAGTAGGCTATCAGAGTCAAGAGCCACCCCTCCGCGCCATCCTCAATGGACTGGACTGGACGGACGTCGAGCAAGGAAGCTATCGATACCATTTTTAATACCGGTACCTTTTGTTTGACGCTGTCTTGGGATTTGAACTGGGGACCTACCGGTTTCATGGTTGACGGCCTACCACTACACCACGAAGTTGTTTCAACCATATTAGAACGTCATCCAAGCAAAAGTTATCCCCGGTAACTCTTGTTTGCAACCACGATTGTTTGCACTCAAAGGTACCTGCCTCGGAATATTCTTTGGATGTGCAGTCATTGTTTTTGGCCTCATTAGCTTTTTTATTGCAGCAATCCACTAATGTAACAGTCCGTCCAATCTTGTTCGTTTACTGCCGTTGGTAAATGTTTAATTGGTGTTTTCAATTATCAACAGCATTGTACATGTTCAGCTCCTGCTATTTTGTTAGTTACGGAAGCTTTCAAAGAAATCATTGTGTTACTGTGATGAGTCCAACCTATTCTTCATCACTGTTGATAGGCCTACTGTATACTCTAATTGTATCTTAATAATAATAGGGTATCTTTGTCTGCAATGAATTGACATTGTTTACTTTGTGAGATCTTCTATCATCTTTGTCCGACATGGTTCACAGTATGGTACTAAAGAGTAGATACCTAGAGTACATCCATCATGAATTGACCTAGGGCTTTTTACAATATATGTGGAGCTAATTGTAAACGCTTATCTATTTTCCAATCAAAGTTATTATAAGTACCGGTATATTAGTGTGGGACCTGTTTTAATATTGAATCTCTAACGAGTTTGGTCTCACTTTGCTGGTCCTTGTGCAGAACTCAAGTTTGTTGGAGATATTGTACAAATGTAATGCAGCGTTGTCTCCAGCCGCGAGCGACACTGGGTTATCGTATTCTCTGTAACGATCTGACCGAACACATGAAGCAAGAGCCAATGGTGCTACTGAACGTTACACTATATCAGTATGAAATCTCCAACGAGTTCAGCTTTGCCCTGAGGCCATCAAAGTGAGACCAAACCCCTTTGAGATTCAATATTAAATCGGGTCCCACACTAATACCACATATTTTTGTGCGAAATGACTATTGCCAAACGATATTACGCGCTTTCAGCTTCCATTTAAGCCATCATTGTATTTGACCAACCCCCCTTTAAAACATCATGGAAGTAGTCATCATATTATACAAAAGGTTTTGGCTTTAGATTATAAAAAGGGTTAGGTGCATATCTGATGTATAACCGATCAAAGTTTTTTCAAACAAGGCAATGTAGTCCTGTGACCAATGCACAGACTATTGCTGATAATTTTAATTCCCAATCTTGTGTGGTTCAAGGAATATGAAATTTTTTTAATATCATCATTCCATTATCCAGCTTCTCATGACGAAGATCTAGAAGTTGCCGCCAGTATCCTCAATAGAATGCTGAAGATTTATCCAGAAGGTGTCTATTTTCTCATGTTCAAAGGAAAATTAGAAGAGATCAAAGGAAATTTCACTGAGGTATGAAATAGACATCTTTACTGTACATTATCAAAGATGACAATTGAAACTTTCTCGCCAGGCTGTCGTGTGGTTGGAGAAATCGATCAACACGCAATCTGAATGGAAAAACTTTTCACATATTTGTTACTGGGAGTTGATGTTCTGTCATGCTTTCAAACTTGAGTGGATGAAAGCGTACAAGTGTGCTGAAGTCTTGCGGTAAGTTATTCAGTACATACTATACATATACAGAGTCGTGTTACATCTTCTATTGGCGCATGGCAAATAGTGTAGCTATCTCATGCTATTTTCAAATATAAAGTTTGATTTGGTCTATTGACAAACGGAATGAATCCAAGTTTCCTTGCTGGAATACTTAGCTCGTGTGACCAATAACAACGTCTTAGGCTCTTAGCTCTGCAAAGTTACTGATGAACTTTGTCTTGATATTATACAACTGTGGTGACGCTCTCTATCCATATATTTCAATGCATTTTGCAAATGTTTCATTCTAAGTCCACTGAGGCAATTTAGCCAAATCGCAAACTTATGTGCAATTCTTTCACCTCAGTGAAGAAAGCAATTGGTCAAAATGTATTTATGCATATCTTTGTGCGATTTTCTTGATCATGGTTGATGAGAAAACAGAGGAGACTCAAACGAAAATCGATGAACTTATGAAGTAAGAACAAGTTTGCATAAAGAAATTAGAAATAAGTGTCGGATATCAATGGTTTTGAAAGACGCTGCACAGTCTAAACTAGTAGGAATCCCAGTCCTGTAATTGGACTTGGACTGGTATTGAGTGCGTCAGGATGTAAATGGGTTTGAGACCTTGCTCAATCAGTTTCGTCTCTGTGGGATTTGCATACTTAGCAACATAGCTGAGAAGGCATCTCTGCAGTCTGTACCATTTCGATGCCATTATTATTTGTTTGTTTGTTTATTTGTCCCTTTTTAATTTTGAAAATCACCCAGTCAAGTTATTCTGTAAATAAGAATACATCAATTATGACTCTTATTAATTCAGGGAAGTCCCGAAAATGAAGCAAAAGATTGCTGGTAAAAGTATTCCCATGGAAAAATATGTTTGCAGAAAAGCAAGGAAATATTTTGAACAAGGAAAACATCTTACGATTCCAGCTGTGGTAATTACATCATTCATTGCACCTTATTCTGATACGCTTGTGTAGTTTATTTGCTGCTGCCTGATGCTTGACATGCCATGCATGGCTGTTGACATGTTGACAGTTGTCATGGAAACGCGAGGATGACATGCGTGGTGATACTTGAAACGTAAGCGAGCAACTTCCTCGTGTTATATAATTCATGTCGCTTGAACGTGACACTCGTTTGTTAAAATACAGGAAATGCTCTATGTGTGGAATGGTATGACAATGCTAGCTGGCGGGGCAGAATATCGTGGCAAGCATCTGCAACTCATAAATAAAGCAACGGACGATTTGGAAAAGAGAAAAGAGAGGGGTGAGGAAGCCAAGGCTAACAATGGTACAAATTTTGAATCGGTGTAGCGATTGGCTATTATAAGTTATATGATATCTTTTGAAATTTTATGTGTGAGATCATTCAACTACTCATTTCCAGGTTCTAAGAAGGTTTCCGGCCAGCCTGAGTTCAACTATTTCGATGATTATTGTTTGCTGAAGCTTTTGAAAGGCATGTGTTTGAAATTTGAGGGTCAACCTATGCAAGCAGAACTGTGTTTCACTGACGTCAAAGAAAAGTGAGTGCTCGACTACAGTACGTGATGCAGACAGTTCACAGTAGGGAACTCAATGCTCAAGTTCAAGTCGGGAGCGAATTTTACCTAATTAATTCGGATTGAACTGTCGCAATGTTCGTGCCCGGTGCTTTTGTGCATTATCACCTTATGATATATGTGCTGTGCGATTATTGTTTCACAATTTGGGCTAGATCATAATTGTCGATACCCACAATGAAGTGGGAATGGTATATATCGTTCTAGTTCGCAAACATTGCTCAGACTATGTGTGCATAGCATATACATGGGTAAATTATTTCTAACATAATCAGTTCGGATTCGAGTGTCGGTAACAAAGTCATTTCAAAATTTTGTGTTAGTCTGAATGTGAACATAAATTAGGTTCGTACCATGGTACCATCCCTATAATAAAGTACCTCTACAAATTTACTTTGCCACTGTCAGAGTGTTGGAAAATGGTTTGACTCCGAGAGTACGCCTAATGTTTGATTCTGCCGAATTTACACTTCTTCTGCTTGTGGCAATTTCACTTTCGACAGGTGTCGACTGATTGGAAGGCCTTGTGGCCCCCGTCATCACCTGGTCCATACCGGAACCCAGTTCTATGTTCCTGGGGAGAAAAAAATAAATTTTCTGTCGGTCTGTTTTTTTCGAGGCTTGGGGTCGCTCTTGACTGACTGCATACAGATTTACGATCCCAGTATATTGTGTGAAACGTCGGGCTATATGCACTTGGATCTTATTCTCATCCTATAGTCTCAGGCTTTTGGTCACCCCTGAGTGACTAGATGTAGATTTATGATCTCAATATCTTGTGTGCAAAGTCAGACTATATGCCTTTGGGCCACATTCTCATCCCATATTCCCAGGCTTTAGGTCGTACCTGCCTGGCGGGATACAGATTTATGATCTCAATATATTGTGGGCAACGTGAGGCTATTATGCACTTCTGCCTCATTCTCATCCCATTGTCTTGGGCTTTTGGTCGTCCCCGGGTGGCTGGATACAGATTTACAATCTCAATTATATTGTGTACAACGCCATGCTTATGCATGTGGTCTCGTTCTCATCTAACCTTTCTTCTTAGTCACAAAGGTATCAAAAAAGACCATTACGTTACACCGTTCGCGTGTGTTGAGTTGGGATGGATGTTTATGGAGCAAAAAAGATATGATGAAGCTCGGACTGCGTTGAAATGTGCAAAGTAGGTGCAGCCATTCTGCAATGTATCAGAACTGATATTGATATTATGCTATGAAATCGAAAACAGACTCACTTTGTGGTGTAATGGTAGGTTTTCGGTTGTCGGCCACGAAATCGGTAGGCTCATATCCCAAGGCTGCATCATACCATAAGATGTTACAGACAGTATCCATAGCTTCCTCGCTAGACTGTCATGGCATTGACGATAGTGTGGATGGTGGCGCTTGACTTGATAGCATACCTACTTCTTCGGTGCCACCATATCCAGCCTGTGTATGCACCAGTAGTCTGTTTATATATCATGTGAGTCTGTGTAAATGCAGCAAAATGATAAAAGAGCAAAAATAAACTAGTACATTCTCAAGTAATGCTACCGCACAGTCCCCTCAGAGTGATGAATTCAATATATTAATTCTGTTTGATTGTAAATATTTTATTTTACAAATGCATATTATGTCACCTCAGCTTACCAGAAATCACCGATCCTCTGGTCTGGTATGCTTCGATAGAAGAGTCAATATATCTGTATAACAATCTCGATTTCACAGGCAAGATTACAAGCATTATTCACACGAATCAAAGCTTCATTTCCGAATGCACTCGGCGCAAGCCAGGCTGAATATCCTCACTGGAGGAAAGAAAAGCTCTGGGGGGTCCAGTCAGATTTTACAAGAGAGTGTTAAGTTTTAATTTATATATCAATAATTTTAATTTATGATTGATGTATTATATATTTGCTGTGTAAAATCGATGCTTATCACTTTGAATCCTTGATTTGAACCAAATTTAGTCTTTTGGGAGTTATGATATATTTGTGTGGGTTGACGCAAATGCTACAGCGCTAAATTTATTCTCATATAATTCCTACGACTATCAAGCACTTATTTCATATGCTTGGAATGTGGTCCAAGTAAAAGTTTTCAACTAATAAGACTGTTTGGCTTGCTGTGTGTGGGTGTGCAAAACAACGTAATGAACATACGCCGACCTCTCCTGCTACAGGTTCGTAAAATTTTCAATGATATGTATTGGTACATGATCATAGCTGGTCACTGACTTATCCAAAGAATACTGTTACCAATTTTTTATATGGATGGAAACTTCTTCAATTTGTTTTTAGTATGATAAATGTATTTACTGATTCTCAAAAAGTGATTGGCTGCATTGTTTCCAACTCTTGCCTCTCTGAACGACTTACAGGGTGATGGCATCTGTGGTACCTTTCACCGACCTTCCTTCACCTAATCTCAGAGTGCATTGCGCAGGGCTGGATAAAATTTCGTGGGAAGCTCGAGAGTATTCCCTGTGTAAATTTATACGCAGCATCTATGGAACTTCATGTTCAGATGCAGCAGATAAATTTCTCGTAGACGCGAGTAAATTCCTTGAAAAGAACTCTATGACTTTCTCATGTTTCCAGCCATGCCTGTGTGATTGGTGAATGGAATCCATTTCCGCGACTATCACCATAATTTGTTTAACGTACATTGTTTTCTTAATCTTAACGAGCAAATTCTACTGTATAACCTTTAAACTTGAATATATTTGTGGTTGTACGCATATACGGTACGCCACATCCTTTGTCTTGATCATTAATTACTACCAACTGTTGAACTGAACCATTGTAAGACTAAATGAAATATGAGACCATTATTGTCGCTTGCGGCCGATTGCGGTAACGTTGATGTAATGTTCTCTTTAGCATTGCTGACTGGCTGTTTGTCTTCCGTCACTTGAATAGTTCCGTGTTATTTATTGCACTCGATTCCAATGACACTTTCATTATCGTCTAGTTCTCAATGGTAGATCCTAGCTTGTAATGTAGGTTCGCTGATTTTCCAGTTATTTGGCGTGGTCAAATATGTCTTGAATGAAATATGACTTGACTTCCATAGCCCGACGGCTCCTTCCGCGTGTCTTGGTCCCGCATGCATATGCGCCAGTGGTTTGTGTGCGTGTATCATACGAGTCTGTGTAAATGCAGAAAAAAGTCAGATATGGACAAAATAAACAGTGCCCTTTAGCGCGAGACCGGTTTTAATACTGGTGACTGGGTCTCTTATGGCGTTTCGCTTCGTCTCGGTTCGCTTGTCCCTCTACAGAATTTGAGTTGGTTGAAGGTTTCATTCCAATGCGAATACGCATATCCACACTAACTCGCGACATGGCTCGAGTCGACGCTACACTACATTCGAACGAAATCTCCAACGAACTTGAACGCTACGTCAGAACCAGCGAAGCGAAACGAAACTCCTGAAATCCAATATTAAAACAGATCTCACGCTAACAACGATGGTTTTTGTGGGATATGACTATTGACAAGCAACAATACTATTTCATTTTATTAACCCATCATCATTATTTTGACAAGCCTTTAAGCGTGTGGATCAAACTCCGTTATAATCCTAATTTCTCTGTGTTATCAGATCACCACGTTCATATGCTTGTTCATTCTTGGTTGAGCAGCTTATGTATACTGATTTGCTTTCGTGTCCAGTCTAAGTACGATTGACCCGTCACATCTGTGAAATACACTATAATTAGAATCTTTATTTCGAATCGGGATCGTTTTGATTCGTACAAACGGCTAATTCGCATCCTTTTGATTTGTTTCTAAGCTTCGTCAAGTTAACTACAGTATATGCAATCAGTTTCAATCGAAAAGTAAATATTTTGTGAGAAAAAACTACTTGTCTCTGATTTACAGTACTTATCGTAGGCTGGGAGAAATGACTGATAATGTTGTGTCTCAAACGTAAGGCGGTTAGTGATAGGACGAGTATCGGTATTTGCCGACATTTTTAGTATCGGAATCAGCTGAAATTCGACCGATACTTCCGATGCAATGCTACGTTTGGTCATTGTCATGATGCGAAACCGCTCTGCATTAAATATTATACCCGCACCAGTCACACAGTGAGCTTACAAAAACATCTACTGATGTGCATGTTAAAGTCTCACCCCTGCGCTGGCTCAATGTATCCTAGTACTGTGGGCTCGACGAGACGACTTAGTTCGTTACAACATTGAAAAATATATTTGATATGTCCTTTGTATTGGACTATGTGTTTTGGAGTGGAATTTCGGGTCCAATCAGTAAATATTTCATGTTTTTGTTTATATCATAGTCACTATCAATGTAAACATGTAGAAGCAAGTTCTTTACTTCTGAATCTCTATATTTCAGAAGTATCGTAGTATCGGCCAAATTTTTGAGTATCGGTAGCGGCAAAATATTGGTTATCGTCCCACTCCCATCTCTAGAGACGATGCGATCTGATCGACAGGTAGCTGGATCGATTTCCGACCGAGTCATGCCAAAGACTGTAAAATTGGTATCCGTTCCTTCTCTTCCTACTTTGCAGTCGAGATTGGGGAGTAGGGGGAGAACAGTTGGTTGTGGTTGTAATTTGGGTCCAGGATCTAGAGTGGAAATATCGATATTGCGTGTTGTAAGCACTCTCATGAAATGCAGTATATATACATGACTTAAGCAGTCGACAACGACTTGACAACAAACGTGCTGCGATCTGCGACCGCTAGATGTCGCAATAGAAATTCAACGGGTTTTCAATCATGCTCTTCCCCGAATCGCTGAATGGTCTATAGCCTAGCGCCTCTACCTTCTGGATTGCTTGGATCCAGCTTGAAATTGCTTATACCCCAACCCTCCACACAGACATTATTGACACGCGGTCACCGGAGTAGCATAAATACTTTCCAAGAAATCAAACGAGGAGAGAGGTCTGTTGTTGTTGTTGTCGTTTTTCAACTACCAAGGTTATGTAGGCTACTGTATACGCATCAACTAGGCCTACTCATGTACTGCTTGAGTACGCAGCCCGGAGCACTACAACCACAACCCTTCGCACTCGCCCGATACTGACTGCTTATAACAGTTAATGGTGGTCTAACTAAACAAGGGGGATTTCTAAACAATGAGATAATGAGATATCTCGAAAGCTATTCTGTAATTATATAGGAAATAGTTGTTGAATTTAATGGATTAATTATAGACTGTATCATACACAGGAAATTATTACAAATCACAACTCGTGATGAAAGCGCATGTCACTGATTAGTGATACGATTCCTATTGAAAGCTACAGCGCCGTCGTGTGAAGTTTTGATATCGATACATTTCGAGCCTTGTGCACAGTTTGAAATACTTATGTCTTATTTACGTCTAAAAATTTTCATGATACACCCGCGTGCCGTCTCGATGCCATCCCTGATTCACATTCATTTCTATATTTACATAAGCCTACCACCAAACACCTTTTCGGGGGCGTGTTGCATTCATGCGATACATCGGTTTACACGGTTTACACGGTAGGCCTATGTAGGCCTATTCATGGTGGATTAAGCGTGTAATCAAAGTCAGTTCTGGCGCTTCCGGTGAGAGTTGGGATGACACTGTTATTAACAATTGTCAATGCAGATGAAGTGTCGTGATGACAAATGATTCAGTTCGTCCACAACAACGCGAAACATCGTTTTCTTTGTCTCTCGATGCCCAAAACTGAATGCGTGACAATCATCATGCCATATTTTTCGTACGGACGATTTCGGTATCTGCTTCAATGCCATCTTCTTTTACGATATATTGGTGACAGTTAAGATCGGGATCGGGATCGGGATATCTTGGGAAATAGGACTGCACCTCCCTTACTTTCATATGAATGTGTCAGGCAGTCGGCCGTATCCAGTTGACCATTGAGGATACTTCGTGGCCATCTATCGTGCTTCAGTAAAACAATATACGAAGGTAGGGTTAATGACGGCACGTAGATTCGGTCTGTTTCAGCCTCGAAGATTTATTCAGTGGATACCAAGCTTGCCATGTTCGTTTTGATAGCCCTTCATCATCCGTAGACCTTGGAGCGACCATCGGCGTCGCTATTGTCAAGCCAATCATTGGCCACTGCAGGCAATTCACCGCACCGATTGGCTGATTCTTATCAGTTCACTGGAAGAGTGTTGTCTAATCGTTGACACTACCGATTCTGATGTTTAGCGGTTTTGTAACAGTCGATAGATAACCGCTACGGATCTTTGCCTCTAGTGTTTTTAAGATAATCTACGGCATGATAGTAGGCCTACCTTTACTATTGTTCCAGGCAGGCTTGGGAGCGCTCGCTACCGGCCGCGGCACACTCGCCGGCACAGACTTATCCCTTATATTCGCTAAACGTCCCCCGATGAACCCCGTAGAGTAATTGCGGGTTACTCCGTATGAAAAATAGGCGTCAATATCGAATGTCAAGATCTAATGCAGGTTCCACGTGACAAGCGTAGAAGTACAGGTGACTCCGGTACAGCTCATTGAGATGTCTTTCCTCGTCATCCATGATGCAATCATAAAACCAAAGTAAACACTTGTGTAATATCAAACTAATTATCTCGCTATCCACGCCACGCGCCTGCTTCTCAAGAACCATTCTACAGCGCATTTGTGATGACATTAATTGATGTTCCATAAGAATACAGCTCAGTGAGGATAACGTAATTGCTATATGATGCCTACAAACAGCGGAATTTAGAATGACTGTTTAGTTTCGCTGAGACGTGAAAAGGGGACTACGACACGTCTGTGGCTTCTTGTGGGAACTGAATGTTGCATAGTAAAAGCCATTCAACCGAATTTATCGACTCTTTATATCCTAGAGCTTATCAGTTTTTATTGAATGCCGAGGAGGCGACATGGTTACTGCATAGCGAACGTCTGTATGGAGTCAATGCCAGCACAGTACGTGCAACACGAGTAAAGAAGCCATGGGTATAGACCTTTGTTAGGTTGTCAGCACGAGTTATAAATGCTTACAAGATAAGTGAAATCTAGGTGGTTTATCAGCATGAAACTTTTGTTGTGGCAATAAATTCTGAATTTTAAGAAACCGTGTTTGGGACTCAAGTCAAGCACATTGAGCAAGGTATTTAGCCTGTTGTGTTCACTGGCAGCAGGGACCGGAACCGAAATAAAGGTGATTAGGGCAGTATCGCATAGCCTACCTTGTATCACATTCCACTTCCACACCATAGGCTACATCTATTTACAGTTTACGTGTAACTTGGTCGCTTGACATTTTGGCTCAGGTATATGTTATTGTCGGCTTTGTGAAAAATGATAATACGACTATTCCAAGCAGAAGTAGCCTAGTCTTGAGTATAGTCTGGTAAACACTCGGTTGACCCTTTGGTGGTTCAGAGCATCAGAGGTAACTGAACTTGACCGAGAAAGACATAACAAGCCTATAATGAAACGCACAAAGGAAAGCAGATAAATCTGCCATTCTAATCTCAAAATCCGGTAGGCCTACATCTTCAGTGCATTTGTTACTATTTGCTTGAGCCTGTATGTGTAAGACAAACAACTTTAGCTTGTAAGCCAACAATGATATTTTATCTATAAATTGAATAACATCTCCTTAGCGCGGTGATAAATGTATATGGAGTCAGTCATAAACGTTTACCTCCCATTTTTTACATCAAAGTTTGACGGGTTTGACCGTTGTAGTTAGCAAACAAATCGTATATAGCAGCGGTAGGAAAACAGATCTAACAGCAATGCAAAGATATTGCTAAGATACATAAGCTTCCTTACTGTGACTGTGACTCTACTAAAAGAGAGCCAGATTTTTACTCTTTAGAATAACAATTTGAATAGAAGAACTTCCTGGTGTTACAGCATGATTCACAGGTGTCAAATATGCTGCAGGAAATATTAGGCATATCTTAATATAACGAAAATTGAAGATGGTCAAATTTTTATATCAGCATAATAGACAGTATAGAATAGGATCATATTAACTTGTGATTGAACTCATCAAGTCACGAATAAAGTCAGTCAAGCCCAACCTGTATCTTTACCGTTAAAAAGTTTCTTTCATGCGATAAAGGTTAGACTGGGTGTGATGATAAGTAGCGTCTTTGTAAAAGCGTGGACTTGAATGGCAAGATTATTGTCACTTTCATCGGACCATGGATGGTGTAATTTAAACGCGCAGGAATGTTTTGAAACGGAAGAGACTTGTTTGTTCGTGGACCTGGCTTTTTTGCGAGCTACCAAAGATAATTTTTACAAACCCACATTTACCATGTTATGGCATGCGCTAAAGTGGCCGCGTGGGCTTCACATGGTTCTAGTGAAAATACGTTCCTATAGCACTTTTGAGTAAAGACTATGCATCATCGTAGGCGTACGTCTAGCTTAGCAGGATATAGTACGGTGTAACATCTAGCGTGGTGCGTAGGAGATGTTTTGGAACTCCTACTCACATCTACATTACACTGTGGCAGGAATATTGGATGTTGCGCCAAAGTGTAAGATATCTCACTAACTTACCATTTTGGAACATAAATTTTACATAGTAAGCTATTCGAGGTAGATTTGCAGTTAGAAAAATCAGAGGTGATCTCAGAGAAGGATGTAGAAGTAAGTCTGTATACATTGAAGCATTTTTCCGCTTGTCCAGAGTATTGGATTTTGTGTTCCGGGGAATAATTACATTTCACGCTCCACGGCGTCGACGAATCAATAGTAAAATACTTAACTCTTGTTTTGAGTGGAAAGATCGTCAAATAAGACGTCTGCGATTGCGTAAGCTGTTGAAAAGCGGCAAGCTAGTCGTAATACAACACTTGGGAAGAAGAATGAATAATTCACTTCTCCTTGTAACGCTGTTGGTAACCTTAACCTCCTTATATCTGTTCACTATGCTTCTCCGATGTTGCAATACGTAGTTGCAATGATGACAGCCGTGTCAATTAATTAGAGTATTTCGTGTGTGGAAGGTTTCCTTTAGCGCACTGTTCCTTTTGTCTGCGTGGTGAGCATGACCATTGTGTTGGCTCACCGGGAATGATATATTTCTAAAATGTGACGATGTTCATAGGCCTATACTTAGAAGCGTCACTTCTCGTAAATATCGCTCAACAACCCTACGTCAAAAATAGGACTATGTATAGATATATATATACCTGGACATTACTAAAGGCAAGTGATAGCTTTGCTGCTGATATTCTACTCTCCCTGTAAGAGTCTACAACGCAGTGGTTCTGAAACATTGGTTAGGAGAGGCAAATTCTTTACCGGTCCGAGGGGCCTCTTGATAGAGAACGGCTGGGTGCTGTATTAGCTGGATCATTCGCTTCAAAGCCGAATTGCTTTGTAATGTAGCTGTGCGACCAAAGTAACATGTTATTTATGATCATTTTACCACAGTTTATGGTATTTATAGACACATGTAAACATCACGATTGGATGTACATCAAAATTTGAGGAATGATATGTCAGAATGTTGTCCGCGGAAGCATATATATAAGAATTTACCGTTCTGCAATAGGGAAAGGTTGAGAAGTACTTGTCTACAACATAGAACATTTTAATTCATGGATTGTCCATTGCTGCTTCTTGGTTCTTGGTCGTTTCGTAGGCATAATTTCATGCCTCTCAGTCGTGAATCTTGGCTGAGGCGCATTGAATAATCAAAATAGCGCCATGACACTAGGACCATCGTCACATCACATTAAAAGAGAATTAAATTCCGATTTTAAAAGGAAATCCTGATGTCCCACCTAAAGTTACATTTTAGAGAAATGTTTCTAAATCTAAATCAAGGAACGGTAAATGTGTCTAACTTGAAAGAGCATAAATTATTCAAGTCCGAAGAACTTCATATATATACTTGTCACTCGCCATTACGAGATTCCTTGTGGAGAAAGATCTGTGCTTCGTCGTTGTTTGATTGAGTAGAATCGATGAAGTGTGAAATCTATGGTAAAGATCAGCAGCATGCCTTCCCAGGCTTCAAATCGAAGCATATATACTATAGCGATATGTTTATATTATAGCCTCAATTTTTATGCCTAACGTTTTAAACTGCGCTTATTATAGGCTGTAGGACGTAGGTATAGACTTATAGATTGTATAGCCTACACCGATAAGCACATGCGCTGTAATCCAGTTAAATCCTATGATGCTGTTCTGTTTTGAATTTATTACGTTTTCAACTGGTTAGGGATCGTTTACGCCTGGTCGTCGGATATCGTATTCTCGTTCATGCTGTTCCCTGTTCATACCTCGGATTACAATCACAACCACCGTTTTCCTTCGGTGATGACTGCCAAACAGAAAAGGAATGGATACTGACTTTTAGCGAGTCTTTCGTTTGACTTGGTCGGGAAACGAACCCGAGACCTATATATCTATCAGAAGGGGTACAATCAAACTGGTGAGATTGTAATCAGGATTCAATTACTTATCGCTGCGTGCTACGAGATTAAGGTCACGATTCCTGTAACGAGTCTTTTGTAGTATGTAGAACGTACTGTATCGTTAGGCGCAGCGGTAGCAGTGCAAATCATTGGCAGATGTTCATTTTGTTTGAAATGTTTTCAAGTTCATCTTGTTTAGGCGAGACACAGTCAGCGAGAACCAAAGATACAAGAAATACGAAAAGAGGGAAAGAGAGAGAGAGTAGAGAGAGATAATGGGAATCTTGCAATTGTCAGAATTCAGCATCGAAATGGCAGGAATAAATCTCTTCCTATCAACAACCTTTTATCGAGAGTACAAAAGGAGTAGCTTACGCCGTGCAAAGGCTTTTTAGATTTGGATGATGTAATTCAAGCACAGTGAGGGTCTTAGAAAACCATTTTGGTAGCCTACTGTAAATCCTGTATCACCATTTAGAAAATGTTGAAGGCGCACATCTACGCGGGCCATTAATGGAAATGTGTGCGCAGGTACCAAAGAACTAAACCTTGGGGAAAGCAATTTTATCACGAGGGGGTTCAAAAAACTAAATTTCGAATGGTTATTATTTACTATTATCCTTAATGGTTCGTGGCGTGGATAACACAGTGTGCGCATTATTGATAATTATTAGTCTGGAATCATGTAATTTTGATTAGAGACCCATCAGAAGGGTTACAGAGACTTTATACCATTTGTGATTGACTCGTCGCATAATGTATTCCTAATTGCTTAGTTTTCCAGTGGCGCTTTCTGTCGGCGTGAATGTTGTGGGCGCGAACTAAACGGTTTTCAAACAGATTCAAATACAAGTACATATCGTTCAGTGGGCCGAGTGGGTTAGACTGTCCGCTTTCTAATCGGGAGGTTCCGGGTTCGATTCCCGACCGAGTCAAATCGAAGACTTTAAAATTGGTATCCGTTCCTTCCCTGCTTGACAGTCGATACCGGGGAAGTGCGGAGAGTCGTGATTGTAATAGTGATCCTGGCTATAAACCGGAAGTATTGACATGCATACCGTAAGCATTGACCTGGCGTAAATGACCTTAGTACAGTAGTTGAAAACGACATAAATTCCAAATAAAACGGAAAATAATACAAGTACAGCGACTATAGGTGCATCATTAAGTAGGAGTGGAGTCGTCACGGTATGTTTTTCATAATTTATATGTCCATTCAGTAGTAGGCTCAAGTGGGTGGGTTAAGGTAGTGCTGCTGGCGTCACGAAATTTGGGTGTGAACGGAAATTTAATTTCCGACTTATTGTATCCTATCACTGACCCAATTCACAAGGTTTCTGTGGCTATGGGCTTTCATCTGGTGAAGATGGAATACTGATTCTATGATTCATATTTGAGCCGTAATACGCAGTGCACAGTTCAATTGGTACTTCACTAATCTAATCTATCGCAAAACTCTTCGGGGCTTTCTATCGACGCACGCTAGCTATGTTTACTGCAATCGTTATGCGGAACGAAACGTCGCAATGGGTGACTTTGTCGAGTTTCCATTCTATGATTACTTTTTATGCAATAACACTATATCATTCATATCAGAGTCAAGTATAAGGCCTATAGTACGCACTAACCTGATTAATTAGTACGTAACTGAAGCACACATCACCTTGCTTGTAGTGTGAGCGTGATTTCGTCATGGATGCATGCACTCTAACGCGCATCATTTGAATTTTACGATATGTAGGATTGGCTTTCAGCACTGTGGTCGTGGATACGCGTCCTGCTAGCTAGCTTGAAATATTCTGCCCTTTTCACCCATACTCATTTACGTGCATCGACCGAAAAAATTAGATAAGTGACACTCGAAACGCCGCGGACCTTGTTTACTTAGTAAATGGGACTGTAGTTAGATGTTAAATGCGTTCCGTCATGCCAGCAACGTCACGTCTGGCTCCATGCACGAATTTTTTTGTTTAAATCCGCTTCGCGCTGATCATGCTTGATCTGATTTGTCAAGCGCCCGAGCGTCTACGTTTCAAGTTCCAACACGCACGAATCGCAGAGCCGACGCAATATGTGGCCTGTGCACTGGCTCTTTTGTCGCCAAATAGTAGGCCATAGTTTACCGACCATTGGTCTGAGCATGGCCTACTACATCATGAATGTAGTAGGCCATGGTCTGAGTCAAGGTGTAGGTAGGTATTTGGTCGGGAATGGTCTATGGGTCTAAGGCAGGGGTCGGCAAACTGCGGCCTGGGGGCCAAATCCGGCCCGCCCGTCATTATTTTATGGCCCGTGAACAACTACGAATAAAAACAGATCGTACGTACAATTCGTTATAATTCCGCCCTTGTGCGCATGCGCAGTTTGTTTCTTATTGATCCCGGTTCTCGTGCGAGAGGCGGTGATTGCGTACTGTTGACACAAATAGCGCGAAAACAAAATATTACGTATGCGTGTATAGACGGCTTTAGTACGGCCCGCAAGTTGGCGACAATGTGTATAATTGGCCCATTAGTGCAAGAAGTTTGCCGACCCCTGGTCTAAGGTATGGTGCGGAATTTGAGTTTTCGTGAAGAATTATATCATATAGGATGATATAGCTTACTTATATTAATCGCCGTGCGATGGCATATGGCATATATCTCCTTATGTTAAGAAGATATCACCGCATTACCGTGGTACCGGAACAATTATATGCTCAAAATACGTAACAGATATATACCAGCTGTAGGCAAAAACGCGCGGTAAGATTAACAACGCAATTGTAAGATGAGATTTGTATAAAAATGTGAGTGCTTAGAAATCTGAGGCTGCGAAACCATATGCCATCGTACAAGGCTACATAACTAATGGCCTTCGCTTTGTACCAATCAATGTGCAATCCAATCCGAGTGGGTGTTCTTTTCAGACTTCCTCTACGGACGAAATATAACTACATTTTCATCGTATATATCAGTTATGAATAACATCCTTACATCATTTTTCGAAACCTTAATTCCAACGACTTTGAATTCAACTTGAGCTGAAGTGTTTGTCATTCTTACGGAAGTAAGCCAATCGATTATTATAATATATTCATACTATACTAATGTTTGATGGTAAATTAGCTGTGTTTGGGTTATGTACACAAATTTGACTCAGTGACGGCCTGCTTTAGTAGTGATGTAGCCAAACGGGTAAATAATTAATGGCAATAAAACGGATTACAATCCATTAGAATAGACTGGAATGTCGAATGTGACATTTTTTCGATTAAATTGCGCGGTTTTAAACAAAGTATTACTGAGACAGGGAAGCCCCGCCTTTGCATTACTTGTATAAACATCCAATTCGCAATTACGATGACGACATTTGCGTAACTAAATCGCCATATTATGTTATGTATTATCACGTCATGGGAAACATTGAACGTTAATCTCTATAGACTGATAGTGTTGCGTTGGCATAGAGGAAATTGCATGTTCGATAGTTTATAGCACGAGATAAATACTCAGCCTCTGGCAGCGAGCTCCGTCGGTGTCACGAAAGGAAGGAGACCCGGCGTCAAAGCGGTGCAATCACCATCTGCTGTGGCTACAGTAATTCGGATGTGAGTCAAAGGGGGAACATACAGCAGTGTTTGAAATGTGGTTTGCAGTAAAAACATACACTAGATTTCTCGGTTGCATCAAACTTTTTCATATAAGTTACATCTCAGTGGCTCGCCCAGAGTCCCGTGGCTGAACCTGTTCCATTACCACTTAATCTTTCAACCGTATGGAGTGACATTTTGGCTCTTGAGCCTGAGGTGACCACGATTGTCGTTGCTGTTGTTTTGGATTAATGGCGTTTTCAACCCTACTAAGGTCATGTAAGCCAGGTCAATGCTTATTACGCGAATCGATACTTACGGTTTAAACCCCGAATCACTATATCACCACAAGCGCAACCCACAGCACTCCCGCAATACTGATTGTCAAGCAGGGAGTAACGGATCCCGATATCGAATATCCTAGAGACCTAGACCTCCGATACGTCCGACAGGTTTGTTATTGTGACTCGTACACTGATGAAATGAATTTTTGATTTCCTTTAAACGCACACTTTCTGTTGTTAGCGAATGTCTATAGGCTGATCCAACCGTTCTTACGGCTGGTGAGATAATTTTAGGTGACACCAACTCGGCTCTGTGAATCTATAGCTTGATACAAATGGCTTCCACGCGTCATTCGCCCACACTTCCTTGTTCCAGGAAAATATGGTCTCGTCTAAATGCCAAATCTTAGAGTCCAGGATGTCTTTTGCAATAACGTCACGCCTAGTCGCCTACTATGTAATGTATGTATTGTTCCATATTGCATGGGTATACTGGATCAAGATTGCAACGTAGCACAGTGTGAGATAAACGCGCAGCCCATGATCAAGGACACTTGCAATTTGCTTGTTGTTTGTAACTGTGTCAATCACAAAGAGCATTGTAATCATTATAACGTTAAAAGTTCAACGACGATTTAGCGATTAGGATAAGCTGATTGCATGCTAGGTCAGTGGTTTGTCAACGATTAATGCGATTGCCTCGCTGATCGATATGTTCTCAATGCCAATTTCTCTTCGCTAATACAGTGATTTAGGCAGGTTGTTAGAAGCTTGTAGGAAAGTGTGGTGTTTTCGTGATATGAGGAGGACAGAGGATATGTATGCTTTTAGTCGTGAGTGTTTACCCTGGTCGTTCAGGTATAGACTTTGCAATCTAGACTATCATTTTTCGGTGGGTCATACTAAACGACGGACAAAGCAGACCACAGAATACGCACGGAATTGGTGATGCTAGACAGCGGACCGCGGACTTGCGGAGCTCTTAAATATTTCGAGGTAGTTACTGATGACGCCGTTAATAGTGCGATCATACTATAAATAGCGCGACTGATGACGCCGTTAATAGTGCGATCATACTATAAATAGCGCGAGAGGGAAAGACGTAAGTAGCGAACGAATCCCTGACTGAGTTCGGCCGACTCTCCGACAATTTTTGTGTTGCTGGGCCTTGCCGTCTGTAGTCCGCTCTGTCAGTCTGATTCGTCCGCCGTTTAGTGGCACCCATTTTCGATGATGAATCCTGGGCTTATGAGACTAATGAGGAAACTCACTTTCGTCCCCTTTGAGTAACCAGCAACCTTTGTACTCGCTTAACCTCATCAGAAATGTACAAATTAAAATTGAAATGTATAGCTTACAGCAAATATCTTCAAAGCAACAGTAGTATGAGCTTGAAAACGTACAGTAATTTATTCATTGTGTCATGCAAGCTTTTGATTAAGCCTGCTTCCGCTCGCCTTATCCTCATTATTTGATTTTGGGTGGATCCTTATAAGGCCAGATTATCATCCATCATAATTTTCACACTCAATTTTTCCTCACACCAAAATGAGCCTGTCATTATTGATGAGGTTGACATTATAATAGTGAGTAAACCAGGCTTAAAATATTGATATGTTATTCTACACGGTGCGTCTTTTTCTACGCCAATTACCTTATGAAAATGGCTCTTCTTGTAAAATTTTGATGACGTATATGCGAAGAACAACCCGGAAGATAGTTGCTGCTTTTAAATTTATGGCATTTTTAACTACTAAGGTTACGTACGCCAGGCCAATGCTTACCGTACACGTGTCGATACTTTCGATTTATAGCACGGATTACCATCACAACCGCGATTTTCCGCACTTTTCCGATACTGACAGTAAAGCAGAGAGGAACGGATACCAATTTTATAGTCTTCAGTTTGACTCGGTCTGGAATCGTACCCGGAATCTCCCGATCAGAAGGCCCAGAGTCAAACCACTCAGCCAACTGATCGTTACCTTAGTTGAGAGTGCAGTAGAGACTCGTGGAATTTTATAGAGTTCTGCTTTCTAATGGATATCGTAAAGTAGATCACCATAGATTTAATATCCAGCCTTGTTTATTGAGAATTAAAACACCCACAAGCTTTCGGAGCCCCGCTCCTTCATTAAGTGAAAATGGAAGGAATAGTAATAGCAAGCTTTCTAATGGAGAATTTTATTTACAAAGTACGTATGTATACCCCCATATTAAAGAGCGGTTATAGCCAGCATATAATAGCATTGATCTTGTTATATCTTACGTGATCTTGAATATTATTCTAAATGCGTTATATATCCTGCTGAGAAATGGCCTTGGGGCAAATTGGTAGAGCATATTTTGTGTTCAATATAAAGGAATACGATATCTTTCGGACGTGTGTACACGTTATTTCAAATTAATGTCATTGTGACACGTACAACGACAGACGGATAATAACCCCGTGGTTGCAAAGGATTGAATAATGAAGTTCGGCGGCAATGTCAACAGTACGTCATCTGTTGACGATCGTCACAACGAGACAAAGATCAAGTCATTAGCTGACTAGCAATTCCATGCTCAATTATTAAATCACAAAAGGTTAACTCCGCTTATACTTGTCACCACGTAATACAGATTAAGTTACGTCACAAGTTAATTTGGTGATACTAAAGTACTGCATGTCTTTTGCTTCAATACATTGCAAGAATAGTGTCTGTCTATCAATAATAATGTGTATTCCACGCAGTGTCTAGTGCAGTTTAATTTTATAATGAATAATCCGAGTTTGGAGACTTTCAGATTAGTCTACACAGCATATTGCTGTATTATATCTCAGGTGATTGACAAGTAGTGGATGTAGCGTGTGAATAGATTGGGTGTAAGAGTGTAGGCACATAGCGTAACAAAAATATATAACGCGCCGGCTTAGCTTATACACAACGTTTCGGAGTCGTACTTCTGCAGATGAAATATCAATCCATCTCTGGTTTAACACTGCCAATAGAGTTGTGCCGTCGCCAAATAGCGATAGTGTTACCTACCATACGTATCTCTTCTCTATAACCCATCGATATATCGTTTCGAATCGAGTATTCTAATAGATCAGCGTATTGGTTGATTTGATCTGATCCGAATCGGTACATAAAATATCCTATATCCGGTGATTCGAATCGTTCCGTCAGTTGGGAGGCTCTAATTTGATCCGCATACACATTGAACTGATCAAAACAATCGGAATGCCTGTATACAGCTTTAATGAACAGAAAAGGTAACTAAGCTGTAACAAAAACGCTAATGTAAATCAAGACGCCCAACAACCGCAAACTAGATCTAGGAACTGATGATAATGAATAAGGCAATTTGGTTGGTGCACCGACTACTCAGGTCTTTTACACCACTCTATACTTATTTAAGGATGAAAAAAAATAGTCATTTTCCATAGGCGGTCTAAACATATCTGCCTGTCGAAGCAACATAATCTATCAAGTGAGAAATAGGAAGTGGGTTAGTCAGGACTTCTTTGACGGTGAAAGAAATATTGAGTTTGAGAGCCTGTGATCAGAATATGAGTCTTTGAAGGCTGTATTTGTAGCAGTAAATGAGGTGTGCGATGCAAGGCAGGATGCCAACAGCACGCATTCAATTATCACGGTAGGTCCGCCTGGATCCAATCATTACATCGGGCCTATCAGGTCCAATCATTACATTTATTTTAACCGAATATTTGTGCGGACATCATTAGCCCCTCTTTTTTTCGAGATCCAATCGAACATTTGCCGCAGTCATCAGTAATCTGATGCAATCGACCAATGAATAAGTCCCACCCGGTCAGGCGATGAGATGCAGTGGTGGTCTAGCGTAGGCATTTTGACGTTGGTGCAAGGCGTACAAATGATCTTGGTTTTGGTTGGTAATTTTCTATCAAGCAATGGATTCGATTTAACTCGAAGTTTTCGGAAAACTATCCGGATACGGAATTATTCAATGCGAGGCAAAATTAATACCGGTACTCAATATTTGATCCAATCGAAAATATTATCCGAATCGTATTCGAAAACACAAATCCCTAAGTACTTATTCGGACAATCAAAGAGACTTTGAATCTCCGCGGCATCTCAGTTGGACAATGATTTTGTGAATGTGCTATTTGGTGCATACGATTTAATCAATAGCTGTGTCCTCATTGCAAATGGTGCAATTACGTATATCTGATTATCCGACCGAAAGTGATCTCAAGAAAATCTATCGGACATGTTGTATAAATTGATCTCATTTTACTCTATGCATTGCACTTTTTACGGGAGATTATAACATGATAAAACTCACACCGAGCTGTAAAGTATTTAGTTTTAAAACAGTTTTAGCATAGCTTGTCGATCTGTTGATCCTCCCAAAGGCGACTGTTTCGAAAGTTGGGCGCGTTTTTGCGTATCGTTTCAGAATAATTACAATAACAACATGCCGATAACCCACGACGAACGGCTTAAAATATTTTCACAACCGTAATGATGCGGAAGTTTAAAGTAGGAATTCACACAATAGTTCAGGTAGACGATTAAGGCCACAGGAGGTTGGGAGTGGGCAGACTTCATATTTGGGGTATTGAAGCTTCTCGTTACCTGTAGGCCACCTATTCGTGGCATACCTTTTTGCAGGTCGCGCGACCTTCATAGTGATTTGTCACTTGTCATCTGCGTTCGTGATTGATGTATGTGCAAGTATGCATTGAAATTCCCGAATCGTGGAATTGTGTACAAGAATGTTAAAGTTTGTAATATCTAAGATTGGTATTTACGGAGGTACTCTACTCGCCGTTTCGGCCGCTCACAATGTTCCCGAGTAGACCTACGAGTTACCACTGATGATTGAGTAATACTTGCCGCAATTCAGTTGACCAAGTGTCTTTGACTGTCCGTCTTCTGATCGGGAGGTTCCGGGTTCGATTCACGACCGAGTCAAACCAAAGACTTTAAAATTGGTATCCATTCTTTCTCTGCTTGACAGGTCAGGATCGGGGGAGTGTGGTTGTTTGTGGTTGTGATAGTGATCCGCGCTGTAAACCGGAAGCATCGACACGTGTACCTCAAGCATTGGCCTGGCGTAACTGGCCTTAGTAGTTGAAAACGCCATAAATTTAAAACAACAACAACAACAATATTTGACGTCGCTGAGGCTGAGTGTACACTTTCGCCATACAGCTTGCAATCAATTTGCATGATTCCAAGTAAAATTGCGCATCAGGGGACATTAGCTAATAGATTACGTGCTCATTATAATGTGAGTTATGACAAATGCAATAAAATCAAGTGTTTATATGTATAATTTAGTCCTGAGATTTGTTCCATTCATAGTGTTCCGGCGCATTACCAAAGTTTGTGCTCGAGGGCAAACGATCAAGTGACTTTATCTGGTTCAGTAATCGGATTTGCGTTCCAGATCATTCCTAGACGTGAATATAAATAAACAAACCAGGATACTTTATGCTTTCCGAACACATCGTCACGGATAAAGCATTAACGACGATATTTTAAGTTGATCGAAGCGTTTTGAAGAATCATTTAGACGTGTATATCACCATAAATTTCATGTGAGTCAATTTCAATAAAGGTCAGGAAGTGTAAAGTTACTGTGGTGTCAAATATGATTGCTGCGATTCAATATATTGAAAAAGCAATCATTTGATATCGAGGCAATCAGCGACAAGCTGGCCGAGATAGAAAAAGAACATCTTTGCACGATCTCCACCGCATCCGTGATTGGCTTTTACCTTTCGCTATGTAGACAGATTTTTACTACCATCTCGGGAATCAAGATATTGATTTCAGAATGGTACAGTTCCAACAAATCATGCTCTCGAGAGATTCATTTGTCCGACTTTTAGACTGTGTTGATTTGAATGCAGAATAATGTAACCAGCCAACTAACTGTTAACCTGGCAGATTGAGTTTGATGCGAGAAGTGTCAAGATGAATAGGCACTAGATTACATAGCGATAGTAACCTCAGATTACAGAAGTATTTAATTTGTCCGACATCCATTATTCCTATGATGCTGAGAGCTTTAGTCATTTTGAAGAAATCAGTCAGGCAATTTTAAGGTGGGCCCAGCCCATGCTGAGCTCATGGAGACTTTTTTCGTTGGCGGTGTGTGAATCAGGCAGCCTGTTGTTCTATGTTTCCTCTTTCTCTGTGTCATAATTGCTGCTTTAATTGCATGCAAAATGCTTGTTTATTCAACATTGTCAACAAAACAACTCTAAAAGTTAAATCATTGGTTTATCTCATTTAGAAAATAATATTAAAATTGGTTGATTGATTGGGTGGCCAAGGCAAAAAAAACATGAGTTGGTTAGGCATACCCGTCTTATTCCCGTCCCGATTTATTTTAGAATATAATTAGCTTCAATTTTAAAGAAAACCTTTAAAATTATTTATAGGCAAGCGCACCATTTACTGATCTCGGTAATTGACTGTCTGTAGTCTACACTCTGAATTTAGCACCGTCGTAACTCGATCCCGCAAAACACATCTGTGCTGCGGGCAACGAGCCGCCACTTTGGTTGTTATGATTATATTTTTCTTATATAGCCACACCCATGGCCTACTCTACTCTAATAAAGTAAGCCATGCCCACAAGCCCACCTTAATAATAGTATAAACGAAGAAATCTCATCCGGATTTAAGTTGATTTTATAAATCATTGTTATATCACAGGATTGCTTGAGTCAACACAAACGTATGATTCAAGTTCTGACCTTAAACTGCCATAAACGTTTAAAACGGTCTTCGGATGAGAAACACTGGCTTCATAAAACTCAGTGATTCATCATGCATGTTGCACCACCGCTGATGATGTGGGAACAGTCTGCGGCCGGAATACCTGACCTTCAACATCAATTACCACCGTCAGCGCCATATTCTTTACTTATGCAATCACCAACGTACCGTACGCCGGAGAACATTTCACATATGTTCGCGGGAGCTACCATTGCTAATCCGCAAGAAATGCAAAATTTTTTTTTGCTTTCAACACCTAGCATTGCAACTCGCGATGAACGTGATGCAAACGCTGTAGTATTAGCGCAGTCTTTTGCGCCTGCATCATTGCCAGTACCGAATGCACATCAAGGCATCATCCCCGTGCTGATAAACTTCAATGGACATGTGCAAGGGTTGGCGGTCAACAACCATCCTGTTCATCACGTAGCCGCGACTCCGCCAGCATTTTGTCAACTGGCGACTGAACAACAACCTATTGAGGGCGTCCATGCTGTGAATTACAACTTCGTCAATCATACCCCGCCACATTTGGCGTCGATACCACAGGATTACCAGCGTGTGATATCGTTTACCCCCGTTCAGGACGACCAAACCAATTCGTTTTCAAGACCCAGATTAACACCGAAAAGACGAAACGGAAGTGTGATCAGTTCTTGCGGTAAGATCAAACGCAAGTAGAACTACGAGGAATGTGGAAGCGGACCGCCTCCAAATACTTTAAAGTTTAAACCAACGCCCGTGTGTTCTCGTGGAATGCTTTGAAATGCAGAAGCGTCGGTAATCAGATGTACCCCGATGCAATTATTCCAAGATGCGAAAGTCGACTCTTGGCGCCTATGATATTTAGGAATCGTAGTCACGAGGGGTCCCAATCGCGTCATTTACGTAGTGAAAGCGAAAGCGATTGCGAAATAATTGCTTCCACACTACTCGCTCTGCAGTCTAAATATGATAATAGTGTTCATTTATTTCCGATTGTACGTGTCTATTGCGACCCTCACATTTTATGACATTGCCTGTGGACGATTTGACGCCGGATATCATTCTTATCGCAACCACACCCATTTGCCACAGCTTTGCTGGGATTGGCCATAGATGGGAACACACGCCAACCACAAACGATACGAAAGATAAGTCGCCGCATTTGGTGACTAACGAAACGATTAGCCATAAAAACGGGTCAAGGTGAATTTCCTCCTTACGAACCCGAGATTCAAATCACCAAAATCAATTCAAAATTGGTTTCCGTGATCCATGCTATGAACTGGAAGTAGTGACGTGGATGTAGTAGTGATCCGGGTGGTTATAAACCGGACGTATCGACATGTGTAGGGTGTAGCATAGGCATTGACATTGCGAACAAGGCCCTATAGTAGGGGTCGACCGATTATCGAGGACGATATTTCTATATTTTCGATTGTTGGTCGGTCTATCGGCCATTAGTCAAGTGAGGAAGTTAATATTGGATATCGGGCTCAATAATCAGTCGATAAAATTGGCCAAAAGACGATAATCGAGGCCGATAGTCATGAATTTTTGATTATCTATATCGACTATCAGCCAGGCTAAAGGGCCGATTCTCAAAATCGGCTTTGACCAATATCGGTCGATCTCTAGGCTCTACTAATTGAACACGCCATAAATCTATTATCTTTTAGTTATCGTTTTTGTATTTGAGGCTCTATTATGTTGATAGCACAAAATCAAACATGTTTTCATAATGTTTCTAGACTCTGGTTATAGCTGGCGAAATATCAACGATGACAGATTTTTGAGTGGAGTCACCACTGCACAAAGGCGGAGAAGTCAATCAACCGACGAAGGTAGCCTTGAAGCAATCAACAAGAGCGTTTCAGGTGATAAAAATTACAAGTACTCGCTAGTTGAGTGGCCAGAATCATGAGCAATCAGTAAGTTAACATACTGATCGAAAGATAGGCCTTCATCTAAACAAACTTAACATTTGTTATAATGGGATTAATTTTATACGCGTTGCTACTTGGCCTGTGCCCCAACAAACAAAGCTAGGTGACGTTTCGTGTAGGCTTATAGGCTTACTGCTTTCAACTTTTGATTTTCGGTAGGTGGAACAGAAATATAAGTTGAATGTAAATGGAGTCCATCGCTGTCCACTCACTATTCAGTATATCCTTTGTCGGTCGTAGCTTATATACTAGACGTATATAAAACATCAATGAGCATCAGTCGACGGACGGAGGGACAGATTGGCGGGCCTCACCTCGACATCGATAAAAAATCTTCATCTCCATTTATGGTGGTGGTAACCATATACAGATAAATAGCTAACTCTAGGTATGCAAGAACTACATTGCGACTTGGCGCTGTTAGTGTTTAGTTGACCGAGCGGTTTAGACTGTCTTCCCTATGATTGGGAGGTTCCGGGTACGATTCCCCACCGAGTCAAACCAAAGACTTGATAGGTATCCTCACTGCTTGTCAGTCAGTATTGGGAAAATGCGGAGCTTTGGGGCCGTCATAGTCATCCGGGTTATTAACCGTACGTATTGACACATGTACCGTAAGAAATTATCTTGCGTATATGACCTTGGTAGTTGAAAAGCGCCATAAATCCCAAGACAATAACTACCACCAAGGCAGGTTACCGGGAAGCGTTTTCGCAGGGTTAACGCCGTAAATTCCAAAGAATAACTACTACCACGGCATGTAACCGCGAAGCGTTTTCGCACGATTACGAGCTTATTGCGAGCAATTTCATAGATTCGTGCATTCGATAAACCAGCGATTCGTGGTCGCTTTCGTTCCTCAAAGAACCGTTCACTTTTGCCTAGTGTTGCAAATATAATTTCACAAAGAGGTATAATATGGCGCCATAACTACCTGTCTGCACGGGCCCTACGAAGAAATGAGCCCCGTGCCACCTTGACTTAATCCTGCTCTGTATACCAGACATTTGTTTTGTTTCACCATAGTAGAATGCGGACACTTTTTACTTCTATTTGTCCTCCAACTAAACAAACCATGCAACATGGAACGTTGGCTACACAGGTAGTCCATTACCGAATAAACGGCTGGCCTCTATAACAACCAATGTGGAGCAGAACACTCCAATATGGAGAAATCCAGATTCTCGTCTGGTAAGGAATCTAGTCGATATCATTGAATACTATTTCTCCGATGAATGCTTATCAAAGAACGGATACATGTTGAAACAGGTACTACGGACTGAAATATCCATTTCGTTCTAGCAGCGATTGGATTGTATGGGATTTGTTACAGCTAAATAGTGGAGATGGTGATGGTTACATATCAATTCGAAGGGTAGCGGCTCTGAAAAGGGTCAAAGCGCAAACGAGAGATCTGCAAACTGTGGCGCATGCAATCACCAAATCAACGAAGTTAGAACTGGATAAAGAAGGATTAATGGTACAACATAATGTAATTTTTATCAGGCTGCACCGACGACGTACCTTTGGATATCATAGCGTCTTCTCCTGTGTTCCGAATGAGACAACCGGGCTGCTCTGTCGATCAGCGTAGGACATCCCCAGCCGTTGAGCAGCGATATCTAGTGACGGCACTTTGTCAATGTCACTAGAGGCGCTATAGGTGCTCGTTCGACCCAGGGTGAGAGAATTTGATTCGAACCGTTACAGAATAATACCGTGCCCTAAGGCCTAAACAACGCGATAATGCGAAGGTTGGATCACTTTAGGTCGGATAAGCCATTAGCGCCCCCTAATGCAAAGGTGACGGACGATCCGTAGTCACCATCCACATAGGCGACTCCGCTTGGGATGTAAGTAGTTCTTCCGACCGCAATAGACCGTGACGGACCGCTATGTCGCTGCCCTAACGTATACCAATTATTATTTAATAGATCAGAAGAAAACGACCCGTTCCAGAAAATATCGAAGCTCCTAGATTTATTCGCAGTGTTCTAGCCATCAATCTCCCGTTCGAATCTCCCACCGTTGAAGATGTAACGTCACTATTCAAACCGTACGGTGAACTTACTCAAGTACGAGTGCTACGACCGGGGAAAACTTTGCCGCCATACTTACGGGACTACACGGCTGTGAGTATTCATTTAGATGTGAAATTTCTGAATAGGTTAAACAGCAGAATCCAAAATTGGTATCCCGCGCCACGCCTTGGCCTTTTTTTTCTGAATCAAGAATCTACATTTCGGAATTCGACTGGAGGGTATAACGCGCACGTACTGTTCGTATGTACCACCACCCGACGCTAGCCAGCCTCGCTGCAAACGCCTGTTATCAGTGATTGGCGTAGCACGTGATTGCAACAGCGTTACCAGACCACTATAAGGGTTAGGGGCGTAAAAGATGGGCTGGTGCGATGGAGAAGGCCAAACCCTATCATGTAATGCTTTGCGGAGGTAGCGATAAGCAGCAAATCTAGGTTTTTTATGGCTGTCCATCTGTGGGTAATGGCCGATCCGATATTGCATATACATTCATATAGGCCTATTCTCAGAACATTTGAGACGTGATCCCCACCCCCTTGAATTGTCAATTCGATTTAAATGCATAATTTCTTATCCAGTGGGTTGCTGACCTTGGAACTAGGGTTTGTGCAGTGATCGAATTCGAAAATCAAGACGAGGCACAAAAGGCATGTAGAGAGATCAACATGCAAAATAGAGGCGAGAATTGTCTTAGAGTTGCCTTACTAAAACCGGGAGCCAGAATCCGACGGACTCTATATAGGAAATACAAAGGTGAGATTGCAAAGAAGATCACCAAATATTTAACGTCCAGCCTTAATTTATTAAGAATTAGAACATTCATTCAAATCTATATCCATTAAATAAAAGAACTTTGTTTGTCTGTATGAATGTGTGTCTGTCTGTCTGTCTGTGCACGAATCAACTTTTTTAATACTGAAGCTATCGCCATAAGATTTTACAGGGATTTAGGGACGGACGTTATGCATGCGACCAGGTGGTTTTTTAGTGCTTCCAGCGTGTATTTCGTAAGTTATTCATCGCCCAGAAGCTAGTTCTCTGTAAACTAAGACTGGACGTTAAATCTGTGGTGATCTTCTTTACAATATCTGTTGATCGCTCGCCATCGGTTCTACTAGACTCTTCAAAGGTGAGATTGTACTTCACTGTACTGCAGGGATACTAGTGCACTATACTGGCTACTGCACTGTAGGGTAGGCTACTCTGTAGGCGTGCATACCACAGTATGTTTTATGAGCTGTATCTTGTCAACATCAGATGAATTCTATGTCCGATGCAAGCCCGCCGTGAACTGACATTGGGCTTCATGCCCGCCCCGCGAGCACATTGACAAAATATCCCATTCTGATTTAACTTTATTACGTTAGTCAAAGCAAGAAAGCTTATCTATTGTGTCGAACCTCACGGCCTTGAGCTTTGCTGCTGTAGTTACCCCCATACCGGCGTCGCGGCGTGTCTGATGTCACAACCAATTGTCGAAGCTAATTTGCTTTTCTCTTCAATGTCATCATGTATCAGGATGATTGGGCTGCGCATGGCCTACTCTAGATACTAAAGTAGGCCATGGGCTGCGTATATTGTGATCAACGTACAATTAAAATGCCTGTTTTTTGCTGCCTCGCACGGACGCCAGTCGTCTTTCACGCGTTTGTGTGTTTGCAGCACTCGATCCATTGGTTTTGCTGTAAGCTCGAGAGTTTGATACTTTGCAACGGCCGTATAGGTATAGGTATATACGGGAAATGAACTTAATATCTAACACTTTATTCTGCTTTTACTTTTCTAGACGAACCGTGTGAGGATTTTGGCGAAACAAACGAGAACCAAATCCCGTGCAATGATACATACTCAACAGCGCCATCTCTCGGAAGAAGACACAGCAATTCCAGTAGCGATGATGCCAATACAACTCCGGATAGCGGCAAAGTTACCGTCACCAGTAAAGATGAAAGCACTCTGCATTATGATGCAAGTGGATCTGGTTCTGACACCGACTCGGGTGGGAATAGACTTGCTAACAGTCAGATTTCAAACACAAGCGAAGAGCAACGAAAAGCTACCCCTGATAGTGGTTATAGTCAATCCAGCAGCAGCGACGAAATAGAATTAACACAATCATCGCCTTCAACAAATGCAGAACTTGCTACTGTTGAAATAGGCAATTCGGAAAACAGTCCTAATCAATTTTCTCGCCCCGTGGAAAAGAATTTTGTCGATGGTGTTCCGGTTGGAGCGGCGAGACATCCAAGAGGTCCCAACGATGAGGATAGTGCGGGATTCCAACTTCAGCGACCAGCCCAAGCCTAACGTGTTTGGGCTCTAGAGAAACGCTCTTTTAAGATTTCTTTTTCTTAGCGTGGAAGATGGGCTATATTTCTTTTCATTCTAATGTTCAAAAGGGATGGTAGCCTGTGTGTCCCAGCCCCAGTTTGAATTTTTAAGTATATGTCTGCGATACTGCATAGCTTCAGTTTTACTGCAATTCACCTTTTCGTGATATTGTACGTATGCCACTCAGGGATTTCTAGAAATCCCTGATGCCACTGCTTTCAATTTTTGATGTCCTAACCATGTACCGTGTATGATGACCTATTAGGTGCGTGCATATGTAATCTTTTCCAGGGTGTCGAACCGGATCCAAAAAACGGTTACGGTTCGGTTACGGTTTTTGCCGAATCGAAAGTTTCGGTTTTGTTCCGGTTTCGTTCCTGCTTGCCCATAGAGAGCGGTTACCGGTTTACGCCAACGGATGAACCGGTTCTGGAGCGGTTCAAATACTGGAAATCGTTAGTTCGTTGCGGATGCGATACGCGGACAAATAACCACGTTTATCGACATATATACCCGTCACTTTATAGTGTAGGCTACGCAAGACAAAGTTTTAAATCGAAATTCTTACGATAAAAATAAACTCTTGAATTTTGATTTGTTAAGTCCCTGAGAATTTTAAGCAACGAGTCTGATCATCAGCCGAGATGTAAGCGCACGGCTAGCAGTAATTGAAATCGCTTTTCCAGATTGGCGGCATGTTTTCCGGACGACTTTGCGAAATTTGCGATTTGACACACCGATTTATCGTTATCGTACTTATTGAATTGAATTCGCCCTGTTCATTTCCGCCGACGCTTTGCTCGCGTGCCGAGCTGACTTGTTGAGACCTACCTTTCAATTCCAAGTGCCACAGGGCTGAATTGACCGGTCAAACTTTTTAAAGAGTGAGATAATTCAACCGATTGCGGAAACATGTTGATGTTAGTGGATAGTTCAAAAAAATAAACCGCTGGCACCTCCATTTAGAAAAACGGTAACCGTTTGCTAAAAGAGCGGTAACCAGGAAAATGCCACAACGGTTTCGTTCCGGTTCCGGTTAATTGGAAAATTAAAAAAAACGGTTCGGTTACGGTTTCGGTTCACAAAAATCAAGCGGTAACCGTTCTTTTTCGTTCCGGTTCCGGTTCGGTTCGACACCCTGATCTTTTCCTTGCTATTTTCGCCTTTTCCCCGAGTAAAGTGCTTGCCCACACTTGCTTACGGCAGAAGCTACTGACTTTAAATAGAACATGCTGGTGTAGATTCATTTGTATATGAATGCATTTTATTTTGATATCATATGCAATTTATGAGTTTAGTCGTTTTTTCGTGGAATAAATCTCTATATCCATTATCCGTCCAAACTCATTATTGGCTACTTCCCGTGAGAGAATTTTTAAGTTTTTATTATATTAGGCATGGCCTATACTGTCGAAAGTGGGCTATGGATTAGGGATCAGAATATGCTCCGCCGTGAGAAGGCCGTATATGCGTCATATAGCCTAAGTGCGTTGAAAAGTTTGTTCAAATGTGATAAATTCAAAACAACAACAACAACCTGTCGGTCAGCGTATGATTTCAGAGGCATCTACAACCTACAACTGTCTGACTCAGGCCTTCAAATGATTCTCGAACTTTTTAACTCATCCTGGAACACTGGCCAAATCCCACGGGACTGGCGACATGCCGTGATTGTCCCAATACTAAAAGGGAATAAACCACCGGAAGATCCAAAATCTTATCGCCCCATCTCTCTCACCAGTCACCTTTGTAAATCATGGAGGTCATGATTACTGACAGACTGCGCTGGTTCCTTGAATCTAGAAGGCTGCTCCACGAATCCCAGTCTGGTTTCAGACTAGGAAGGAGTACCCTTGACCATATCCTTACGCTGCACGACACGATATACAAAGCCATAAACAGCCAGCAAACCGTAGTAGCCGTTTTCCTCGATGTGGAACGGGCCTATGACATGGTATGGCGGCGGGGTCTCTTACATAAGTTGCACCGATTAGGGATCAGTGGAAATATGATGATGTGGCTTCAAACCTTCCTTTCCGACAGAACCTTCCAGGTCCGAGTCGGGACATCACTGTCTGACATCCATATACTGGAAAACGGACTCCCACAGGGAAGCGTCATCAGCCCCATCCTCTTCTCTGTCATGATTAATGACCTCCCACAATCTATTCGCTCAGATAATGCCCTCTTCGCTGACGACTGCGCCATATGGAGCAGTGGAACATGTATCGACTCAGTGCTAAGGATCCTACAAAACAGCCTTGATTCCATCCAAAACTGGTGTTCCAAATGGAGATTTTCAATATCTAACACCAAGTCAGTTGCGATGGCCTTCACTCGGAAACGTACGCTCAGGAACCTCAACCTTTCCATTGGTGGATGGCCGTTAAACTTTGTTAACTCATTCAAATACCTAGGTGTAATCTTCGACAAAAAACTCTCATACAAGGAACACGTCGACTTTATTGTGTCGAAGTGCTCCAAGCGTATGAATCTGTTGCGACTCCTTACTGGAACGACCTGGGGCGCCAGTACCCAGTCCCTCCTATCGATCTACAGAGCGTTGATTCGCTCCACTATAGATTATGGTATGCCAGCATACTTCTTCGGTGCAAAATGCCACATAGATAGAGTGAAAACTATCCAGAGCAAATCCTGGCGTATATGCTGTGGTGCGATGCAAAGCACGCCTACTCAAGTACTGGAGGCAAGCTGCCAAGAAATGCCACTTGATCTCAGGTTTGAATATCTCTCACTTAACTACCGCGTCCAAATACTAACCCAGCACCCTGTCTCTCCCATGTCAAAGTTCTTATTGTGGGACACCTGGCACGAAATGTATGCGAAGACGAATGGTCGCTTCAGGACATTCAACACCTTCACCAAACCTATGCTTGAAAATGTCACAACTGGCGAGAGTGCTTTCACGCTGAAACCGCCTTGGACACTCAAGGTACCACCTCTCGACCTCAGCCTTGTCGATCTTATTGGTAGTTGTGAGACGCCCGATATCCGTAAGACCCTCTCGTTGGATTTTATTTTCAGAGACTATTCTGACCAAGTGGCAATTTACACTGATGGTTCGAAATCATCCACCGGGGCAGGGTCATCTTTCTGCATCCCATCGTTATCGTCGAACTTCTTCCGGCCCTGTTCCAAATCCCTCTCGAGCCTCACAACCGAGATGATAGCTATCTGGTGTGCATTGGACTGGATACGACGTGAGGGGCCACCAAAGAAATACGTGATTTTATCTGACTGCCTGAGTGGAATCCAGAAGATAGCACAAATCCCTTTTCGTCGAATAGATAACGTACTTTCTCGTATCTTTCAGATTTTCAACCAGGTCGCATCAAGTGGGAGCCAGGTCACCATCGCGTGGATCCCGGGGCACAGTGGTGTTCCTGGGAACGAGCTGGCGGACTCGCTAGCGAAACAGGCGGCTACCGAAGCACCCTTCCACATGGACCCTATTGGACTTACTAAGAGTGACGCCATAAGTTTAATCAGAACGTATATATTCAATTCTTGGGACACAGCCTACAAGTCGAGCGTAAAAGGGGCTTTCTACAAGAAATTCCACACATCTATACTATCCCCACTGTATCACGCCGCAAACCGATGCCAAGGAACAACACTCCTCCGATTGAGAACAGGCCACTGTCGGTTGAACAATCACCTGTATCGCATTAAATGCTCCGAAACCCCACTATGCCCGATGTGTAAATGCGCCGAGACAGTCCCACATTTTTTAATGCTGTGTCGTCGATTCACTCATCTTCGACAAATACTGACTAGAGCTTGCACCGATTCCAATGTTGATTTCTCACTGTACAATTTACTCACCGTTCCCGAACTAGCCTCTTTTGTTTGCGATTATGTTACAGAATCCGGGACTATATTATAGAACCCCCATCCCTGTGTGCTATCGTCCTTATTTACTCGTACTATTTCTTTTACTATAATACCCATGTATCTGCCCCAGCCTGTCCTGTTCGTGGTGCAAAACGCCGTCCGGTGATAAGCGCCACTGAAAATCTTTATAATAATAATAATAATACAACCTGATACGATGATACGATGAAGAAACAATCCTACCGTTTTGTATCTGCATCTGTCATTACAAGCCAGACAACCGCTTAGTCACTGTTTTTGATACTTCTTAAATTGAATGATGATATTTGAAAACTGTACTGTACTGTGCTTGTACTAATTTCGTATCATTGGGAATCGGTCTTGTGAGAGACGCGCGGAGTTTAAAGGCAGATTTCCGGGAATCGAACATTCTTAGACAAGACAGGAGAGAGCTTTCCGTTGTACAGCGGTAGATCTTGCCACGTACTGCACAGTTACTATGGTGTGCCAATGATAACCTCATGATTGCTCCCGCTCTTTCGGTTGCTACAACAGTTAAGCAGAAATCTTCTTCTTTCGTTTGGCTTTTTTCTTTCTTCGGACAAGTGTAAAAGACCTGAGTAGTCGGTGCACCGGCCAAAACGCCTTATTCATCATCGTCATCGGACAAGACGTCAGGGCAGCCGCAGAGCAGCCACTGTTTGTTGGGATCGTTCAGGTTCTTCAGACCAGTCATTCATTGGGTGGGTTATACACTGTACATGAATGGATGACATGGTCTGTGGTTTGCTTCTCTGCACCGCACTTGGATGCCGCACTTGTGGAGTGACGACCTGAAACATCCAATCCCTGTTCTAAGCCGATTGAGATGGAGTCACCAGAAGGACAGTGGCCGTGTCAACATCTGAAGCGGTTTCACGTGTGCTGATTTTATATTTTTTTGAATAGAAGTTCTGACATTGCTGGTAAATCCTTCGTTTCAGGATATACAGTAGAACTCGTAGAGAAATCTGACACATAGTTCGTTGCATCACACACAACAACTCTATACCTTGCAGACCTCAAAAAGGCTTTTGAAAGCACACAGCTGACATAAGAACATGTAGATTGCATTTTAGGGATTTTGATTGAGACAAAAAAATATACTGCTATTTGGAACAATAAGCAAATCATTATATACGAAGTTAGTCTTCCACCAACACAGAAATTCATCGAAACAAGTGACAGTGACGTCTACACTATTTTGAGTTTGGGCGTTTCAACGAGCCAGCTCAGCCTGACTAATCCGGAACCTGCAGTAGGTGCTTTACGAATGCGTTTTACAAATTGACGGGGCGTTTGGTCTGCACCAGTGGTGGATATGTAGTCGGGTTTTGTAGGTTCGCGTCCGACTCACGCCGCACTCATCGATATGTGAGGTTTTCGGTCAAATCGCGCTCAGATATTGAGCATCGGGTTTGGGTCGGGTCAGGTTCAAGATGTCGACCCGTGTCTCCCTCTGGTCTACACTCTTGATGAGAAAGTATTATTCCGAGAAAACTATGAGCTGACGTAATCGAAACTCCTTCATGTCACAGCCATTATCTGTCACATGCCTGGGTAAATAATGGAGATGGTTGAGGCAAGAAGGCCATACCCAGCTTAAAAATCGTGACTAAATATATATATGTATATACGGTTCAATCCCTTGTGGGCTGTGACCAACTTAATATGAAGGTGGTTAAGGAAGAAGAAAAAGATTCGTACGTTGAAAAATAATCATATCGCAGATATTCAATGAAGCCTTGGAGGTTGATGATGCGTATACGTTATGTACTCTTTCATAGGTATTAATTATATCTGACTGCCATTTCCTATAAGTTGCATCGATGAGCTTGCGACTCGAGACTCGCAAGCGGCAGGGGGACGAAGAGGCGCAAGAGGCAAGCGCTGAACGCTATAGGTAGCATGGTATTATGAAATATTTCTGGCAAGGATAGAATCCGATACATGCAAGTTGACTTGTGTATTGGTTTGGGTCGATTTAGTTCCAGGTGACTCCACGGTATCGTACGGTCTTGTCGTGATCTGTAAAATACACGAGTCTTGTGACGTTCTCTAATTAATCAATCAATCAATACAAGCAATAAAGATTACCTCAGGTTCATCTGTCATTGAATCGTAACTCATTGTTTGGTATGGTCGCGTACTGTCCTCTTCGCTCTCTGAAGTTTCACGTGACGTCGTGCTTGAATGACGAGAAATTTCAGACAGACGGTGGCTGCGTGCCATACCCACCGATTCAGGTACATCGGGTGTAGCGACGGTAGTTTCTTCAGTTATCTTTGTCAACGGCGATGCTGAACGCAGCCCTGTGCCTCCCAGTTGTGTGTTCCTTAATAATGTTTCGTTATTTCGTCCCTGAACATAGTGAATAAAGTATAGGTCAGTTGCAGGATCTACTGTACGCGATCTATTGTCGGAGCTCAAACGTCTCACAAGGACAAGGCAAATAATAAAGTTACATGACGTCGAGAAATACACACTAATAAAATAATAAATCAAACTAATAAACCAAGATTTTAACAGCGGGACAAGAAAAGACAAAGCAGTGCTTAAAATAGGTCTTTGGTTCATGTATAGGCTAAACTACAAACAAAATTGAAGACACAAATCTCACCCGTCTGGTACTTTCGGAGTTGGTCTGCGCCATTAGAGGAGAAGCTTTGCGTCGCTCCATCCTCAGTGAGTTTTCGCGCCTTGTAATAATACAAATAGTCAGAGAAACTTAGTAAGAATGCTGATCTGCTAAATATAGTATACCTTGGCTTGCCTGCCCGTTTCCAACACCAGCATCCGATTGCTAGAATGACCGCTATGAAGAGAAGATACAGTAACAGAAACACTATGATCATCCACACTTCAACTCTGTACTCGCAGTATTGACCAATGTACCAAACCGAACCGGAACCAAAGCAACTAAAATAGACATTTATGAGCTTAAATATTTATCGACGTACATTATGGTTGATTATATGTATATACAATACAGATATAAAATAGTGGCAGTATCTGAGGCGAATACACTTATGTACACAACCCCATCGGGAAGCCACTCGATAAATTGAAGGCGGCATCAAGACGTGTCTGGATAAGGATCCGTATCAGCGACCAGATGACATATTTTATTGCTATAGATCAGTGGTTCACAATGACCAGTCCGGGGACAGTCGCCGGTCCACAAAAATGTTTACCAGTTCGCGAGGCGTCTGTAGCTAAACAGAATGGATATGGATGTACCAGCCGGGCCAGAACGCTTTGGCATTGTAGTGGAAATGGTCCGGAATTGTAATTATTGATTTACTTTGTCCTGTGTTTAATTATCCCTTGATTACTTTTATTTCACTCGACGATCGCATTACCTCTCTTGTTGTGTCAGTAAAAGGTAGTTCTAACAAGGTCTCTGTCACAAGCGTCTTGACAATAATTACTTTAATTCTGATAGCAACTACCATTACCAAGGCTAATCATTTAAAGGCTTGCTAAGTCCTTAATCCTACTCGTTTTCAGCGAAGTCGATAGAGATACTTCGTTCGCGCCTCCAAAGCGCGTTGCCCGCATCCATTGAAATGCGTTTCGTCTATATTGCAATTCTTTAACCCTTGTGTACCAAGTGAAAAATAGATAACCATTGACACAGGCTGAGTGCATAAACGAGAAATAGAATCAAGCATACTTGCACGAAGGAGCTCTGTTGACGCTTTCGTGTACGCAAGAAGCCCCATTTTGGCAGATAGTTCGATCGAAACAAATACTTCTGCAGATTGGCGACAAACCGAGATCACTTTCGATACAAAATGCCTCTGTTGAGCCGCAAGAGGCTGATGGACATATTCTGTTACCTGTGATCACAATACAAAAATCAGGAGTCAGGCTATGGTAATTGTGAAAACGTATTAAATAACATGATCGTTCGTCACACTGTAAGATATTAATGAACACGCGGAAACCTTTACAAACAAAGGCCATTCAATGCAATATAGGCCTATATATGTATGGAGCCATAGCATGCGTGAGTACCCTTAGTAAGCCTTTCGTTCTCATCATTCCGAATTAGCTTTCAACGGGCCAGTGGATATCCCCAGGTATCGCAGGTATCGCAGATATACCAGCCAGACAGCCATGTCTTCTGTAGTTCAATCCGCCAAGGCCATCAGGATGTAGAGGTGTCGAGAGGAGGAGGAGACTTACTGTATAACACCAATCTTTCAGCGAAATATCTTTTTGTGTCATACAGCTGAGAAACAGGTCTCTTGGCGGGGTGACATTCTGTTATGTAGTTATGGCACTTATGACCATGAGTAATAGGGCCTCGCTACATTGCATTGTATTGAATTCTATTTCAAATATCGCAGACTAACGCCAGCTGCGTGATTTGCTACAGCATTTCGCCGAAGCTCACCTGTGAACGTAAAATTCGTGGGGTCATCAGATATCGTATAGATATCACTGAAGGATGATGTTGCTTCCAAGCCATTTTTTACATTTGACACGCTGCCGATAGATGTTTGAATAACGGAATCAGTGCCAGCAATTGTGATAAGTTGCGTATAACGGTACGATATATCATAATTCACTTGATAGGATATCTGAGAAGGAAAATGAAAATATGATTTTTTTGAAGTTCCAATCATGTAGTAATCTCGTCTCGTACATCATCTGGAACTTGCTATCTCATGATACACGCGGTGAGATTTGCGTCATAAGGAGGAGAAAGGGCATTGAATGTATAGGCTACCCCAGGGGTGGTATACCCTGGTACTAACGCGGGAATGTTTTGATGACCGAACTTAAGAAGTATTTTGTTTAAGCAACGACGAATTTGAGTGAAACGTCCGTTATTTCGTGATTTTTCGACTATATACGGGAGTTTCACAGAAGTATTATCACACTATGGAGGTTTGACCGGCTACGTATGCATGGAAAATGTTAATTTCTGTCTATTCATCAATCTATCATGTCGTGCTAATCTTCCGTTCCCGCATTTTGCTAATTACCTCCTGCACTCATTGCTGGACTTTTTGATCGTCGCAATAAACGTTCAACGACAAGTCTAGAAACTTCCTATGCCGTCGCTTGACCGCCGAGACGCCGACTAATAATCTAGTATTAACGGTAACATTCCGGGATTTCGTTGCCTTACCTCAGTTGAAGTGTTTGATCTGATCTCTTGGCCAGTAAAAGTTATTGTGACGGGAACTGATCCTGTAAATGCTCCAGAATAAAACGAGTTGGCCTGAAATATGACTACTGCATTATAGTTCAAATGTATGTAGTATGCAAAAGGTCAATGCTATACTAACCGCGCTGGTGAAGATTGTCTCGTTGAAGACATCCTGGGTCGCGTTGGAAACGATCAGCAGTGTTGTGGTGAACACCTTTCGTACGGACACATCTGTGTTAAATTCAATGAGATGTTATGCTATACATTTTGAAATCATGATGGTAAAGCACACAGTATAGGGAAGAGATTAATCCGTTGCGGCAATCCGGCAAACGACGAACCAAGCGGACAGCGGACCGAGAGGGTATTGCGATACCAAACGGTGGACCCACCGGACTACAAAAAAATCTTTGGTAAGTCGCCTAGATGTAGCCAGGGCTCCGTTCGCACCTGCCATTCGCTCACTCGGCGTTAATTACATTATTATCTCACTACAAACCGAGCCATAACCTTATCCTGTGAAATAGTTACGAGATTCGCAAGTCCACAGTTTAGTATCAGTCATTCCGAGTGCTCCGTCGTCCTCCGTTTAGTAGCACCCAGTTCGGAATCAGCAGGTCACTCTCCTCCAAAAGTCCTTTGGCATCCCGGTGTAACGGAACTTTACCGTTACGTGTTAATGTATAAAGTTAACTTGCACCTCGGTAATCGAAGTCACGCCATTACCACATCCGTAACAACTTGGACTTATCTCAACTCCCACCGATCATATTAGTTCAGCTTCGGTCGGGCTATCAGGAAAGTTCGAGATTATAGCACATTTGCTATCATTCTCTCACGCTTAGCACCATTGCATTAAATAGAACAATTAAAACCCAACATTGATAACAACAAATTTTTTAGCGATACGGCAATCGTACTGCGGTCCATAGAAACCAATAGGAGGTAGACCAATGTTATCAACTGTCGAGAGGAGTTGAGGTTTACTCATTGTATATACAGTATGTCGCATGAGGCGTGCTTTGAATGACACGCTCTGCGAAACTCCTACATTACGAAGTTCTATTGACGATCTACTTATTCAATACTTCAATTGATTTTGCTATATCAATCGTTGTTAAAGTCAAATTATTCATCACTGCAATATAATTCGGTACGTGCAGCAAAGGAGATCTGGCTGATCAATTAGAAGGTTGTAAAGTCGAGATTCTCGCGCTACATACTCAGGGACGTTTAGAGTGGAGCGCCTGGTTCAGTATCGGACTTCGAGCGTCAGCGCTCGAAGGACACTCTAAACAGTAGGCCTTGCTGGAGCCAGTGAGTCTACGTCTCCGTAACGAGGCTGGTGACTCAGGCTGCGCACGGACACGACAGGCATATTTGAGTCAATAAGTCATGAGCATCAGTTACTCTATTACATCGGTAACCACGGGGAGACATGAAGCAAACAACTATTTCTATTAGCAAGAACTTATCAACAAATTTTCTAGAGTGAGTGGATCTACGTAAGTGAGCAGGCAAAGAAATAAAATCAACAACAATTTTGAGAGGTTGGTTAAGTGTCATTTACGCGGCCAAGAAATACATGTATGTACTGTAGTATAGCTAAACCAGCACACCTTCAAACTTGTATGCATTTTTGGCAGAGGTGAGAACGAAGTATTAATTCGTGACGATTGATATTAATGTCACCGATTCACTTACCGACCGTTGGTGTAAAATCTGGAAATGTAAACGCCGAATCACTCTGCGAACAGGCTGGAAAGAAGAAGTCAATGTAATCACAAAGTTAAACAGTTAATTCAATAACATACCTCGTGATAAAACACATAGTAGACAAATCACCGTAGTCGAAGTGTTTTTCCCTAACAGTGCGAATATTCTCCTTAGAGTAGTCCTAGACATTCTGAGACTTGATGCTGGTCACTTGAATTATTCTTGACAATGGTGAAGAGTACTAGCTAAAGCTGATTCATCTTGGTATAACGTTGCAAATACAGATATGAACATAAGTTCATGTGATCTGACCTATTCGAACACATCGATAGCCTCGCCTTTACAGAAGTGTTGTTAAGTCTAAGAGGAACTATTTAAAGCACGCTAAAACTAAACGCCTGAGCGGTTTCGTTCCACTGTGTGAATACAAATACAATCTACACTGTGAGTCGATAGTGGGTATAAACTGAGGTGAGAAGCGATAATATCAAGCCATCGTGAGGTATACGGTAGAGAAGGCGGAAATTATACTTTAAGAGGGGTCGCTTCACGCTGCGCTTCAATCGACTGCGAAACAAACGCAGCCTAATAGAGACCATTCCTTACTACTGATCCATGAGAACGGCGGTCTGCTGTAGACAAAGAAGCTCGAATAACACAGGCCTACAAACAGTACTGTTTAAAATTTCTAATCAATTGCATCGTGGACGTAATAAAGTCTTCTCATGATAATATTTGAGACGATCATCTCAAGGTGTCAAGTTGAGAATGTCTAGACCCAATGATTTTTGATGCTGTCGATGTACCTTTTTCGAGCATTCCAGCAACTGACCCATGGCCTACTTTAGTTCTAGAGTAGGCCATGACTGACCTCAACCTGAAGTAGGCTATACCACGAAGTATTACCATAACCCGAATAGTTATATGTATTCGGGTAACAAGATGCGGTGTCGTTAGCTACACGGGTAAGATTAAGCGAGCGTTATATCAGGTCCGAAATGACTGGGATTACGCGAGGGGTGTGTAGCACCGTTGAATTTCCAGAAAATCTCCACACAGCACGATGATCGCAACATCAAACGGGCTTTCGCTTCGCTTTTGAAATAAGATATAAGCAAATAAATGCCATAGCTGAAATAAAACAATAATAAATTACGCATGGTGCTTAAATAATTCTGTTAGATTTACTAGCCAGCTCATTTATCAAACCGATCCTTCCCAGAAAACATGTCGGCTAAAGACGCCAGCATGTTTATGAAAAGATCATGGATATATGGACCATTCTATTATCCTCCATTGGTCAATACACCATAGCCAAATTCTGACGCATGCTATTTGTGCAAAAAAATATAAAATATTGGAAACATCTGTTCGAACAACTAATGTCTAATATGATTAACCACAGCAAATCGGTGCGCTATCAGAAACAAGGCCACAATTAACACGAAAGCGAGCAACTATAGCAGAGTGATGCCTTGACCCCGGAGACAACACGCCCGGTACGGGTATTGGTGGGTGGTAATTGGTGGTATGGGTCGAATTCAAAATTTGCTGTTGGGTACCTCGACTGAGTCAAAGCAACGTTCAAAATTGGTATCCGTTTGTCTCTGCTTGGCAGGCAGTATCGAGGAAATGCGGGGAGGGCGTTATGGTTGTAACAGTCGTGGCTAACATAATTAAAAAAAACAGTGTCAGGAATTTTTGTCAAAGCATGGGTTCGGAGGGCTACAGGCCTTGGGATAGACCATGGCCTACTCTAATTTAACTCTAAAGTAGGTCATGGGTAGACGTTAAATTTTTCCGGGCGGGCTGGGTTTGCCCGATTCAGCCCAGCATGCAACACAATTAGCCTATAGCAGATTTCCACGGAATATTTCTTATATATTTATGTTGATTTCGAGTTGACTGTTTCAGTCACCCATCAAATGATGTCCACCAATAAAAATACATATTTTACCAACGTTTTTGGGAAGATAGTCAAGTCATACTTAGACAGAACACAAATACTGTAGGCCTTCATTATCATGGTGTTGGTAACAACTGAAACAGACACTTTACAACATCGTGAGGTTCAATGGTGTTCTTGTATTCCTAGATTTCTTACGAAAAAGGTCATGATATCTCCCTCGATCATAACGCCGGGAGTTCAGAGGCTTTAAGACTTGATCTGCGTAGCATTTGCTGGCGGTCCTTTTGAAGTTGCGCCAGCTCTTTTTTAATCATCCATTTTTTATGTGCTTCTTCTGATTTCTTCTTTCTTTCCTCTTGCATGTGAGAGGTTGATGGGCCAATGTCTGAGATTTTGCGTTGCCTGTCGTCGGGTGTTTTGTTTTTTTCTTCGATCCATTTGTCGTAGCTGATTTTTCTTCTGTATTTCGCCATGCCCATCGCTTCTTTCTCTTTCTCCACTTTTATTTTAAGCTTTTCGAATTCTTCCGCTGTGCGTCGTTGTCTCTCCTGCATAGACAGACAACGTGTATAGCAGGTCTATAGACCATAGTTGGACGTTTAAAGAAGAGTATTTCGTAAGGTTTCAATCAAGTTGCCGATACAATACAATACAAAGTGATCAGCCACGAGGACGTAAATTTCGTGGAATAAATAGTGAGCGGCATCTGGCGTAGTCCCGCGACGAAGGCTCCGGTTGTGCTACATGACAGAATTTAATAACAGTAATTTGATTCAAATGATTTGATCACACCTTCAACAAACTCATTACAGAATATATCGAGGCAATATGACGCGGAATCTAGTGTAGATCAAAGTTGAAGGATAAATCATGGCGGTGTTATAGAAATCAACCACTTTTCCTGTAGATTTTCGCCTCTTTGCCACGTCAGTGTTATTTGTCTTAGATTTATTATGTAGTCATCAAGTCAAGGAAGGAGTTGGCGGTTTGACAAATACTATCGGTTAAATTTAGATGTGGTAGTCGACTTGTACCAACAACTTGTTCTATGCACCACATTAGTTGAACACTATGGAATTAATAGGCAAAATCCCTTGGTATAATAGCAAGGCAAAGATGGGCAGCTGCGACATAAATGTAAACTAAACAACCAATTTTTGGGCTTGACTTCACTGATTTGCATATAATTTATGTGCTCCCTGGCATTACTTACCCACAGAGATCCGGAGCCTGGTTGTTAACAGCGTTCTCAATTTCTTAAGTCATGAATGCCAGGTCAATGATCGCAGTACATGATAACAAAATTTTCGGTTTATCCTATAGCCCTCGGATCCCTGTCACAAACCAAACGGCTTCGCGCACCCCTCTCGTTCACTCGCTCATTCGCTCACTTACACACTCTCATGGGTGCCACGCAGAGACAAAACTGAATACTAATGCACCTAGGCATTGTGTACCTCCGAGTTCATGAGAGCGATGCGTCGATTTCATGACACCTTAAACAAGCAGGCCTATAGTACTTCGCATTCCTATTGGTAAATAAATCGGACGATTGATTGTTGTCTGTCCGCCTTCTGATCCAGAGGTTCCTGGTTCTATTCCCGACCATGCCAAACCAAAGACTTTATAAAATTGGTATCCGTTACTTCCTGCTTGGCAGTCAGTATTCGGGGAAGTGCGGACTGTTGTGGTTGTGATAGTGATCCGACCATATAACCGTGTGTAGGTCTGTATATGACCTTAATAGTTGAAATCGCCATAAATTCAAAACAACAACAACAACAACAATAGGATTGCCAACATCTATAAGATATATCAACCCGATCAAATGAAGCTCCATTCACTCACTTCTGCTGTTTTACTCCACTCATCATAACTTATATTTCTCTTCATATTTTTTTCGTGTTCCAAATCTGAGGTAGAGCCTTCATGCTGTTTCAAGGCGGCCTCATGGAGTTCTTGAAACTTTTTCAACTGACACCATTCTTCGAAAGTCATCTGGCTTTCTCGCCTCCGACTTACAGACGAACCACGTCTCATTTCTACTCTTATTCCAGTTGTTGGAAAAGCACTGTTTCGACGAGGTTGGGGTGGCATTTGTTGCGGCAAAGTGTTTGATATAGAATTTTGGGCACGTCGATTATTTCCCCATCCTGGAGGTGCGCCCTCTAATTCCTGTTGTGGAAGATCTTCTAGATGTACAGGACCGGAACTCTGAAATGAAAAGAAATTGTTATCGCAAATCGAAGTCAGAAATGTTGCAACCCTTGTGTGATGCCTGCTTGTCATTTCTCTGGTTTCGGTAACCTTGAGATGTAGCCTATCCCGGACTTTAGCACTAATAGCCATCGTTAGCCCACTGAGGTCTTGAACAGTTACTATAGGCCCAATTCCTACCATTCCGACCCCCCTCACCTACTTCGTTTGTTTCACTTTCGCCTGATTCTTGCAGGATCACTCCAGCTCTTCGACGCGTGCTGAAAAATAATAGGCCCAAGTCACATGGCATAAGTTACAGGTGCTAGCCCAAGTATCCATAACATCACGAGCATTATATGAAAAGCAATGAAGACCTAGTAAGAAATATTTACCGGCGTACGAAATTTGGGCTCATAGATCGTATACGTGTACACGTGATCTCGTTACGCAGTTCCTTCAACACATCTTTCGCCTCTCTAACGAATTCTTCTGGTAAATCTTCATCGCGAAACTGCTTCAAAAAGCGTTACGAACAACGATTTTATTCAAGAATGAAAACAAACAGCTCACAAATCAGTGTAATGTTCCGTATAGTATCACGAACAATTCATAAATCTCAAATATGCGACATCATTAACTGTCGGAATAATATACCTTGATGCAGGCAGAATTTTATCAAATCTCATTAAAATTCTTACCTCCATTGTAACGCGGATTATGACTTGGCAATCAAACGGAAATCCCGCAGACGTTTCGAAGACGAATCTCAAATCAACTTACTTAAATCACTCTGCCGCAGCACTGCTCGCTGGCTCAAAAAAATATCACAGTCTCTACGCAATGTTTGCTAAGGACCTACAATATTGCCATATAATGCGGAAGAAGACAACATGTAAAATTTACTGCGATTATAAACTATCCGTTATAACCTGTCCGTCTACATCAGATCACAACAAAGCTGTCAATTTCTGGAGCATATGGATCCAGTTTACGATGACTCATTGGTTTCACATCACGTAAAACTGTGAAATCAAAGTTGATTTAAATAAAAAAAATGGAAACTCTCGCTGTGTTTTACAACAGACACAATATATTCCTTGCACCAAGCTGTTTGATTTTACAACGGTCGAGATGTTTACCTTTCAAGCACAATTTTGAACGAACATAAATCAACCCGCTGTCACTATGCGCTGAAGTATAGATGTATGACGTTTTTGAAAGAATTTCATTGCAGTTGAAAAATTCAAATTGGTCCCCGAAAGGCTGATTTCCGTCTGGAGCTTACAGTCCCGATATCACAAAAGTATAAACTCACTTCATAAAGAATGCAGACGTATATATTGTGCCATCAAATTCAAGTTGGAACCCCACATTTGAAAAAGTTCAGGCTCGAGCGTGGGTGTCAATTTTAGGAGAAAGGCCCAAAGACTCCCCCAGAAAGGCTAATCAAACAAAACAAGAATATCAATCATTGATCGAAGTGGGTGATTCACTTTGATCTAACCGGGTTCCTTTCCCCATTCAGTCAAACCAAAGATTTTAAATAGGTATCCATCCCTTCTGCATCTGCTTAGAATTCATTGATATATTCCTGCCTTACTTCATTTTGATACGGAAGACCTCCAAGTCGTCACTACCAAAATATTACTCCCGTGGCATCGTGATCAGTATCAGGAGAAGGGTACGGACTAATGGCGTGCTGTGGTTGTGATCGCGCTACAAACCAGACATATCGACACCAGTATCTAAAAATTGCCTTGGCGTACATTATCCAAGATTTAAGTAGTTTATTCAAAGCACCAACGTTCATTTACCGGTTGTTCGAAATCAGAGAGCGCGTATTCCTATGAACTGTTTGCAGAACAAGAATCGTAATAACACAGGTATGGCAAAGATATCGTCAGTGCATACACAATTTATTCAACACAAACATGAAAAAGAACACATGCGAAAATAGTAGCGCAACATAACAAATGACAACTCCATTCGTCCCAAGTATATCGATGTCAGTCATGTTGAATGACAAAGTACAGCCTCGGGAGCTCGTATATATTCTCACAAACATTATTATCTCTAAGAAGTATCGGATAGAAATACAAAAATAGAGTAGCAGCGCGTTTCAAATCAGCCCAGTGTTGGACGCAAATGAAAATAAAACGCCAGTAGAGTTGCACACAAGGGTACAGCACAGCAAACAAACGGATAACCTCACACTCTGAATCTTAAAACCTGGCAGAATTGAATGATACAACGAAAACAACAACTTAAGTCACTTTCATCAATCATTGGGGTACGAATATCCTTGGAATCGTAAAAAACATCTGTGGACTGCTGCGATTGCTTAGTCGAATGAATACCGCTGAATAAGCGAGTCCACAGAAGATTTCAACTTAGACAGGCCCACCTCACCAACAGCTGCTCGAAGGGAATACGAGCAAAAACTTATAGCATCATAGCGGGAGATGATCAAATCGCGTTCTTCTGGAGAAGTTCGCGTTCTAAGAGCCAATTCCTCTTGCTCCTCAATCGGTCTGTGAGAATAAACTCAGTATTATTAATCAGTAAGCACCTACATCAGTATTAAGGCCGTGTGTGATGAGTCACGCCTTATCCACAGCCTGGTCACGACAGCACATGAGCAAAGACCGCCACGCCTATTTGTGCCTTTCTGGACACCTACAGCGGTGCAGCAGACTTGATCAACGACAAGTGGAGGTCAGAGTGGAAATAGAAGAACACGCCCCTCCACTTCTACGTCCCCACCCCGGAAGTGTCCCGGCCGGCTTAGATCTGCCGCGTCTAGCGTGAGCGCGTGTCAACCTATTCAGAACAGGGTGGGATGCTTCAAGTCGTCCTTTCACAAATGAGGTCGCCCGCCTAGTGCGTCATGCGAGTGGGATGCAGAGAAGCAACCGCAGACCATGTCATCTGTTACTGTACTATGTAGGCCTACAAGCTCCCACTGGAGTGACTGCGCCTGAAAAACGTAAATGGTTCCATCAAACAGTGGCTGTCCTGACGTCTAGTCCGAAGAAACAACAACAATGCCAAACGAAAGAAGAAAAGGAGTAATCATGACATATTTCATCACATCAAAGTTTGACACAAACCTTGAGTAGGAAGGCTCCGTTGTGACATTGTAGCTTGGTATGTTCAATAGATCAACCGCCACGCATAGAGTAGCCTCGGCGGCAATTGATGGCAAGTATTGCGCAAATGCGTAGTTGGTTACACCCATCTCCAAAAGTGCCCGTGCCAAGCCAAGAACTTTCCTGTAAAATAACCTGAAACTTAGAATAGCTATTAAGGTTCATTTGTCGCTGGGATATTCGGCGGCGTCCCTCGTTATAGGATGATTTTTGCGTCTCCCTCTCGCATAAGTGCCAGATCCCACTGATCATTAGATCGCAATGTTGCGATTTGGATGAGAATTAACCGCGTTCATCATAATAATTATTGTTCCGTGTGTTTGAAGTTCTTAATCGCAAGAAATTGCAAGTGTTGAATCCTAGTCCCATTTCTCGTTAATTTACAGCATGTGATGGCGTCATATATGGTGCGATTTCGTGGCATCATTATAAATCTAAAGATGCAGTTTCGTGTGGCCACCACAGATATATCAGCATATGATTTGTTTGTATAGTTTTATTGGCTGATGGCCTTCCAGTCACAGCTTTCCCCATGCGCAGGCTAAAGAACAGGCGTGGGTGAGGATTTTTGCCCATGATCATACGATACATTTAAGCCCACGGCAACTGATGATTTACATTACTGTGTGGATGTATAAGTGCTGAAAAATTCTTACTGCAAAATCGATGCGTCTTTCGCCAAGTCCAAGAAAGCGTCGTCTCCAGTTAGCGAGATGCCGGTAACGTTGCCGTGAATGATATAGAAATCCAAAAAGTAGTGGGAAGTGGGCACGTGCAATTCAAAATGTAGGGAATTCAAAATGTGTTTTTCCAGAGTAAGAAGTTGGCTCTTCGTGTACAAATTTCGACAGAGCATGAGGCAAGTACAGACAGAAAGACTATCTACTTCCAGCTGAAATAAACACGCAGTAGTAATCATCATCATCACAAGCAAATTGCTCGATATCTCGATACGCCATTACCTGTTTGGTTGCAATCAAAAGGCTGGTAGCACCCACGAGTTGATATTGCTCCCTAGCAATGCATTGTCGCCTTTCTGTGTACCTATCTAAAATGTTGACCATCAAGTGTAGACTGTCCCCACAAAATTTGTAGTGGTGGCAGATATTAATCAGCCAGTCCAGTAAGATTTTCCGCATGTGGCGAGTGATCTGGTGAAACAAGCAGAAACATGTCAAGTTCATGGCAAATCGGTAGCGTAACTACAGAATCATGATGTCTTCCGGTATGACGAATACTCGCCTGCAATACGAGTATGACTACCTATAGTAGGGCGTGGACTCCCTGGGACCTGGGGTATGAGAAACCCACCAACATGGCCGAAAGTATACGGAACCCTGCCCTCATAGCATTTTTGCGTCCCGGACGAAATGTTGGTGTTGTCCTGTAAATTACGTTGCAATGCTTCATGAATCGCGACCCACCCGAGAGCCACTTTCCTCACGTGAATAATACGGGGTCACGCAATCTCAGCATATGTAGAAACACACAAGAACGCGACATATTTTACCTTAGGCTGCTTTTTTACGCAGAAAAGTGGGTGAGATGAGGCTTCCTTGCGACGCATCAAGTTATAGTATTCCTCATGATCGTAATCCTGGGACGGGTGAAGTTGAAAAGGTGGAGGGTTGCTCAAACATTGACTATTTCTCCCTGACACAAACATAGAATCATATAGCGGCGAAGATATTTGAGTTAACTAAAACATAAGCATACCTAGTGGTGCATTTTCAGTTGACAATCCCATATTGCTATCTGTCGCAACTGAACCGTTATCAAACACGCTTGAGCTCAAGATTTCATCGGTAGTACCGCTCCCGACATCTAATGAAAGAGGTCCGACTTCCATTCTGGCAAAGAAATTGTCTATCTCTTCATCCGACGGCGTCTCGTCTACAGTAGACACTGACGAATATTCATCTGTATCGTAGATGGTATACTCGTCGTAGTCACTGTTTTCCGATGTGGATTGAGTAGATCCTGGGCTTTCATCGAGCTCCCCATCAATAGACGAAGCCTCGCTGCAGCTTTTATTTCGACAAGCGAAAGCTCCACAATAGGCACTGACTTCCTCATCGCTATCATTCAATGAATCTGTGCAAACACCGTAATCATCATCTTGCACTCTTTGTTCTGTTGACGTTGCAAGTTCTGCGCTTTCTAAATGCTGCTCAATGTTGGAATAGTTGTTATTACAGTCCTTCCGTTCGGCCACGGTCACAATTGGGTCACCGGTTTGAATATAGGCTTGGTTTTTAGTTACATCACCTTTGTTCATGCGTCCAAACTCCCAATATGCACATTCCTTGCAAGGCATCTCATCAATATAGGCTGGCAAGTTTGTAGAAGCAACGTCTGCCTTTGAGTCGACGAAGCTAGCGGCGTGGCTACACAAAAACGTGGAACCCCCAGAATTGGTGACGTCAGTATTTGCTGCATTGAGGATACCATCAGGTGTGACTTTTTGTTTCAAATAATTTCTTGTGACTTACCTGTCATTGCTCTTTTCGGAACTGCACTTGTCGAACTTATTACGAAAATGTGACAACTCTAGGAACTTTGTTTGAAGAAATACTTCAAGGTCCAAGCTCTCTAAATTCAAAGCAATTCCTCCTTTGAGCATCAGCAATCCATACCTCAAAGTAATGCCGTCATCACGATTCAACCCGTTTTTTCCCAAGACGACAAGCCTTTCGCGCTACGTTAAAACACCTTTAACAGATAACGAACTATAGCATTAATTTATCTTCATGGTGTCTATAGGCTTTACGTAACGTAAAGAGCCAACTGTCCGCCCTCCCCAATCGTCTGTCGCTGGCTTACCATCAAAACACAATCTATATCTACTTACAGATCCTTACCGCACGCTCCATACAGCAAACGCTTGGCGCAACGTATTGCCTGACTATACGGAACTGACGGCGGTGGGTGCCGGCAGTTATCAGAGCTGTTGATTACAACAAAAACTACCAAGGCAAGGGCATAATGACGATTAGGGCCTAATTGGAAATCATGAGTTGGTTGAACGATGATTACGCGATCACGCTTGCACTGCGATTCTCCACGACGTGGGTTGTTGTTTTTATCGTGAAATTATTATACTTATAGACGCATGCCGCTCAGAAAAATTTGGGGCTCCCAGCGGCGGGAACGATTAGATTTTGGCAGATTCCCTTCAAAACATTTTGGCCCTTGCAAAATTACATTCAGTTTCGTTGATTTTAAATTCATTTGAAAATTTACTGGCTCCCATACTGGTCACGAGTTATCATCCCAGCGGCACCTCTGGAGTGACCTGCTTAGACGTAAAATGAGTTCACTTTTCCCCCACCGTAGACGTATTCTTTGCTTTGACCAAATGAGGACTCGCAGCGGCTCTGAAGCTGACCTTTGTCATCGCCGAGATTGTATAGTCCAAAAATCGACCAACCAACAGGGTTTCCGAATTTGTGATTCTTACGGAATCGTCACTGCTCGTGATGAAGTTAAGGTCACCGTGATCAACATATTTTCCCGGAGCTTCGTCTTCAATCTTATCCAAAATATGTAGTTACTAAATATTTGAGCTTGGAAGGTGAACCAAAGCTTGGTGGATTACCAGTACTACAATGACTACGTCACACCTTATCTCCCCACATGGCAGATTTCATGTCATCGTGGTATAGGCCTACATATTTAGACTATCCTAAAAGCAGGCAGGAATCCGTAGGGTAACCAAACGTATATGTAACTGCAGATGTTTTGGCATGGAATTTGTTACATATAGTTATCTTTCTGCAACGTAGCGTAGCCGTGACCCCATCCAATGAAATAAAAGGTAAGAGTGCAACAGGTATATTCGTCAGTCTTGATATAAACAAAAGTAATTGCACTTGGACACATGCATATAATTATATATTTATATATTTACAAACTAAATCGGTAGCATGCGCCCATGAATTAGGTTTGGCGTATAGTTACGATGTGTTCATCGATTTGCATATCTCCAAGGGTCTTTTGAATCGCAGACTAATTAGACTCAAGTAGATCATTTTAGCGTATTACTTTTTGACGCCGTGATGGCGTCGAAGCTTCGAGTAATTATATACCTTTACATTTGAGATGAAACACTTCAGAAATTAGCAAGCGAGTTTTCGCCTGCGGAACTCGATTTAACTCACGACAGGTACTTTTACACAGATCGTGTTCGTATAAAGTAACCATAGATACAGTTCGTTCATGTAGCGTGTAGGCTTATGTACCTACAATGTGTGAATATGTAGAAAGAATATTGTGCACAAAATTAGTCCGTTCTCTTCATGCATGACTGCTTCTCTTTGCAAAGTGACTGCCTTTTTTGGTTTACGATGTCACGGACGATTGAGTGGCCCAAGCCCGTTTTCAGTGAAGCGTATAGTCTTCCAGGCTTATCCTGGCTTTGCGGCATGCTTTTTCGGTCTGCGAAATATTGTAAGTATTATTGGTTTATGTTTAAAATGAGTACAAGGGACTCAAAAATCATGGATGTGCATACTTGAGTTTCGTAGTCACCCACCAGGGTAAATTTCATACCCACCCGGTTTCTGCATAGTCTTTATGCAACATACAGACTATATGTGTAGCCTACACGACGTAGCTGTTTTATCGATAGATCCTCTAGTTCGTGAACGCGAAGTAGAGACTAGTCATTTAATGCTCCCAGCTATACCATTTCTCAACACAATTTGCTGAAGAGTCTTTCTGATCAATAGCTTGAGCGCTTCGATAATTACAAGTGTTGCTCACTTTTAGGATTCCTTTCTAAATATATATAGCTAAAGGCGTGTTCTGAGCGTGTTTTAGCTCATGGATTTGACTAAAACTTTTAAAATGTGATTCTGAGAAAATTGTAACTCGCTCAAGGCTGCAACACACAACCACGATCCTTTCTTGAAGTCTCGATTGTGGATGAATTGTATTGGCCTACGTTACTTTTCCATACAATTCCGTGGAAAATAGACACGTCTTTGATGGGTCGTTATGCACAATGGAATACCACAGCCAACTGACTCGTGGGCAATAGGCATAGCTCTTCTCCCTCACCATTCTTCATATAGTATACGTGTATATAAAGTGTAAAGAATAACATCTTCTGGGGGTAGGGATGCGAAGAAAACTGGCCCAAAAGCGATTTTTCGTTAATGGTAACGTATTCTATTAAGATTTGGTAGGTCATTTGGGAAATAGTTACTCAATCCAGCATCACACGTAGATCGAAAATGAGCTATTCTATCACTTACTATAAAGGCCTATTAAAACTTCGTGAAATTCTAATTTCGTCGGGTCTCAAGATATCTCCAGATGTCAACCAGTAGACGGCAGTCATGTTAGTCAGTCCGACAAACCACTGTGGTTTACACAACACTAACATCCCCGCCGTCAACAAACAGACATTGGAATCGCCCGCGTTTTAGACTAATGCTTCCACTGATTAGTAGGTACAGAGACAAATACGTTTACTGAAGAATTTTCAGATCAAGTGAGTGCCTAACCCGTCTCGTCTTGCAACTTATAATCACCTTGTGATGAATTTGAGCCTGTATCTTTCTCCAACTAATGAATCAGTCAACCCAGCTACCGTAAGCGAACCAAAAAGTATAATGTATAGCCAAACTCTTTCTTGTTCATGGTTAATAGAGGTCTCTATATGTGGCAGCGCGCATATCGTCCCTGATTGGCTGACTAAATTGGCAGATACGATGTTGCAACTGCGAATTTCCGTTGCTTGGTGAAACCGTGCGAACATGTCTCGCATATCCAGAACAAGATAATTAGATGGTTCATTCTATCGAGTGGAACAATCTCACTATGCTCGCAATTAGCTATGCCTCATGATATATCTTCAACGTTCAATGAGGTATGAATGATTCACATGCAGAATCCCACTTCTTATAAGAAGGTTGACCAATTTCACTCGATGAGATGATGACGAAACATTTTTTAATTCTTTTTCTCTACAATTTTCCATTTTCGACGGAAATAAGGCGACTATAATTGTCGCGGTAATAGTTAAATTAGCCTGTGCTTCAAATATATCGTAAAAGCGATGGCGCCGCGGAAAACGCCTTGTATAGTGGTTGCCAATTAGGATTCGTACTTGAGCTTCATAACTACAAACCCTATATTAAAATTCACCGTATTTCAAATTTCAAATCGGGCCGCTAAGAGACTGCATACTATAGGCCTAAGGAATAAAACACTAACTTACACAGCCACGCTGCTTGTCTGAAGGCCTAAATTTTATTCAAGCGCATACTTTTTGAAATCCACATTAGCACAAAGTGTGAGAGTAATCTGTCCATTCCCGGTGGGCCTGTTGTCCAAATATTAGTTGAAATACCGGCACGAATTGTTTGCGAGCGAACCAAACCGCGCAGTATCAAGCCTCTGACTCCTTCACATCACGCAAGCGACAGCGCAGGAATGGTTGAGCTTGAGAAGCATGCAAACCGAAATATCGTCGCAATTTCGTTGCTGACGAGCACCATGGAATGGAGAACACTCAAAACGGGATTCAAACAGGCCCTACCGCCCTGTCTCGCGCCTTTAACAAGTGGAAAAGGTACAAAGACACTATAAACACAACAGGTTTATTACAAAACCCTAGAAAACGCCGCACGGAGGCGCGAAATCATCGAAGCGAAACTGATTAGACGAAAAATTCCAATGGAACTATTGTGTACATTGTACATATGTGCTGACACACAATTGTGTGTCAGTACACACTACACACACCTACGTGACAGGAATAAACTCTCTCTGTCTCTCAACACATTTTGGTCAGCGGATATAGGCCTTTGGGACTAGTCAACAATTGATTACCAAACTTGGGCGCCCAATCATCCCTCGTGCCGGGAACAGCATACCTGATTGCAATTGTGTCGTGGCGGTTTACACACCACAAAATATTTCCTCTCGCGGCAGATAATTATTCGTTCCACTCTAATGAGTGGTGAAAGCGGAAGGAATTATAACCTATGGTAGTAGACTGATTTAATTGGCGCATATTTTCTGTAAGATGTTCACCGACTTTGACGCAGACAAAGATAAATTCCTCCTGGAAATTATATTTAACCTTATCTCGGAGGTATATAATTAACAAAGGCAGGATTCTCTTGTCCACGCCAAGGCGTCGACATCACCGCGCTTGGCTTTATGAACGAGATCAGTTGGGGTTTATTACTACATTTAATGGCAATCAAACATCGGTGGACGGTAATTTTTCATAAATGCTGACGACGAAAGCAGTGCAAAAGGTACAAATATACCTCACCTTTCATGTATGGATTTGCCTACTAGGAATTCGCGCAAGGGAATTGGTGCTAGTTGAATTCTACATGGCGTTCTTAAGATTAAGAAGTCACGTAATTCTACTAACCGCAACTCAGGCGTTGGGGCGTCTCATCGGCACAAAGAAATGTAGACAAGTAACCTCTCACAACGTTTTTGCTGAAGTTATTTACACCAATCTTCTTACCCGGGCCATTTTTTACAAAAACTTGCTGATGCTCCCGTGTAGCTACTAATGAAGCGCATTCGCGCAGTTTTTCGTACGTCGACCATCAGCCCGATCTCCCATTGCTCTCTGTCGCCATCTAGCAAACGCAATTTCACGCTTAGCTCGAGATTATCCATGCTTCATGAGTTACCAATTAAATGTTTTGCTTTTTTATTACAATGTGTTTACAAGTGTGAGTTAAAAATTTATAAGCCACTGCTTCAGCTAAACATTGTTAAACAAAATGGAATCATTTGCAATCAACAGACTATGATATCTATCTATTCATATCATTGGCATATAACAACCCTGGTTGTTCATATCTTGGAATTGCAAGACAGGTTTAAAACACCAGTCTGTTTACTGTGTAGTCAGAACCAATAGTCAAGTCCTGTGTGTCTATAAGTACAGCCACTTTTTGGTTTCCTTGGAGACTCAAGGCTGGAGAGAGTTGTTTGTTATCTTCTTCTTACGTTTGGCATTTTTTGGTATTTCTTCAGACTAGAGGTGGGCAGCCGCTGTTTGGCTGTTTTAATATGGGATTCCAGTGCTCTCAACCTGTCGCCGAGTCCTGATCCAGACATGCATGTGCAGAGACGAATGTTCTATTCTAGTTGCAGCATCACGATCATCCTGCAGTATTTTGAACGAATGGAAATCATCAATTGCTAGTCTCCACACGTTGAATGCCACCAGACTCTGCATGAATCTGTATTCCTGCTAAGTCGTAATCGATACCTTTCATGACAAGTGGTCATGTGAATGCAACCATTTCAGTATTTGCGGCTTAATGTGTGCTTTTTTCTCCTAACGCTATCTTCTACGGAACCCAACGATGCCGTTTTCAACTTCATTTTATGAAGGAAATCTCTAGACTGGCCATATTTATCTTTTTTACGATCTAGCTGTTGTTTTCTCTCTTTTTCTTCTTCTCGTGCATCCTCCATTTTATACTTTTTAACATTATATTTTCTTTGATTGTCTCGCCATGATGCATTACTCATCATTTCTTTTCTCTTTTTCTCTAATTCGTCTTTTGTAAGGCGTCTTGAAAATCCAGACCTGTTCGCCCTTTGATATCTTTCTTTAGGCTTTTCAGGAGATGGAGTTCGGATTCTTCTCTTTTTTGCAGTCTTTGAAACGTGCTTTCCATCCTGCAAGCAAATGAGTCCGAAACCATCAGGCTGTTGCCGACTACGTAGTTCTTCATGGTCTTCACGTTTTTCCGAACTACTTGATGTGCGTCGTTTCTCAGTTCTGCTTTCAGTACGTGATTCTCGATGTCGTTTGTCTTGCATTTTGTCATGGCGGTGTCGGTTGTGGTGGTGTTTACGGCGTCGCCGGTCGTTCTCACTTGATGACGAGCTACTACTGCTTTCGTCCGAGCTAGACTCTGAAATATCCTGACGGGTCCCACTTTTTCGTAAATCTCGTTCCAATGCATTTTTTAGCATATTCTGAATCCGCTTCTTTTTCAAAGGATTACTCAGTAACTCCTTCCTATGATCATAGTCGTTTTTCCTGATTTGAAACAAAGGATCTTCTCTCACCTTGCTTTCATAATCCAAGCGTTCCAGAACGGTGACATTACCGGTTGCAACAGAGGACTCGGGCTTCACTAAAAAATCGCCTTTCTCTTCATCATTATTGGAAACCGTTGTTATACGTTTTCCCAAAAGGTATTGCTCATGGTCGATTGTTGAGTTCTTTCCTTCGTACATCCAGTTAATCTTGTTACTGTGTTCTCCTGCCTCTGCCATAGCTCTCGTTTGGGAGTCCCACTGCGCCGCGCCCAGGTCGCAAAGTATTTTATGGAGATATCACCCAAATTCCACACTCGGGAATATGCACGATAGATTAAATTGGAAAAATCCAACACGGCTTAAGGCGATCAGTCAAGTAACTCTCGTCTATATTCTTCAACTTGATTGACAGCGACCACCACATTAACATCAACCAGACCAGGACCGTGGCACCGTGGCACGCAAGACCGAGGCCACACATACTATCAGCGGCGAAAACAAAACTTGGTCGCGCGTTAGCATCACAGAGTCACAACATCGCATGTCGTCAGTAGTCACTATCAATCACCCCAGATTTGATTATAGTATTACTTCTAGATAAACTATGGTATAGGTATGAGCGTTGACATATGCATAACACTGTTTGAAACGTGATAATCCGACATTTTACTATGTAGTATTAGTGGTTGCTCTATCCGTGGGTCAGGTCATTTCATGCGTGGCTGCGCATGCCTCGCAAAGTCAACACTCACGAAATGCGAAAACCAAAGTTCACTCATGCAATGCTGCTGAGGAGGTTGAATGTTGGCCAGCGGGCATAGGCAACTTCTGAAATCGATTAGTATGCTTCGAAGCGGAGTGTTAAAGTCTGTGCGATTGGGTTTTGAGACGAAGTTCATATCACCAGTAATGGTCAATCTGATCGGGATTTCCAAGAAAGCTTGTATTTCGACATGCATTGATCGTGAGTATTGTGATTCTTTTTCTTGAGGCGCTGGCCATTATGGCAGGGTATCAAATACAGGCCTATACCCTTTTGGACTAGTGCAGACAATTTCGGCAGCAGACCCCTGAAGCTCTGAAAGTTTGTCTAATGATCCGAACCTACCTTTCAACGAGACCCAGCTACCAATCTAAACTGGTGATTTCTGATAAGTTCAAGTCAACAACAAGGAGTAATATAATTCCGATGCAATGTCTTGGTAACTGGGGTAATTTCTCACTGAAATCTTACTTGTGTAATCCAGCTTCTATCGGGTTGAATGATGAGCAGAAAGAATATCAAAAGCTGGCTTTTGATTTTGCTGAAAATGAGTTGAAGCCCTACATGCAGAAATGGGATGAAGAGGTGAAGAAGATTTACTGATTTCAGAGTGCTCATTTCAAGTCATAACCTGCGGCTTGCATCTAGGATCTAGGCCTAGCCATAACCTAACCCTCTGTCCCATCAATCGAAGTGAAAAATCTATGCCCTGGCCTAGAGTGAGGAATGTTATGAGTCGTACACTGGTTGCCAATGGTGCAGCCATATTTATCCATTACGGGTAACTAATCTGACAAGTCTATATCTTAATACTTACTTATATATTGCTACAAGCTTCATTTGGCATTGGTCAAACCCTATTCAAAGTAATGATAGGCAGCTGTGTGTGAGTCTCGTTCATCACCAGGTTGGTTGTTATGGGCTGGATTCCTATACTTTGAACCACTGATTTCAACCTTTTTACGACACGGGTATTCAGAGTGAAAAGAGTACAACTGGCAGACTGAAATTGGTGGGATTCTTGATTTCAGGCTTTTTACATCTTTATACAACCCTGTGGCCTGCAGGCGTAGTCATTGAACACATAGTTTCAGATAATTCTATTTGTTGCTAGGAGAAAGAGAATGGCTACTTTACCCATGACACACCAGATATTTTAATGTCTCCGTCTATGATGTTGCTTTCTTTCCAAGGCTTATTTCCCAATTGACACATTGAAGCGGTGTTCTGATTTGGGATTTGGAGGGTTGTATTGTTCAACTCAATATGGTGGAACAGGACTTTCACGTTTGGACTCATCTATTATATTTGAAGCTCTTGCTTCAGGATGCGTTTCTACAACAGCTTACCTCAGTATTCATAAGTACAAATTTTCAATCATTTCAGTAACTGGGAGCATAAATTTTGTAGATTAAATATTGAAATACATTCACAGTATGGTCGGTTGGATGATTGATACTTTTGGAAATGAAGAACAACGGATGAAGTATGTCCCAGTTTTAACATCGATGGAAAAGCTATCATCTTACTGCTTGACTGAACCTGGTAAGTATACAGTAGCCTACTTTTCTAAAAAAAAAAAACAGTTTGAAAAGATACTTGGCGTCACTCGCCAATACATTGCCGGCCGTTGAAATTTCATTATAACATAGCCAAATTTATGCCAACAAACGCCTTCATTTCATTAGTAAATGGAATTTCGTGAGATCTACCTTATATTGTTTTTCCCATACGTTCCTGTCGTTTCTACGCTCTTATAGCCCACTTGGCCATACTTGGCATTGAATTTTCACCGGCCTTCAACTTGATTAGGATCTGGAAGTGATGCAGGAGCTCTGGCAACAAAAGCGAAGAAGAACGGAGATCACTACATTATATCTGGTTCAAAAGTAAGCCAGCGAAAGTATCATTGCAATGGAATTTCCACTTTTACTTTATCATCTAGGCGTTCATAAGTGGCGCAGGAGCTACTGATATATACCTTGTAATGTGTAGAACGTCTGGAGATGGTCCAAAAGGTGTCTCCTGTTTCATAATGGAGAGGGGCATGGAAGGATTTTCCTTTGCAAAGTCGGAGAGAAAAGTGAGAGTATTTCGCATCGAAAATTATGAGTTGTTGTACATGAATATAAACTACCATTGCAGTTGGGTTGGAACAACCAACCAACTAAAGTGATAACATTCGATGAGTGTATTGTGCCTGAAGCAAATCGGCTTGGACCTGAAGGATTTGGTTTCAACATCGCAATGAAAGGCTTGAACGGAGGCCGAATCAATATCGGTATATAATATTATCGATAAATGGTGAGCTAACATAATCATGATGACGTTTGCTTTAAATCCAGCGTCAACGTCGTTAGGAGGCGCATATTCATCCTTGAATGCGGCAAGGGAACATTTAACTGTTCGTCAAGCATTTGGCAAACCGTTATCCAGCAATCAGGTATGTTTTTATATAATGTTTCACCTCGTGTGTTCTAAAATTTTAATAGTTGCGCTACGACGCATTGCCTCGTGACATCATCAATCCCAATTTATTCTTTGTGCCGCTGTTTTCTGCAGTATTTACAATTTATGATGGCGGAAATGGCGACGCAGCTTGTCACGTCTCGTTTTATCGTCCGTGAAGCAGCTAAAGCCTTGGATGAAAATTCGCCGATCGCTCCGTCTCTATGCGCAATGGCAAAACTACATGCTACAGATAATTGTTTTGAGGTCAGTTTATGTTTCCGTAATCGTGACATGATGAAATTGTCCCAGTAGAGCCTGTGATGCCTGTGGTGTACCGCAACGAGGAATCTAACCCTATCTATTAACCAGCGACTTACCACCTTTAATCGTTACGACCCTCAGCCCTGGCATATCCCCATCTTCCGCGTCTGGCGTGGATGCGTCACAATCGACTTGAACAATGATGGGATAGTTCAGGTTGTCCCTTCACAAGAGGGGTCTCGGTCTAACTCTCGGTGTGGCGTGCGAATGTGGTGCAGAGGAGCAAACCACAGACCATGTCAACCATTCATGTACAATATATAAGCCACCCAATTGAGTGACTGGTTTGAAGAACCTGGATGACGACACCAAGCAGTGGCTGCTGTATGGCTGCCCTGACGTCTAGTTCGAATAGAGGCATGCGAAAGAAGAACGTTATCAAACCATTCGGGTCACTATTGCGTGGTCGCTTGTTCAATCTGTTGGTGCAAACTCGCAAGGTTCGAACCTCATCGTTGCGGCCTTAATCGGCATATTTTTTTCTAACAGGTTTGTAACAGAGCGCTGCAGATGTTTGGAGGGTATGGTTATTTGAAGGAGTATCCTGTGCAACAATTCATGAGAGATGTCCGGGTCAATCAAATATTGGAGGGTACGAACGAAATCATGCGCTTACTCATTTCAAGAGACCTCTTCAAGGAATTTTAAAAACACGCCGAATACTCTAGCGAAAGGCCGCGGGTGCGGAAGGAGAATTTCCGCTTAGAGTTTTCCGTTTGTCGCCGAGGTACTTAATCGAGAGGATGTATGGGATTGTAGATGAGTGTGCGGATATTGACGTTGTTGCTACGCAATGTGTCTGACTCCGAAGGTGCGTGTTCGAAACATGTCACGATAAATGTCACTTCGATGACGTGCGCATTAGGCTACATATGACATAGTGTAGCTGTGCGGCGTAGGCTACGTGGGACACGCCATCTTGGGAACCCATTTCTTTGCACAATAGTCAGTGTAGCGAAACATTTCTACCGTTATGTGTCAAATGTACAACCAATTTTATGGAAATGCGGGTAGTGTTCTCATGTAAGCGGTTGTGGGATAAGAACCATCTCGAAACCACCGACCACATTCAGTCAGATTACGGGGAAACGTCGTGAAGGTAGCACATTTGCTATCAATCTCTCATCATTAGCACCACTGGGTAACTTCAGACTCTTTGGCGACACAGTATAGGCTACGTGCGAGCCGATAGGAGGTAGCGACTACTACCGAGACGAGTCAGAATAGCCTTTTGTATGTACATGTCGCAATCATGAATGCTATGGGCTGATGACAACCCAACGTCTATCTGTATACTGCACTATAGACGTTGCCGCGCGAGCGTTTTGCTGAAACTGCCATGTTTCCAGTGGAGTTCTTGATTTCAATTGATAAGACTAAGGAAATCGGAATCTATATATAGTCGATAGTTCCTTTTTCGATGATATGAATTTAAATACCTACGACTGGGCGCCCGATACTTCAGCCGGATAGAAACAAATACCAAAGTTTGCACTGAATGTAAAGTATAGATCTATGTGTGCCTACTACATCGCGATTGGTGTATGTGATAAAATGTCGTCATGCTGTCAGCTACTTACTGTGTATGGAAAATAGAAACATAACGAATCGACGAAAGTATAGATAGGCCAATTAAATAAAATTATATCTATCTGTTTGTCTGTCTAGCGAAGGCGGGTGGATAGAGGCGTTGCTATTTTCGTATTTGGCGCATTTCAAAAAGGCGAGCGACAACCCCCAAAATATGCAAATATTAACTGGGACAACGGAAATAGTCGTTCGCTGTCTTGTCTCTCTCTGGTACTGAACGATCCTGACACATCTTACTGTCCGGTTTGAAAGGTTTCATTCCGTCGCTTTATGTCTCGAGTTATAAAATCTGTGGTGATCTTCTTTACAATAAAATAGTTGTTGCACAATTTTATTGAGATAATAGCGGCTGTCATAACCGTAAGTGTTCCACGGAAAAGCTATTTTAAAAAGACCAATAATTATGTATTTTTTACATTATTCGTGTGTAAACAGACTCTATGCTTGAATAGTAGTGGCGAGAAATTAGACACATTGGTATTGCACCTCCAAATACTTGTATGTACCAAAGCAAGGATCGCCAAAAATGAAGCTGGTGGCCCACAACAGGCATTTTCTTTTACCGTCACATTTCTTCTTTGTTACAGCTTCACTCTTATCCGAGTGGCAGGTTGTCGATTTGATCAGGCGGTGCGGGCATCTACGTATAGGGGAAAAGATATACATCAAAAACTGCGATCGACGTGTTAATTTCTCAAATTCGACCGGTGACCGTAACGAGGCGGATATCTGTATAGATATCCCTGTATAGGGGTCGATTATTTGCTGAGGCCGTGTCGCCTTTTTGCGATAATCGGTATCGCCCATCAGTCAGGGAAGGACGCCAACTGGCAACTATCGTATCGACCTTATTACATTCTAATATCGGTCGATCTTTTTCTAGTAGAGACAACCAAGACTGATGTCGGCCGTTACCGATTTATTGTCGCTAAAATTTAAATATGGATATGAATATGAATAATTGTAACGGTGTTCGAATAATTGTGGTCGCGCAGGCCATACCTTCCCGGTAAAAAGGTGCGCTGAATGTTGAATCTATTTACTCACGTGTCTCTATTGCTCCGTCCGTAACTGGCTTTGGTAATCTTGATTGATGTTTTTCGGGGGCATTTGATATACATAACGTGATGCTCGCAGACTGTGGATTGTTGAACTGAATCAGAGAATGTTAACCAAATATAAATTTACTGGAAGCTGAAGATGTGCGAAAGCGGGTCAGGACTTAACGGCACGGCCTTTGATATATTATTTATATCCTTTCGTATAGTTACGTCGGACAGCATGATGATAATGTCAGTGCAGTTTATATTTTGGATTTATGACGTTTTCAACTGCTGAAGGTCATATATACCATATACGCCAGATCAATGCTACAGACTTTCTGGTTGATAGTTCGGATCACTATCATAACCGGAACCCTCCGCACTCCCAGATACTGGCTGCCAAGTAGAGATTGAAAGGATACCTTTGCTTTGACTTGGTAGCGAATTGAACAAAAATCGACCTCCCGATCAGAAGGCGGACGGTCAAATCATTGAGCCAACTGAGCGGTAAATATAGTGTACAGCGCCTGGTTTTATGAGGCATAATAGCCTGTATGCTACTTCAATTTCCGAAAACATCTTAGTTCATTGTTGAAGGTAAGCGTACGTCACTTTGTTGAGTAGGTCTGCGCAGGCATTTTAGGGTATTCCACTCGTGGATTGTGCGATATAATCAAATGGTTACCGTCATTCTCTTCCTCTGTATCACAAGCGGCGACCTTGTTTTCATAATCACATCTATTGGTTGCATCATTGAATTTCAGGTTCGAGGGACACGTCTTCTGTACATTAACGCCTGGCAATATAATTTACAAGGTTATAGTAGTCTGCCAAAACGAGAACAATGTGCTAGCAAACCATTGTCGCACTGATAGAAGGTACTGCTGCAAGGATTCTCCGGATCTGGAGTCAACTCGTCATGTACGCAAGTGTCTACAATATAAACAGATTTCACGTTAGCCTGGAAGAATAAGCTACCTCCGTCGGTCTCATTTCCCCGTTATACCTTCTTCCGCACCCTCTTCGTTTCCACATGCAGCAACATTGCTTGTGTAATCGCATTGGTCATTATCCACGTTGAAAACGAGACCCGCGGGACATGACATTGCTACCAATGTGCCTACAAGTAGAATTCTGATTGTCAATCAAAGTTCGAGCAAGTTTACATATTTCAAAATCGTACCGTGAACGCACTGATTGTAGGTACCGCTGCATGCACCCTCTGATTCCGCAGACAACTTTTCGTGAACGCATGATCCTAACGGATGTAGAAATGGTTGATGAAGGTACACGCGGAACACATAATGCTCATATGTTACCTGTATTTGCGTCACCGTTTCCTTGGTCAGTCTCGCTACCTCCGTCGGTCTCACTTCCCCCGTTACCTTCTTCCGTACCACCTCCGTTTTCGCATGCAGCAACATTGCTTGTGTAATCGCATTGATCATTACCTTCGTTGAAAACGAGACCCGCAGGACATGACATTTCGACGGCTTGTCCAGCTAGGAAATAAACGGAAGCTGTTACCTCTGAAAATCTGTGTGATAAAGCGTTCAGTATATGCCTACCGTACGTGCAGCTAATGAACGTGCCACTGCAAGGACTGCTTGCAGAGAGTTCGCCGGGAGTGCAGGATGCTGTAATTAATATTTGCGTTCGTTACATTCAAGCTGATGTACAGTATAACAATGTATTCGAACACCTCCACTAGAGGCCTTAAAGAAAAAGTTGACATATGTTACCTGTATTTCCGTCACCGTTTCCTTGGTCAGTCTCGCTACCTCCGCCCGTCTCATTTCCTCCGTTACCTTCTTCTGTACCACCTCCGTTTCCGCATGCAGCAACATTGCTTGTGTAATCGCATTGATCATTATCCACGTTGAAAACGAGACCCGAAGGACATGGCATTGCTACCAAAGTGCCTACAAGTAGAAGCCAGCTTGTCAATGAAAGTTCGACCAAGTTTGCAAATTTCAAAATCGTACCGTGAACGCACTGATTGTAGGTACTGCTGCATGCGCCCTCTGATTCCGCAGACAACTTTTCGTGAACGCATGATCCTAACGGATGTAGAAATGGTTGATGAAGGTGAATGTTCCGCATGGCCTACTCTAGGTACTAAAACTAAAGCAGGCCATGGCGGAACACATAATGCTCAGATGTTACCTGTATTTCCATCACCAGTTCCTTGGTCAGTCTCGCTACCTCCGTTACCTTCTTCCGTACCCCCTCCGTTTCCGCATTCAGCAACATTGCTTGTGTAATCGCATTGATCATTACCTTCGTTGAAAACGAGACCCGCAGGACATGACATTTCGACGGCTTGTCCGGCTAGGAAATAAACGGAAGCTGTTACCTCTGAAAATCTGTGTGATAAAGCGTTCAGTATATGCCTACCGTACGTGCAGCTAATGAACGTGCCACTGCAAGGACTGCTTGCAGAGAGTTCGCCGGGAGTGCAGGATGCTGTAATTAATATTTGCGTTCGTTACATTCAAGCTGATGTACAGTATAACAATGTATTCGAACACCTCCACTAGAGGCCTTAAAGAAAAAGTTGACATATGTTACCTGTATTTCCGTCACCGTTTCCTTGGTCAGTCTCGCTACCTCCGCCCGTCTCATTTCCTCCGTTACCTTCTTCTGTACCACCTCCGTTTCCGCATGCAGCAACATTGCTTGTGTAATCGCATTGATCATTATCCACGTTGAAAACGAGACCCGAAGGACATGGCATTGCTACCAAAGTGCCTACAAGTAGAAGCCAGCTTGTCAATGAAAGTTCGACCAAGTTTGCAAATTTCAAAATCGTACCGTGAACGCACTGATTGTAGGTACTGCTGCATGCGCCCTCTGATTCCGCAGACAACTTTTCGTGAACGCATGATCCTAACGGATGTAGAAATGGTTGATGAAGGTGAATGTTCCGCATGGCCTACTCTAGGTACTAAAACTAAAGCAGGCCATGGCGGAACACATAATGCTCAGATGTTACCTGTATTTCCGTCACCAGTTCCTTGGTCAGTCTCGCTACCTCCGTTACCTTCTTCCGTACCCCCTCCGTTTCCGCATTCAGCAACATTGCTTGTGTAATCGCATTGATCATTACCTTCGTTGAAAACGAGACCCGCAGGACATGACATTTCGACGGCTTGTCCGGCTAGGAAATAAACGGAAGCTGTTACCTCTGAAAATCTGTGTGATAAAGCGTTCAGTATATGCCTACCGTACGTGCAGCTGATGAAGGTGCCACTGCACGGACTGCTTGCAGAGAGTTCTCCGGGAATGCAGGATGCTGTAATTAATATTCGCATTCGTTAGATTTAAGCTGATGTATAACAATGTATTCATCGAACAGCTCTACTAGAGGCCTTCAAGAAAAATTTGACATATGTTACCTGTATTTCCGTCACCGTTTCCTTGGTCAGTCTCGCTACCTCCGCCTGTCTCGCTACCACCGTTACCTTCTTCCGTACCACCTCCGTTTCCGCATGCAGCAACATTGCTTGTGTAATCGCATTGATCAGTACCCTCGTTGAAAACGAGATCCGCAGGACAAGACATTTCGACGGCCTGTCCGGCTAGGAAATAAACGGAGGCTGTTACCTCTGAAAATCTGTGTGATAAAGCGTTCAGTATATGCCTACCGTACGTGCAGCTAATGAACGTGCCACTGCAAGGACTGCTTGCAGAGAGTTCGCCGGGAGTGCAGGATGCTGTAATTAATATTTGCGTTCGTTACATTCAAGCTGATGTACAGTATAACAATGTATTCGAACACCTCCACTAGAGGCCTTAAATAAAAAAGTTGACATATGTTACCTGTATTTCCGTCACCGTTTCCTTGGTCGGTCTCGCTACCACCGTTACCTTCTTCCGTACCACCTCCGTTTCCGCATGCAGCAACATTGCTTGTGTAATCGCATTGATCATTATCCACGTTAAAAACGAGACCCGAAGGACATGGCATTGCTACCAAAGTGCCTACAAGTAGAAGCCAGCTTGTCAATGAAAGTTCGACCGAATTTGCGAATTTCAAAATCGTACCGTGAACGCACTGATTGTAGGTACTGCTGCATGCGCCCTCTGATTCCGCAGACAACTTTTCATGAACGCATGATCCTAACGGATGTATAAATGGTTGATGAAAGTGAATGTTCCGCATGGCCTACTCTAGGTACTAGAACTAAAGCAGGCCATGGCGGAACACATAATGGTCAGATGTTACCTGTATTTCCGTCACCAGTTCCTTGGTCAGTCTCGCTACCTCCGTTACCTTCTTCCGTACCACCTCCGTTTCCGCATTCAGCAACATTACTTGTGTAATCGCATTGATCATTACCCTCGTTGAAAACGAGATCCGCAGGACATGACATTTCAACAGCTTGTCCGGCTAGGATATAAACGGAGGTTGTTACCTCTGAAAATCGATTTGAGAAAGCGTTCAGTAGGTATATGCCTACCGTATGTGCAGCTAATGAAGGTTCCACTGCACGGACTGCTTGCAGAGAGTTCTCCGGGAGTGCATGATGCTGTAATTAATATTCGCGTTCGTTAGATTTAAGCTGATGTATAACAATGTATTCGAACACCTCCACTGGAGGCCTTCAGGAAAAAAATTATTAAATACGACCTACCTGCAGCAAGCGGCACAGCTCGCCCCATTGCGACGGCAGTTAGGAAGATAACAATATGCTTCAACATGATAGAAATTTCACTGTATTTCGTGACTCTTCAATACAGTTCTCATGTGACGAATAAGCTCAATATCGCCATGAAGTCCCTTATAACCTTTATACGTTTGATCGTCTTTGCAGTTCATGCCCTTTTCTGGTATTCTCATTCTATGGTTATGATGACCGTATGGGTTCGAAAAACAAGAAACGCCTTCAGTACACACAAAATGTTGTTCCGTATATGCTTAGACACAATCTTTGCATGCTTAACAAATACATCTTACCAGGATAAGGTTGTTTATTATTGTTATTGCCAAACACATATTATTACATCGTACGATCACTCCATCGTAAAAATTTCGAAATAATCTTCTTTGTCGACTGTAAGTAACATCAAACGACGGCGACCGTGTTATTACTTCGGGCAAGTTGTGACCAAGGCGATCTCAATGCGAGACAGAATTCAACCACTATCTGAAAAGAATAACAAAGTTCACGAACTTGTCCGTGGTCAGATCCCAGACCAGAAGCATGAAAGGGATGGATCGCACAAAAAACTAAACGCCGCTCTCCGAGTTTTATTAGTGCACGTGGCATACAAGAAGACAAAACAGTTCGCGGATAAGTGGCTGGTTCACGTTTTAGAGAGACCGTGCTCTGCTAGAGTTGCCGCACATCAATCTACATAACACGCCATTGTTACGTACGTGATATCATAATTATTACAACAAGGTGTAGGCACATCCGTATCTCATCTATCAAGAATGACTGGTGTCAATTCATTATATGTGGCAAAATATAGGCCAGTGGTTGTAAACGAAAATTTGGACCATTGCTACACGGGTGTATGTGACGCCCAAGGTCCAAGCACAGTATAATTTCCATCCAACTCGCGCGCCTACCTGATTTCTCGTGACAACAAAATGGTGGACGTCAAATCGGGTGTAGTCAAAATTCAGCGAAAGTTAGGAAAGGACGCGCGTGGTGAAACATGGGATAGGCCCACTATACAGCGGCATTCATGCTGACACAGCTCTAGGACATCGCTGTTTGATCATCGGTAGATTTTTGCAGTTTACATATGGCAGGACAACACCGAAAAGGAAGAAAGTATACTCTTATGTATAGAGACGTTACGGCGTTTCGGGTCATAGCTGGCAGTTGGCATGGACGGGAGAGACTCTTCCCGCGTTTCGGAGTCCCGTCTGACGTGTGTCTTATAAATGTAGTGAGCAGTGAGCTAAATAGTGACTAGTAAATAGTGTATAGCAAGTTTTTTTTTGGAATTTATGGCGTTTATCACCTACTAAGGTCATTTACGGCAGGTCGATGCTCACGGTATACGTGTCAATACTTCCGGCTTATAGCCCGAATCACTATTACAATCAATGCTCTCCGCACATCACTGATACCTACTGCCTATCGGGGGGTCCGATAGACACCTACTGTATATTCAAGGTCACGTTATGCATCGATCAAATTTCTACCTCGTTTACGCGCCTAAAGGCCTCTCCTTGACAATCTGCCCGACCTATTTGTACGCTCATTGTGACAAGCGAGTATCCAATCGACAAAAATGTCGATTGCCTGACACATGGTCTACTAAATTCAGTAGGTCAAGCATGTGCCGCCCTGTCTAATCGAAATACATTTGCTTAGTGAAATCGTGAACTGAAAGCCATGTCGACGGGTTTCTGTCTTAAAATACATATCTGTTGCATGCTTGTATTAAGTGTTAATTTTATAAAAGGTAACATTCTATCTAGAGTGTTGCCCACGCGTGGGCTGTACCGGGCCAATGCTGCCTCCCGGAGAAATTTCAAGTTTTACCCGGCTCCAAATCCAACCGGTAATCGCGCATTGACAACGCGACGTTGTGGTTTTCTTCTATAGTTACCCGTAGCCTACCCGCCCGAACATTTGGGATTCGACCGAACCCATTCATATTACCCGTGCCGGGCGAGCATACCTGTTGATCTTGGTATATTTTCAGGGCGATTTTCGTCTCATTCTTTTCAGAGATACGAGCCAGAAACAACAGCACTCATTATAATGTTGAAGCCCACAGCCATTGATGTATTCACGAGAGTCAAAATGCGTATAATTCATTTCATTCATTCATTTATTGAAATCACAATTGCGTAACCCAAACAAAAGAATCAACACGCTTGATACTGCGAAAAGTTACTGACATTGATATGTCACCGTCAAATATTTGTAGGTACCGCGGCATGGGTCGCCGAAGACACTGTTTTCAGCTCGCACAGTGCATTTAGATTTCCGCTCGCATTCTTGCTTCATGATGCCGTCGCTGCTTTCCGCGTGACAACTCGTTGTCTCGATTTGAGGATGCTTGCATCTGTTACGAAAATGTCGATATATTTGTTGCCATGGAAACATGTTTTTTGCGATGTTAAAATATAAATTGTCTCATATATAATTCTAATCTTAATTTTACAATAGGGCGGTTCGAATCAAGTCAACTTGTCAAACCCAAGACATGAAATATATAGGTATTCCGATCATCCTTAGCAGGCTTGCGCGGCGTTATGGGAATAGTGTGGAATGGAAGCGCAAGCGTGCAACGCGCCGAGTAGGCGTGCTCACACCATGCGCTGCACTGGATTTATGACTGTATGACGCGTGTAAATCTCAAAGATCCATCGAGACAGTCGGTGCCACGCAGGTCTGAGTAATTTGGGAACAGTGCAGCACGACGGGAATTCGGCGTAAAATCTACAGCTACATCAAGCGCGTTTCAATCCACTGGCGATAATGTTACATCTAGGCTACAGTTTAAAAAACCTCCTACGTATCGCGATCGCTCCTTCCGTAACTTGCACTGAGAATTACGATCTTGTTGTCCTTGCAGTCCAGTTCCACATTACTGTGTTCACACTCTAGCTCTGTCACCTCTAACAGAAAAGATCATCCATCTATTATCTTTGTATCACATGTGACATCTTACAGGCCGTACCACCTCTGTTTCCGCATGCAGCAACATTGCTTGTGTAATCGCATTGATCATTACCTTCGTTGAAAACGAGACCCGCAGGACATGACATTTCGACGGCCTGTCCGGCTAGGATATAATCGAAGGCTGTTACCTCTGAAAATCTGTGTGAGAAAGCGTTCAGTATACTGTATATGCCTACCGTATGTGCAGCTAATGAAGGTGCCACTGCAAGGACTGCTTGCAGAGAGTTCGCCGGGAGTGCAGGATGCTGTAATTAATATTCGCGTTCGTTAGCTTTAAGATGATGTATAACAAATGAACAATGCATTCAAACATCTCCACTATAGAGGCCTTCATGAAGAAAGTTAATAAATACGACCTACCTGCAGCAAGCGGTACAGCTCGCCCCACTGCGACGGCAGTTAGGAAGATGACAATATGCTTCAACATGATAGAAATTTCACTGTATCTCGTGACTCTTTAATACAGTTTTCATGTGACGAATAAGCTTATAATATCACCATGAATTCCTTTATATCAGAAAAGTTTGATCGTCTTTGCAGTGCATGAACTTTTCTGGTACCGAAGAAGCTCTCATTTTATGGTTATGATGACCGCATGGGAACGGAAAACAAGAAACGCCTTCAGTACATACAAAATGTAGTTCCGTATATGCTTACACGTAATCTTTACATGCTTTAACTACATCTTAACAAATACATCTTGCCATGACAAGGTTGGTTATTATTGTTATTGCCAAATTTACACATTTTATTACATCATATACGATCAGTCCTTCGTAAAAATTTCGAAATAGTCTTCTCTGTCGACTGTAATATCAAACGACGGCGACCGTGTTATTATTTTGGGCAAGCTGCGACAGATATGAGACAGAGGTCAAACAATATGAAAAACAAAGTTCACGACCTTGTCCGTGGTCAGACCTCAGACCATATAATATTGTAAAGAAGATCACCACAGATTTAGCGTCCAGCCTTAGTTTATTGAGAATTAAAACATTCACTAGCTTTCGGAGCTCCGCTCCCTCATCAGGTGAAGATGGAAGTGGTGATCTTCTTTACAATATCTATTGATCGTCCGCCATCGGCTCCACTACACTCTTCTATATACTGTATATATAATAAACTGACACCATAGTCATTCTCGATAGATGAGATACGGATGTGCCTATTATACACCTTGTTATAATAATTATGATGTCCCATAAGTAGAATTGGCGTGTGATGTAGATTGATGTGCGGCAACTCTAGCAGAGCACGGTCTCTCTAAAACGTGACTCAGCCACTACTTATCCACGATTTTTTTGTCTTGTATGCCACGTGCACTCATAAAACTCGGAGAGCGGCGTTTAGTCTTTTGTGCGATCAATCCCATTCATGCTTCTGCTTATTACCATAGTCCCGTAAAACAGCTTGTGATATTTCGGTCGTATAGTATATACTTCCTCGGATAGCAAAAGTCGGATTATATAGATTGCTTACATTATGGCAATACAAATACCTTCACATCTTCACAAAGGTTTTATATTTCAATAAAAAAGGCAAGCAGCCAAGTTAGTCAACAATTCAGAGTACGCTTGTGTGCGGTGCAGCGCTCCTGACCATGGCTATAGTTAACACGCATCATGGCCTTATACTAAATTTGGCCTACTGAATTTAGTTGGCCTTGCACACATTAACGAATTTTGTCGTATCTCGTTACGCCTTATGACATGTGTTATGACTATGAGCACACTGATGAAGTATAACTTCAGCCTACATGCAATGAAAATTTTACGGCTTCATAACGATCCGCGGCCTGCAAGACTATTTGCGAGCTCTTCAAACGGAAAAGGCCAAAGCGTCGTTCGCTGCGCTTCTTACGAATGTGACTTTCCGCAAATTTCACTAAAATTGCCTACAAGACGGGTAAGTGACACGCTACAAATTCAACACCAACACTATCGTCTGTTTCCAATTTAATAGAAGTGTCAGTATTTTACTCTTGCAATATAGCTTGATAATATATGCTACAGAGTCTACGCAGAGTCCTGGCCAGAAAATGTGCGACTTATTGAAGGCGCTATTTACCTAATCAAGTAATTATGTAGTCGCAGCGTAGGCCTGCCGCACGGCAACCGCAATTCGTACCGGTTCGGTATTTCACCGAGCGACATGTTTAGTATAAGCACAGCTTACAGCGGAACATAGCGCATACCTAACTGTCGCGTTCGAACCACTGATACTAGCCCAGCGGTGACACCTAACGGAATGATCGATAGCCACAAAGTAGCACTATACCAGTGGTCACAGACCGGCGTCATGCGCGAAGTGGGTCCTGATTAAATATCAAACTACTATATCTTATCTCTACTGAGTACCAACGCCCACCGTTTTACTGGTCTAGTGACACGTGTCTATAAACCGGCAGATTTTATTAAAAAAGCGATAGGACGACTGATAACGTAATTGTGATGAAATAAAACCGAGATACAAATCGTTCTTCAAATATGCGCGGCAGCCGTTGGCACTACGGCCTGATAAAGACAGAACTTGACAACACAAGTAGTCATGTCGTTCCCGTTTAATACGGTCCTGATCGTCCGCCTCTCGGAGGTCCTCTCCTACAAGGAGAAACACACATTGATAACATTAAAGTTTGCCAATAATTTTTGAATGATAATAATACCATTTGCCGCTCCCTCTGTCCATACCACGACCTCTACCACCTCCATAGCCACCGCCGTCACGGTCACCGTACCGATCGCCACCGAAGCGACCTCCACCTTAATAGCATGAAACAATCCACCACAGTGCCGGATAGAAAATGCGCAAATAACGTACCTCGATCACCATATCCACCACGGCTGCCTCGACCTCGGAAGCCGCCTCTTCCTCTGCCACCAAAGCCACGGCCGCCGCCGCCACCACCAGCACCAGCACCAGCTCCAGCTCCAGGTCCAAGTCCACCCTGCCTTTGCTGGGCAAAGCTCACATTCAGAATGTTGCCGTCCATAGATTCACCTTGAAACAAATACGCAAGTCGCCACTACGGGGAATGTGAGAGTTTCGATGGGAAGGCCATCCTCTGCTTGACCTACCATTGAACCAGCTGATGGCAGCTTTTGCTGATGGAGGATCATCGTAAGTTACTGTGCATTCGCCTTTCGGCGCACCGGTGTCTTTGTCTCTGTATATGTAAATCTTGGGTTCTCCTGTCCTTTTGTCTTTCTGAAAACACAATCACGTCTTTTGTGTTCTGCGCCAAACACAGGTGTTATTACGACCAAGTCATTGCTTCAAAGTCGCAAGAACTCGGGAAGTCCAGTCCATGCCTTTGTAAATATTTTAAAAAATTCGAGTTACAAATAGAGTGGAGTCATTTTGTCCAAAAATGCACAATTTCGATTATTATATATCCACGTTGAGAATTGTTATCTTTCCTAGTTGAAGAAGGTGATATTCCACGGTGTTGACGCCAAAGATGGAGTACTTTGTCAGTTTTTAACATTTTTCTAATTTATCTAGGAATGACCTCTTACAAACCTTGGTGTGATAAAAATTTGATAGATTACACAGGCAAACTCTTTAGTGCATTGATTTCATGATTTGCAAAATTTTAACGCCAAGACTCGACTGAAGTCTCCAGTTTCATTCCCGATCTCGAATCGAGTCAAGCCAACACAATGCCGGCCAAAATGAGCTATCAAGGTTGTTCATGGTCAACAGTCAACACCCACCTTCACTATTCCAATTTGGCCGAAGAACTCGGCAATTCTATCCTTCTCGACATCTTGAGCCAATCCCGACACAAATACAGTGTCACTCTCAGGGCCTGGTTCAGCGGACCTTGCCTGATATCCACCACCTGCAACATAAAAAAAGATATTCAAGATATTCATGAAACAACCATACCTCCAGGCTTTTATGTTAAGAGTTCAACAATATTTGTTCCTTTAACACAGAAGCATAAGAAGAAACGCATGCTAACTGTTATAACAAACTGCTCCCAACAGAAAAATACATATATAGCACAAACGTTTTCGATCAAGTTTTTAAGTGCCACACAACAGCACCACATGTGAAGTGACCTGGAAATACTGTAGGCCTACAGTGTACAGTGTTGCTCTTGTCACAAATCTGACGGTTGACATCATACAGTATATGTCATTTTTCTGTTAAAATCTTATTCCAGATCTCTGGTTGGTAGGAAAGGACAGATTTGGACTGATTGAGGTAATCCAGGGGAAAGGTCATTGTCTATTTTCAAAGTAAAACGCAAAATCAAAAACCATTTTAACATTGCTTGCGGGTCGGGGGTGGCCCACAGAATCTTGATGTCTAAACATCGTTGTAAAGCAATTGTGCCAATATAAGAACCAATCTATATAGCATGTTAAACTCTATATATTGTATATTGCTTCATCAACTTCATTCATTTTTGTATAAATGCATAAATTATGTAAGCTGCGCACTACAAAATATGTAATTGCGCAGAGACATTCCAAAAAAATGTCATTCTACTGTACATAAATAGGCCAATTCCAGTTTAGTCAACAGATACACCGAACAATAAATAATTATAAAATCATTGAAGACACAGGGATATCTAGATGATAGATTAGATATCCACGTAGAAACACCAAAAAATGATATCTCTTCCACTCTCATTGAGCCGGATTATTTTGTTATTAATTAAATGACTTGTTGCGGATCATCGCTGCTTGTTATACACAATGTTACTAACGGATAACCGAACGAGGACACAGTGATTTGACGGATATCACAGCATTATCGAAGTGTATCTCGAATAGGTAGTTACCAGGTTGTCAAAAATAAATCATTGCTACTTCGACTTACAATGTAATTTCTGGGACCGGACAATTACAGTCCACTTCCAATATCTGGATCGATCGATCAAAATCCCAATAACCATAAAGTCAACACAGTAGGCATGAGCCTTTCAATAGGGAGTCAATCCCCCCCATAAATTCTTTTTGGATCACTTGATCAAAGGCAACCCAGTATTTTTAACCATTTGTTAACTCTCCAGTTCAGAGTTCAGACCACATTTGCATGTTATAATGAACCTCCAAAGTTCATATAAATTTATGCAAGACCAAATAAATTTCAGTTCTCTTGTATTTGAATGGCAGATGCCAGCAAATACGAAACCCACACTTTCATAGATGCTCCAACTCGTACTACAGTAGTCGTGTTGTTCACGAGTGAGGAATTTCGTGTCATTTTCCTCAAAATACTTACCTCCTCAAGACCTGTTAATCAAACTATTTTTCACAGAAGTTGTTTTCATATATGGAGGGACTTACCAGCACCTCCACCCCGAGGCTTGTAATCAGTTTGTCCGCCTCCTCTTCCACTGTTCAAAAACATCACAAGCTTCTCAGTGAGGGCACTTATGGGTGGTTCAATATTCGTCAATGGCCACAACAGGTTTTTCTATTCGACTGAAGTCTAATATATTCATTTGGGTGATAGTTTGGAATAGGATGATCGACATATTGCCTTTCAGGCATTTTAATAAATATATAAAAATTGCGTTCCACCCAGTCGTTTTTGTTGTGTGATCCACGACTCGCATTTGTAATTGTTATGTCGGGTCAGCGGATGTGCACAGACGTAATCTGCAACATTCTACGTATGTATATAATGTCTTTCGTCTTATATCAAACTGGTTTTGATAATGCATATATGCGAAGTGAATAGAGGAGTCATCTTTCCTTTGACATTAGAGGGCAGTGCCTCATACACGATTAAACAGACGCCGGGTTTTTCGCATAGGCCTATAACATCTTACGTTTCATGCCCTGGGTGAAACCGCGCTAATCGGCTAATTTTAAATATAGCTGAACGTATCCACTGTCACCGAACGCCAATTTGAACTGGCAGAAGCACAACTTCTACAAATTAGCGTCCCAGTGTCGAACGACCGGAAATGTAGCAGCAAACAATGTAATTGTAAATTGTACAACGGCGTGAATTTCTGTGAATGCCAATGGCAGCAGATATGCAAATGCAGTCTCAGTAAAACAATACAGTCAGTGCAGCAATTCCAGCATGAACCTCCTCTAATGCAAAATACCTAGACCTATGTTGCCTAGTTACAGCAGTTTTGATTTTATATTTTTTTTCATTTCCGGGATACCACACACAAATAGTGAAAACCCAAGCATGATAATAGTCGCAGATACCTTGATAGAAAACAAGAGCTGTTGATTAAACATGAAATATTAATGCAGCGGTCGAAGGACTTAGGAGGTCTTCTCCACATGAAATACAAACGGGCGCACCCAAGTAACAATAGCAAGTAAAAGATACTGGTAAATGAGCAGCTAATGTTCATGTCTCAAAGAGTCACAGTATCATATTTTAATAGTTTTCCAGTTTTCGTAAAGACATGAACTGTTCATACCGTGATGTTGCTAAATTTCAAAAAAAATCTTGACCAGCATGATTGATAGTTGAACAAAGTGATCGCATAAATGTTTTAAATATCTGAGGCGGAGGCACCAGAATGTATAGGCATCCAGGCCTATTGTAAACAAGCCTCCTGATTGACAAATTGCAAGGCAACATGTACAGCTACAGATGTTCCAGCTGAATGTAGGCAAGCATCCCAACCATATACAAATGTATGTACAATACTGGCACTGGTACCATACATTATGATAGTGCTCGTGTATTATCATGCAGCAAGAATAAAACAATTAATCCTGTTCTGTTTAATCATGTAATCAATTATTAGATATCAAGATTTTGCACATCTTGGGGTCTGTCTGTTTACTATGTAAATCAAGTGCACATATACCTTCTTTTATAAATTGTCCTCTGTCCTGGTTAGGGAGTAGGAGCTTATACCCACTGCATTAAATCACGTTGAATCATAAATCAGACTACATCTTCAATTCCACCTCAAACTTGTGGTTAGCAATAATTCTGCTTGACTTAACAATTCGTAGTGTATCAAATAGTAGGTCTATAAATATCTGCATAACCGCATGTGTAACACACACACCTTGCAGGTAAGGGCTAGAAGTACCCTTGGCACCATGTAGATTTTGATATAATATTAAATCAATGTTGTGGATATTTATTATAGCCAGGAAATTAACTTTTATTTGTTCATGAAGGCCAGATTTTCAGAGACTGGGAAATCTTCGCCAAACAAAACAAAAAAATTGTCACTAGTCTCAAGCCATGCCTATGGTAATTGAAACCATGTGGATACACTTGAAACTATTTAGTGACATTAGTACGTTGGCTATTTGCGAAACGGCTCTTCCAGCACTTGGTGTTTCATTTTAACGTCTCAACATTAACGATCACAGTTATGAAACACAGCAAGATAAAATCATAATCGAAATTGCCCGGCGGAAAGTGCAACCGAACAGCATTGGATCACAACCATTAAAACAAAATTATTGAGATGCAACTCGTGGAAATTTCCCTAGTTTGAAATCCGATTTCAGGAAGGATCAGAATATAACAATAGAAACAGTGCAATTTGAAAGAGTTAGGCTGAGACAGTAGAATACCTGCCACTGCCCCCCGTCTGCCAGAGAAATTACAACTAAGATTTCTCTAGTTACAAAGAGAAAGGAAACAGCATTTGCTAGATATCATAAAATTTGGCTTCATTTTTAATACAAATATGATCGCTACTTCCAGAAACCCAGCATTGATATAGAAAATTTGGTTGTGCTGTAGTTCTTCAAGAGTTTGTGGTAAATGAAAAATTTTCTACTACTTGCGGTGCCAACCCATTATTTAACATTTTATACGACAATATGCGGTCAGCACGACCAATTACAATTTACGTAGCACAAACCCAGTTGGTTATGCGCAGTATACGACCAGCAAGGCAGGCGAGAACCTCACCACCCTGACCAACTCTGGAATGGTAGGCTATATCTAAGTTGTGTCTGGTAGTATAAATTACATACCGTGAGTTATCGTATCCGCCTCTTCCACTATATCCTTCATCTCGCCCCCCTCTGGAACCTCCATAACTACCGCTGTCGCGCCCGGCATTGTCAAAGCGGCCCCCACCTCTGCCGCCTCGACCACTTGAAGACCCTAAAAACCAAATCTAATCAACAACGGAAATCTTCTGGTTGATTGAGGGATAAACCAATGTACACATTCCGGTTAATCTTCTACGAACCACTTACCAGGTCCATACCCCCGGTTCGGAGGACCTCCGTCACGATTTTGACCTTGATTCCCATAAGGACCAGTGGGGCCTTGTTGGTTCTGATTATAGTTGCCATAGTTGCGCGAGTTACCATTTCCACCACCTAAGTTTCAGACCATAATATTATTATATAATAGATTCATCATTTATATATATGTAAGTTGATTTGATAGTCTAGCCTATTTCTCAAGAAAGCATATATCTCCACTACATCTCAGTACATAGTGAGTAGTAGCCACCTAAGAAAGTGTACATTGAACAAAAGGATAATTTCTGATGGTGAATTGTGTACACTACAAGCAATTAGGGGTTCAGCGCCATGTGAATCTCTGCACTATGTGCGATTGGCATCAGAAATAACATAACTTGTATATATACCAGTAAATGGTTTTTCAAACAATCTGGTCAAGCCATAAGATTCTAATATACATTTCGGCCTATAATTATTATAATTGGGACCATACACCTACCCTGTGTTAAGCCGCGGTTGTTCATAACACATAAAAGCTTCATTTATGGTCATAACGTACCCGAGTTATTATTTCGGTAGCCTCCTTGTTGCGCCCCACTGCCACTTCCGCTACCACCACCACCACCAGTGTTGCCTTGTTGCCCATACTGTCCACCACTCTTCTGCTGCCCATATTGTCCACCACTTTGCTGGCCGTATTGACTCCCGCTTTGTTGGTTGTACTGGCCACCACTGCTACTGCCTTGCTGCCGATTATACTGTCCACCACCTTGCTGTCCATATTGGCCACTTTGTTGGCCATACTGTCCGCCACTCTGTTGATTGTATTGGCCACTGCTGGACTGACCGTATTGACCACTGCCAGATGTTTGTTGGCCAGAAGACTGAGTAAGAAAATTTTATATGCTCATGGTTGCAAAAATACTAATAGAGTATTTCAATAAGTTTAATTCAAATATATACCTGTGAATAACCACCCGACTGGTATGACTGCTGCTGTTGGCCGCTTTGACCATGTCCCTGCTGGTTGCCATAGGACGAGTTTCCTCCTTGCGGATTTCCATAACTTTGTTGCTGTTTTTGCAACTGTTGTTGTCCTCCATAAGCAGTGCTTGGTTTCATTCCTCCTTGTTGCTGCGGTTGACCACCATGGAAATTGTCAGCACCCTTTTGACTTTGATTGCCACCATAGCCCGAACTCCATTGCTGGCCATAACCCTGTGTTGCTGAGGTACACACATGTTTCAATAGTTGCAAACTAATATGCCTAGGTCATAAGACTAAAATTAGTATATACTTTGATTATTTCCATATCCACCGTAGCCTCCTTGGTTGTAACCTCCAGACTTAGCATTGCCACCTGATTTGGAAGCGTCACCATATCCCTGCACATTAAATGCATGAAGAATTAGAGATGTTGAATGCCAGGAACCCGTAGGAAATTAGGTTAAGTTGAGATGTCTCTCATTGTTTTAAAAAATCTGACTCTAGCCATGTTTCCACGATGACTCAATCCAGTCAATCACAGTTTTTCAGTTACGGTACCGGTTCACAGTGAAATTTTTTCAAGTCATAATCAAAATTTTTCCAAGCAACACGCAACTATAATGGGGCACACTTTAGCAACCGTACCTGTTGATATCCTTGTCCGCTGGAGCCCATCATTCCTTGGCCATAACCAGTATTGCCTTGTTGACCACCGTACTGTTGTTGCCCACCACCATATTCTAGAAAATAATTGAAATCACAACGTGAAAATCAGTTGGTTCTGATAATGGAAATGAGCAGAAGCAGGGCCCTGGGCTAATAACGTATACAGTAGGGTGTAGACACGGAAAGGCAACGATAAGTTAACTTGTTAGGTGGCACTCACAAAACAGTAAGAGACCCAATTTTGTGTTATTTATTTTACGCATCGGCATTATTATTGATCTACCGCACTCAATTTTTCTAAGAACGAAAACCAGTGTACCGGTAAGCTAATTGTGAACTGATTATTTCCGTGGGCACTGTCAGAAATTTCCTGGTCGGCCGACTTTCAGACGTTGCAGAGAGAGAGCGAGAACTTTATTTTGTCAACCAGGAAAGGATTAAGTACAAGGAACATGAAATCATGGTAATCGTTTCTGGTATTGACAGGGTAGGGTGGCCTGATATGACTTTCCAGTCTTCGAGTCACAAAACAAAGAGGCAAAAAACGTTGACATTACAAGCAAATGAAATAAATAAAATAATTAACCACAGATTTAACGTCTAGTCCAGTTTATTGGAATATGATACACAAGCTTTCGGAGCTCTGCTCCTTCATCGGGTGAATGAAAGAAGTAAAGAAAAATAATAAAAAAGTGATAATAGTCTGGCTCTGGGGCTATGTGCCTGACACATCTGTGTAAGATCTGTCTTGAACTGGAATCTGAACGGACCGAACCCACTGTTGGAGCCTTTGGCGGCATCTGTATGCCTATATCTCTGATATACGAATCGTCCGTACATGGATACAAACAACGATATCAATTTCACAATATACAGCAAAGAAGTAAATAACCGAATTGCTGTACTTACGTCCTCCACTCGACATTGTATGTAGGGTGCTCCGTAGTTTCAATGCCACTAAACCTTCACTGCCAGTACTCGAACGGATGAATCCACCTATGAAGAGAGTTGTCGAAAATGGCGGCGACAGCTCCTTTGGCGTGTGTCTGACGTCATATGAGAAGAAATGACAATTGACCATTGAGCTCAGACTACATTTCAGATTCGACATATTTTACTTTATGCGTTGCATGAGTAGTCAATGGTGTAATGGAAGTTGGTCTTAGCGGTTGTAAGCACGATCGCGAAGGCGCAAAGGAGTCAATCCTCCAGAGTCTCTGCGGATACGAGTCTTCTTGTCTTCAACGGGTTCGACCTTCATTGGAGAACTGGCGGGTCATTCGGGGAGACCCCCAGTCACTTGAACCGTAGAAACTGCGCAGGCACATTGCACTTGAACGGTGCATACGCGAGTTTTGAGTCTTTCTTTCAGCGCGCTTCGCCCTAGTACATGCTCTTTTTTTTACTTTTGCCGAATAGCGTTTTTGTTGTTGAAATCTACCAATACTTTTGTTAGAGTCTACAAGCACAGGCACTGTAGCTGTGCGGCATATTATTGTCTTCCGACTAGCTTAGCAAAATGAAATTACTTGACCTTCTTAAAGAAGAAAATGAGAGGAGACTCTTGGATATGCTGGCTGGAATTATGATTGGTATTGCACCCATAGTTCACCTCATCGTAGTAGGTGGAATAAAAATACCATATGGAAGGCATACTTCTCAAAGCTGGGGGCCGTTAGTAAATGCCAAAGTTGCTTGGTTTGTTCAGGTACAATACGGTATAGTCTTATTTGCCTCTTTATTTTGTCGTATGCAGTAACCTTTTGAATTTAATCTTTGTGTGTATGCCAAGCAACCTGTGTACAAACACCGCATATGATACTCCTTACTCCAGGGTGGCTCCGACTCAAAGGTCATATCGGGCCACCCTGTCAATACCGGATGCAAATATTATGATTTTTATGTCTTGTACTTATACTTTCCTGCTGGTTGACAAAATGAAGTTCTCTGTCTTAGGCTACAGCTATATAGCATACTGCCCATGCATGTTCACTGATTCATTTATGGAACAATTCTAGGAGTCTCCAGCTATCCTTCTGCCATGCTACCTTATCGCAACCACTGAAGCAACAGTCTCTTTTGTGAACTGGATACTCCTGGCTGGGTACATCATACATTACACCAACAGAGCATTGATATATCCGCTTAGACTGAGAGGAGGAAAGCCAACACCAATCTCCATTGCTGCCATGGCTTTCTGCTTCTGCACAAGCAATGGTTATATGCAGGTAACGCTGCCGTAGACTACCATAATAGTTCAGGAAATAGGCTTGTATGGATGCCACACCAAAAAAGCAGACATACACTAATCACAATAATCAGTGGTTTATTTTAAACATTTTCCATCTTTTCAATAGGCCGAGTCTCAACTCAATTCGCTCCAACCATAAAACATATAAACGATCAAAAAATGTCCATTTTGTGATAAACAGTACCCAGTAACTCAAGATTACTATTACCAAATATTAGTGCTCAGTTAACACTGCATAATCATGATTTCCTTATGCAGACGGCGTATCACCTACGACATGCTCAGTATAAGGACGACTGGATATACCAGCCAAATTTTATTTTTGGAACCATTCTATTCATCTGGGGCATGAGAACTAACATAGTCTGTGATGGAATTTTACGGAACCTCCGAAAGTCAGGTGAAACTGGTTACAAAATACCACACGGCGATATGTTTGAATATGTATCATGCGCCAATCTTTTTGGTGAAAGTGTCCAGTGGATTGGCTTTGCTTTTGCGTCTTGGTCTGTACAAGCTGCTGCATTCGCCATATTCACAACTTTAATGCTCTCTGCAAGAAGCTACACACACCATGTTTGGTATCAGAAGAAGTTTGATAATTATCCAAAGCACCGGAAAGTGTTTGTGCCGTTCCTGCTCTAGACCTTTTCATCAGTTGACTTGTGCCGTTTACTGTAAATGATGCTCTGCATTAAGCTACTGTGTCGAATGTGAAGTTCAATCGCGATTACCTGGCAATTGTTGACCCCTGAGTGTTCCTTCGCTTTTGGGGTGCCCTGCAAGCAAGAAAGCGTGTGTATTATTGTAATTGCATGCGAGTTTTTGGGTCTTCGTGCACAATACTCCCACCCCATAACTGCAGAACTGTTGTTTGCTATAATAGGACTTGTGTTTTAATAATTTTCAATTTTCTCACTGTCTAGGAACATACTAATATGCGAATTTGTTTTGTGTAAGACACTGTTGAATCGATTTCTGAAAATGACACAATGTAGAATTGTGGAGCTCTACTTAGCACAGGGGAGGATGTATGGCCACAAAAGAAAGCACTAGCTTAACTTACTCATAGCTCTTGTTTCGGTGGTGCGGAAAAGTTGGCATCATGCTCGTGTCGCAAGCTGAAATAATACAACAGTCACACATTACTCCATTTTTTCCAACTGTTCACTGGGGGTGGTGGGGACTAGGAATGCACACTTGACGCAGATGCAGTAAATTTCATCAGTGAGTTCGCGCTACGTACGTAACAATTGAATATCGTACTAATGTGGTCACTCACGGAGCGGTTTCTCTTTGAAGTATGATATCTGAAGACAGTCCCTTGCCGTAGCTCTCTTCTCTGGATCAAACATCAACAAAAGATTCAACAGCCGTAGCCCTGCTTCTGACAGCCACGGAAATCTATGCTTCAAGTTATTATATGGCTGCTTACGCAAGTAGATTGTCTTGATGGCTGGCAATTGTTCAAATCCCTTTATACAAAACAACAGTCAAGGTATAAGAACCATTGAAGCATCCAAACTACTTACTGGCCATATCTTTTCATTTGGCGATCCAAGAAGCTCAATTATCATATCTATCATTTGCAGTTCAGATTTTCCGGGAAGCAGTGGCTTGTGTGCAAGAAGTTCTGCAAGGATACATCCTAAAGCCCACATATCTGCATACACACACGGATCACTTGAAACACCGCAACAAGGCACAAACAACAAGTTCTACCTACCTACGGCAGTGTTATGCCACTTCGAACCAAAGAGCAGCTCAGGTGCTCGGTACCAAAGCGTGACGACTCTCGGTGTCATATTTTTCTGCAATGTACCAAACGTACGTGCCAAACCAAAGTCGGCAATCTTAACCACTCCACTGTCGGTCATCAGAAGGTTTGACACTTTCAGATCCCTTTATAAAAACAATTGAGACTACAACACTACCATATTCAAATACATATCCTAAACTGCGTACCTGTGAATTATATAGTTTTCATGAAGGAATTGAAGTCCTTCAAGCACCTGAATTGTTATACATTTGACTTGAGCTTCAGTGAATGGAGTTGACACATTGTCCAGCAAGCTCGCAAGATCTTGTTCGCAATAACCCATGACGAGAAATATGCTGCAAAAATAAGGCTTTTGAAGAAAAAAGTTTCATAATGATTACATATCTTTAGTTACCTTTCAAGATGCTGGCCAACAACGATTTCTTTCAGTTCCACAATATTTGGATGCCGTAGACACAGCAATAAGTTAATCTCTCGCAGGCTACTAATGGAGACACCTTCCATATCATGTTCTGTTCGAACCTTTTTCAGTGCTACGACCTCCCCGCTTTCGGTGTCACGAGCACGATCTTGGAAACTTTACAATGTTAGCCAATGGCAAATGAAAGTCGCAAAGATATCAACTCACAAACAATTCCATAGGTTCCTTCTCCGATTCGGTTATATTTCTCAAACACTGAAACACTGCGGCATCTTCCTATCTACAATGTTATCATTAATACATGTTTGCGCGTACAAAAACCTTGTGGCGTGCCCACATAGGAAACACTAAAATCAATTTCGTTCTCATACCTTATCGCTAGCTTTCACAGAAAAAGTTTTCCCTGTGCCAAAACTCACAAATTTTCTCGGTTGCGGTGAGTGGGATATCTCGGATTTTGACATCGTCTTGTGTTAACCCGTAACAAGCTAATAGCCTACAAAAAAGAGCAGTTTGCTATATTACAACCGCTGTGGTTACGGTCAGCTGAAACTGCGTAGCCTGTCAATCATCCACAGATGGCGTGGTTTTGTATCGGTGAGCCATGAACTCCATGCGGTGAGCCATATCCCATACCTCAAGGCGATCGCTTTGGTTTGGCTACATCACGGTGAAATTATCTTCACTATATTTGCTCCAATTTTTCACGAGTATCTTTTATATATACTGATTCAACGAATGAGCTAGTGATTCAGTCACTGTTCGCTTCGGGTCATGTATATAAGACACGCACAGCACATATATCACCATCCATTTTTGACACATCCTTTATTACGATAAGCATTTTAATCAAAGTTTTGTGACATTTAATAGGCCTATAAGCCTACTGTCCTGACAGCAACAAGTTTTCGTTGTCACTAAAGTTTCTGGGTCTGATCCAAGCATTCACATCTCGTATAATAGGCCTAGGCCTATATATCATAAACAAGATTTTTTGAAAAACATTGTCGTGGCCGGGCAGCTACGAATTTAGTTGTTAAGCCTATATGCCACTTTAGTAGGCATATAGCTAAGTTAGTATAGCCCCGGGGTAGTAAGTTTTAGGCTTCGTTGTAGGCGCGTTATGAGAGTTCTTTTATTTCTTCTTAGTCACGAAATTTCGAAGTCTACTTTAGGTTGATTTGTGTTTATAAGAGATTGCTAAAATGAGTAGATTTCCATTTTCATTGGGGGTGTCATAAACATTGTGAGGGTTTTTGAAGAAACATTTTAATCTAAATAATAATCGGAAAATTCCAGACATTTGATGTGTTTCAAAGAACTATATGTTTTAACATAGAGAGTTTTGACCTAATAGTCCTAGCTACAGTATTGAGTAGCCTAATTGGATTTTTGAGAACGAGTTTAGAGCGTCTAACCTACACTCGCTATATGCATCCTGGTCGGCATCGCATGTCGTGATATTTAGCGCATATCGCTTTCACAAGCGCTTATAGACCATCCAATGTAGCAAAAGTTATAGGAATAGAATAATCTGACAGCAACTTGAAGTCGACCAATCCAGTTAATCCCAGGATTATCGTTAAAATCCGCATCATGCTGTGAAGAATTTAGTGCAACAGCGGGCCTTTAAATGTGCCGATAAAACTTGTGACATTCTAAGCCTAACCATTTGAACGTCTTTGTGCGACATTGTTTAGCCTATGGCGTATTACAATAACTATGCGTGCATATGTAATTGATATTTTTGGTCTAATCCTACAGTGCTTATTGTGTAACAACGAAAGCCGTTTCTTGACTGTAGCAGATAGCAGTGTCTTTATTGGTTAGATGATGAGGGGACTAATTTTGCTGGCGATTTGCTTCGCGTTCGTACGATCGCAAAAGAGCAAGTGCACAGCGTACAGACACTGTCAAGATGGGAATGATTACAAAACATACAAAAATGGCGATGTTTGGACATCGGTTAACGATACGGAGAACACTTGTGCCGATTGCATTTGCATGGAATCAAAGGAATACACGGTCGGTTCGTGGGGGTGCTTAAGCTTAGTGGTTTAGGTGTATCGAATGATGTTAACCAGTGTTTTTTTTTCCGATTCACATGACATTGTATACGGCGCTTTCGTTCGGGGAATCAGTTTTGACTACAACTGCGTAGGTTTAGGCTAAACACCGATTAGCATGACAATTGTAGACTTGAGAGATCACTCAGGTCGAACCACTGTTTCCAACATAGTGACAGAAGCGAGTCCGTAGCGTAGACAGTGGAGATTGACGTGAAGAGTGGAGTATGTCGGACCGAAAGCGAGATCCTCCACGTTTTGCTACGGAAACACAGACCCACCCGTAATGACTGGTGGGCTACTGAAGATTCTCTCTAGAATTTCGAATAATGGATGGGCCATAAAAAGGCGGTCGGGACCGTGACCCGCACAGTGGTTTATTTCACTGATAACGAGCAAAGTGCATATCCACATTTTCATGAAGTAGCCTACGCTTACGTGCTACATAGCATTCTATATATGCCCCGCGGGATTATGTGATGTCGATTATTATCACATATCCTTATCATAACGTCCATCAAACTTTCGTATAGGTATCGTGCGCGGATTTGGAAGTCGTCAACAAGTCGTTTCTATTGTTGAAAAAGAAGGACCAGGTTCACGATACAGCTAAAGATTTCCCAAAAGATAGCAACAATGTTGTTAACGAAGAGGTGGAGGTGGAATCCGAGGAAGTTGCTTTTAATGTTAAATGTAAGAAGGGTGCAGTACCGAATTACAACCCTAAGACGGAAGCCATAGTGATTCGACACAGCCACTATTACTATATTTCCCGCATCATGTATTGCTGTAAGAAGTAAGTTTACCTCTTGTCTAATACCAAGTGCTTCAAAAATGTCCTTACACCCACTTTTTTTCACTGCTCAGGCCTCCAGCTTTCGAATTCGTAGTTCCTGAATGCAAGATAGTGTTTGATGACCTATGCTCCCCGAGAGTTGTCAGGAGGGCAGACGAGGACTTGGATTGCAATGAATTTATCTACGCATGATATTTTATGAGATGTGACATGTAGACTTCTACATTGTATAGTTTATGGAGTTTGTCAAACCCATTTTTACACACATGCCCTATAGGCAGAACGGTGCGAACACATGCGACTGTAGGCCCTACCTTAGACCGCGCAGCGCCAAAGTCCTTTCGATCACTGAGAACTAGAAAACCAGCAGTCCCCAGTATCAACAAGGATGGTTTCATTCCCCATACTTTCCAACCCCGAGTTTTCCAATGCACACTGGTCTTTACACCATCGGTCCGAACCATAGGCTGTCATAAGGCCTTAACCCTAAACATCTAGTGCAAACTGTACTTGTATATTTTTCAAGTTTAAGTTCCTTCACACGCACTGACTGAGCCACATATCTGTGTAAATAAAACAATCTGTTCCGAGACTGAAGTCTACCCTATATAGTAGGTATACATCACTACTTATTTTGGAACCGGAAGCGCTGTGCCAAATCTTGGAATGTTATTGGCGTATGCTGATATTCTGGGCAAATATTGCAGTGGTATACGTAGGGTCGGGTGCAAGATGGCACTATCACATGAACACCGCCTTATATAGATGAAGAAGGAACAAAATGGGAAACCGGTGATAAGAATCCTGACCGAAAATCGCCTCAATGTCTCTGAACATCGTATTTGCCTTTCCTCAAGTACTCATGACACATGACTTGGTGATATACAAAGAATGATGCCACAGAACACAGTAACCTTGTTAGTGACACTTTCCTAACTTCTAACAAAATTTACAAAAATATCAGCAGAATTTAATCAGCAAAGTAAGGATTATGACCCGCAAAAATCTTTGCCCTACGACAGGTCCACAACCAGCCTTAGATTTTGCAGGGGGTAAAATCCAGTCTGCATTTAGTGGCTATGTGCTATATAGCTAAATACAAATGGGCTATGTGAAATGTGCGCGAAGGAAAACTTGCACGCACCAGATTTCATTGAAATCTGCCATGAAATGCAGTCTGGCAAAATGACGTCGCATTATATATTGGTGCATGTATCACGCCACAGTTATTATCATCATATTAAAAAACGACCAAATAATGCACACTGATAAGGTTGAAGACGTTAGACAAATTGTTAAGCTTTTGATCACATGACTCAAGAGTTTCAGGGAGGGCTAACACTCCCTTGGTTGCGGGACTGCCCTATGACAATGGCACCGATGATAGGATAAAGAGCATTGCGTGCAATGATGCAGAACACACTTCAAACGTACACATAGATATATACGATAGGGGCTAGACTACCGAAAGGAAATTTTATACGCGAAAAATGAACTTCACATGTGTTCCAACAGGCTACTGCAACGCCCCATTTGATATTCTGCATGTGCATATTATTTACGATGCAGTCTTCATTCTGAACATCTTGTTCCTGAACTTTGCCAGTAAGACTTAGGAGTCTTTCAATGGTTTAGCAAGTATTGAGTCAGAAGCAGAAACGACCATTGCAATTAGCCCGCCAAGTACACAGAGCGCACCCAACGCAATCAAACAATAGCGTAGGATAATGAGTTCGTCATAAATAACATCAGAAACAGCTGTAGACGGCCCTTTTGGCAGAACTATCAGTATGATAGTTATTACGACAACAATAGCGAAGACGCCAGTCCCAATGAACCTAGCTCCACCTTTTGCATGTGACGATATTAGGCAGCACAGTATTGTTAAAACCCATAAAATGGAAAGTACCCATATTCCTACACCAGCTCCAAGAGCGGTAGCCATTTATAACTTACTCTGAAAACCGATTTACAGCGTTAACGCTGAAGAACCACAGGAATGATAAAGATTTCACGATTTCAGCAACGCAAGGTATGTTATAAGAATGCCTGCATGCGCTTTCCGGAAACTGCACGCCGGTGACATAGGCGTACATAGTACGTTACTCAACATTAGACACACATTTTTTAGGATTACTCAAAGGAGTGAAACTGAGAACGCCTGCTCCGCCTCAGGCCGCTACTTCGCCAGCAACAACCATCGCAACTCGTCGTCAACGATTTTCTTGTTTGTATGTAACGTTCCGCTTGAGTACAAGTCACGCACCGTTGCATGCAACCATAGAGCATAGTGTGTCAGTGATAATGCAAAAAATGTATCTATCCGACGAGTCGGCATACCTGTTATTTACATTTACATTAGATATGTATAGTTAGTTTTCTTTGCGCAGGGATAAGTTATGACCACCGAACCGGATTAGGGCTTCAAAACATTAAGCAAATGCCGAGGCTTGGTCGTAACGCTCGAGCCTGTTTCCGTTCTTGGGATTTCTTCAATAAGAAATAAGTAAAAAGTACGGTTGCATTCGTGGAAATGAATGTCTCGCAAGCCTGGTCGCGATTATCGATCAGTCATCACCACCGATTGTGCGAAATATTTTTTGTCGCTGCCGCTTACCTCGCTAGCGAGGCGCTGTCAGACATCATCAGTAAGTTGTGTCCTCTTCTGTAGTAGGGTAGCCTACTCCAAACACCATAGCAAGCCTCCAAAAATCCTACCCGCATCGGACCTAAAGACTTTAGCGGAGACGTCGAAAGAAATGAGATTTAGGCGTTATCCCCTTGCCGGACATCACAAAGAATAGACTGGTAGCCTACTTCAATGTGCTTTGGAAAAAAAAACCTTTAAATGAGCACAAACACGCCGTGCAATTTTCATTTGCATTATGTATAATAGAATAGACTATCAGCCTACACGATTATGCATCAGCGAGAACGGCAGCGGAATATGGACTAATACGTAGTGGATAGGCCTGCAGGTTGTCTCGAACTTCATACCGCGTCGTACGCTGACCTTCCTTGGACTATAATGGGTCTGCATTCGACCTTGCAAACTTGGGAACACTGTGACCAGACCTCTGCTTTATCAGCGCTGTATTGCTCTTCATTCTGTCGGAACCTTTTGTTTCTTCTTGGACTGATTTGGACCAATGTATTCCATTACAAGTTTGCTTTTCCTACTTATGTGAGTGTTATTCATATAGTCCGTTAGTATTTCTGGAACGTGCACCGATTTATCCTGAAGATACATTTCTCATTAAAACACATCTCTTTCGTAAGTAATATAACAAAAATGGTACCTTTTGATTATTTTCGTATAGGGCTATCAATACCCTTGGAACAGCACATGCAGTTCCATTCACAGTGTGAGCGAATTTGTATTCGTTGCCAATTTTATATAAAATATGAAGGCGACGGCTCTGAAAGTCTGTACAATTAGATGTGCTGGATATTTCACCAAAAGATTTTCTGTGCGACATCCAAGCCTCCATGTCTACTTTTTGGTATGCTGGTAAGGCAAGTTCTTCTGTAGGCATGTTGAGAATACTAAAAGCAATCAAAAATTTCCATTACAGTAGTTATTTACGTCGGCTAGGACGAATTTTCAAATTGACTTACCGAAAATTCAGTCCTAGGGTAGAGAAGATGTGCTTCTGAATTTCTAACAGTTCGTGAAACAGTTCTTCACTTTCCTTACCGGTTTCATTGGCTGTAATGCCAAACATTTCAACCTATAATATCACAGCAATTGAACAGCGTTAAGTCTTGAAAGAACACTACCAGTACGTAATAGTGCAAAGATTTTACAAAGCTTCACCTCAACATGATTTATGATAACTTAACCTTATTGGTTTTTATTAGACACTAACCTTTGTGAAATGATGGACTCGATAGAGTCCTCGTGATTCTGATGTGCTGTCTAGAGACAAAAAAGCAACACTGGTATAAATCCGAGGCAAGCCTGAAGTGGGGGATGCAGGCTGGACCTCACGATATATTACATAGGAATATACTGTTGTAATGAGATTGTTAAATTCGTTGTCATTATTACTTGTGCGCACTAATCATATATTTTTTCTTGTGGTAACACGTCAATGTCATGTGACTACCTTTTTTCTCTTTACGTTGAATGAGGTGTCAACGTTTTTTCTACTCGCTGACTCGCTTTTGTTTAGTGGTGGAATAAACGTGGTGTGTGTAAAAGGAATTCAACATATAATACCTTATTGATAAGAACGTGTGATATTTAAATTTTAGCTGAATATACAGTATATGGTTTAGCTCTTTCACATGTGAATTGACATTCCGCGCAGAGGCCAACTATGATCTCTCGAGATTTATAGTGCCAACAAACATATAAGTCTTAATACTGACCTGTTTCTTTTCTGTTACATGTACTAACACAACAAATTTTCAATGGCAAATGTTTCACTGATATGGCATGGTTGGTGAAGAATCCTGCAATACCAACTTCAGATGTTCCAGCCAAATAGAAATCAGTTTCTTGATTTGGATCAATGTGATACAGCATCCTAAAAGTTGTATAATAAATTCAGTGCAATAGTAGTACGAAATGTGTACAGGATTCCATTTACAATCACATATCGCAAAGAAGATTCATCACAAATCTATCGTCCAGCCTTGATTTATTTAGAATTTTAACATTCACAAGCTTCCATGGCTTCGCTCCTTCATCAGGTGATCTTGGATTAGTACAGTAGACAATTTTACAAAAGAAATGTCTAATAACGAAAATACATACTCCGACAATTTCAAACTTGGAATGCCACAGCCTTCGAAAATAGATCCGTGCAAAATATTTGGACATGACATGAAGTGGAATCCATGATTTTTCAAAATATCCAAAGCATATCGGACCAAAGCTTGTTCAAGTTCTGCACCATCGTTGCTCAAATAATATGTTCTGCACAACGAAAAATTTGAGTATACTCAAAACCATTCTGTAAGCATAAATGGTTGCTTGGTCAAGATACCTCAATCCAGATATGTTGACCAGGTTACTTTGACGAATAGTAGAAGAAGCTTCCCCGGCATCCATATGACCAAGATATGCTTCAGTTTCTGGTTTCTTACCAATTTCATCCAAAATGTGGGAAGCGGATTCATCGCCAACTGCAATGTTGAATTTATGATACTCAATAATGAAGGCTTGTTGCAAGAGAATTAAATATATGTGAGGTGAGGGAATCAGTGAATTGTCCATGCCATGTATATGTTATCTCGTAACGTGACAGCTATACAACATCAGTGTACAGAATTAGAACCGGAAGAGGTCATGTAAGGTTGTTAGCTAGGATACCCCTTGTTTGACCTGTATAGGGAGAGAGACATTTATTTTATCAACCAGTAGAAAAACGATATTCACTTTATCTTGATGTGCATAGTAGTGAAGACAGTCTGCCACTGTGCACGTTCTTCCCACAATGATAGTCTAAGATCATACCTGGACTTTGTGGATGTGTCATATTCGGTAGTAAGAGCGCCTTTTCATAAAACTTTGTTTCAAGTTTTTGATAAATCCATGACAAGATGTTCATCTTACAGCTCAAAGAAATCACTTCTGCTCTCTTCTTTTCAATTTCTGATGGCAACGCTTTAGTATTGGGATCATGATTAATCTGAACAAAGAGTGTTACATGCAAGATCATATGACGCACTACGAACACAACAAGGAGAATCATATGCAGGGAGATCATATGAAGCACAAGGAACCCGGCATCTGCTAGAAAATCCATGATAGATACCCACCCAAAAATCTTTCATGCTTTTGGTCAAGTTTTCTTTCTGGCGTAAAATCTTATCTCTCTCTAATTTAATTATCATCATTCTTTCATAGGGCCCAATCTGTCAGAAATGAAAAATATTTAAATGGACACAAACAGTTGACACAATGCAATATACTCACAATATCCATTCGCAAATCAATTTTGGCACCAATCTTCCTATTTTGCAAGTTTCTGTCCACTTCATCAACATGAGTGAGTATATAATTCATAGGAATCGCAGGAGGATGCAACTGACTTTTATAGTATGAGTTTATGAGACAACTTGTTGATGTCCTTGAATACAATTTTTGATCCAAATTGTGGTGTAAATCTTGGACATCGACATAGGGCAGAGCAAATTTCTCATTGATTTCCTGTACAGATTCTTTTTCAATATTGAAGTATTCTGTCAATCTTTTGAAATTTTCTCCTTGAGATAAACTTCTACGTGCAATATTGCAGCATAGCGATGATGTTCGATATTTAGGAAGATATCTCGAAATTCGTGGGATCCAGCATAGTCCTATATGTGACATCATCAACTGGCAACCACCTGGCAAATCGCATTTCTGCGGCGTTAATACAATACTTTTAGAGAGTTAAGAGCTCAGTTGTGGTTGGAGGCAATAGGCCGATATTGGAATGTCAGTCAAATTATAAAGGGGTGCTGATTCTCCAAACGCAACATTGGACGGGACCCGGACGGGACGGGATTTCGCTGACTGAGCCCCAAAGAAAATTTCACTCACTCAAGCACGTACTCTACGTCTACAGTATGTCAGATCCCTACTCCATATGTGTCAGGAGTGAACGTATCGGTCATGAGAAAACCTTGGTCATGAAAATCGCACCAACCGCCGCGGCCACTGCTGCAGCACTGCAGACCAACAGCGCTGCGCTACACTATGGCGAGGATGCACGATACGTTATGCATGAATGCTTATTGCGCAATCGTTTAAATACCCATCTTTTGCACTAGGCACCGAAGCGTGCGGAAGCAAGCAAACTTCCTATTCTTACTTTCGTAATAAAGACGGCAAAGTGTGATTCATGTGTACCGTAGTGTGATGTACGAAAGGAAAGGCATGCCTGAGGAAGTTGTATCTCTAAGAAAGAGGACGCAATGGCCTATTCCTATTAACATGTTAGCTTAGTCTACTGGTACGTTTAATTGATGTTAGGTGAAGTCGAAAGGGTAAACACCAGAGGGACTTATCGATATCAATGGTCACCAGTTATCACTGGACGTACAGTAGAAGCTACACTCGTAGGTTGGCGTCGCGATGCTCCTTCGGTGTCGTCGCTCGTAGGTTCATCATCGTCTTTTAACTATTAGCTGTGACTGTGGTTGCGGATGTGGCGTAGTGAGAACATTGCTTCCCGCGATCAATATGAGTCAGAATATGAGGAGTCGAGGACGCGGACGTTAGTTGAAGCAGAAATTGCAGACTGTTCAGTGTTCACACAATGTACGTTGGAATACAGTGCATTGGCAAAGCTTCTATTCGTGCGGTGGGCGCATAAGGACAGTCTAACTGCTGGTGGTCCCTTCCAAGCGAACCTGCCTGCATTCCTTGCTAAAACGCTTCGCATTAGTTACCTTCCATAACTACACCGGTAATGATTTTTATCACTCTACTGTGCTACAGATCCATATGCATACAGGTCCATTGAGTTCAATTGGCTTACGGTACCAGCATATTCCTTTCACTCTACTGGAAGTTCCAGTTTAATGCAAACTGAGAACATGAAGCAGGAGGGGTTACAAACTGTGTCATCAAGCATTTCTAATAATAGTGCAAGTGGAGCTCTTAACGTGGAGTCTGAAGTATCTTCGAAAGGTTAGCCTTTTACACATAATTCATTTGTTACTGGAATAGAATGTAGTGATATACACACATGTGATATACACACATATACACACATGTGTGCACATGCCTGGGGAATCTACAATACTGCATTATGAATATCATGCGAGCATGATGTGCATTTGCAAGATTGTGGCCAGGTTGTACCAAAGGAGTTCGGTGGCTATTGAAGTCAAGCAACCCTCCATCCACACTATCTGAAATGCGCTGACCGTCTACCGAGGAAGTTGTAAATACCATTTTTGATATATCTTTAATATGGTGTGGTCTCGAGATTCGAACCCTGGACCTACTGGTTCGGTTTCACAGCCAATAACCTAGCCACCATTACACCACGAAGCCGACTGTATGAGTTTGGGTATTATGGTGAAAAGGGATAGTTCATTATTGTTCGATTTTTGCATGCACAGATGTTTTGGGCTGACAATTTGAACATATTTTATGTTAGCATTCCGTTTTTTAACTACAGTATATAAGTGTGACATTTTTCTTCCGGTCTACAGTCTGCAGAGTGCAGATCCTTAGCAATATCTTAAGGTCATGTCACTATACCTCAGCACTCCAAAGTTATTAGTTTTAGCTGATCTATTGGATGTAAACTCATTTTTCTAGTCGGGATGAAAAAAGGTTAAGGGAACCTGGGGCTTTTAGCTTTAGCACTTTTAACCAGTCTGTATATTTCGCTCCCCTCCCCCCAGTTAAACATTATTACCCCTGGTTACACCCCAGCAACAACCACCACGGTACCCACGCAACTGGATTTCAACTTCCAGTGCCTACCCCGCTATCCCACAATCATTCACGATCACTTATATAGCTTTCGTCGTATTGATCGGTTGATAGACCTATAATATTCACATTCGGTTCATCTGATGTACCCATTCTATGGCATTGCAATATCCCATGATTATATTTTAATTCAAGCTACAAGCTATAGCTTGTGATTCACACCCATTGACCTGATGATGGTACGAGCTGTAAAAGCTTGTAAATTACCTTCTTCAAAAAATGAGGCCGTATGTTAAATATGTGACATAAATTTTACTTATATACACTAATTGAACTAACATCATTTATTTCATCTACCATACGTTGTGTACCAGTATATGTTTGAATCACTGAACTTACTGTTACTATTATATATCTGACCGAAAGCCATGTACCGGTAGTCAAAACTGTACTCCTACATGATACCCGATAAAGCCTCTGCCCCGTGCTCACTCATTAGGTAATCACCCAGTTCGGTATTACGCATTGGTTGTTTGGAATTGCCAGTGTTGTGCAATGGGTAGCCATTAGCCTACTAAACGAGACCCTTTGAGTAGGGCCGACTTTCAATCACCTTGTGATAAGAATTTGTAGTTTGTGTCGTTTTTGCTTGTTTTCCCTCAATCCTTTCCACTTCCTCAGTTTATTAAGCAAGGAGCAGTGTTTTGTGGAGCTGCGGACCAATTGACAGATGTATACGTAGATAGGGTTTATGATAAGATAAGATAAGTACCGGGTATAGACTATAGATAAGCAAACATAATAATTGACAACACAAGCCATACGAGGCATACGATTTGCATTCGATATTAGTAGGGCGTTTTTTACCTAAATGACGATGAATTTTGACCTCAAACTCTGGAATTTTGACAATATTTAATGAAATTACGCTATGCTTATTGTTGCATTACAAATTTCAACACACCTGGAAAGGTCAGCAGATGATCCAAGCTATGGAAGATAGTTGCATCACTGCAGATTTAATGATATGCAGTCTGATTATTTGGAAAAAAACATACGTGTTTAGACACATAGATGCAAAACAAGGTGGTTACTGTACGGTAGGAATATCTCTGACAGCAAGACTATGATCTGAAACTGCAACCTATTTGTAATATACGGTCATGTAATTCTGAGGACAGATTCCTGTCCTTGCAAAGAAGTTTTCTGAGAAGTGTAATGAACGTTCAGCAGAGGAAGACGTCGGCTAGCAGCGCTGTAGCTTGGCATAGGCCTACAGGACAGGCGTTGAGTCTTTGGATGAACAATATTTTAGATGTTGCAGATTTTCAACTAAAAGTAACCACAGCGTGACCCGATGCTAGAGCAGATGTCGCAAAGTCAGTAGGAGTTCTGAATAAGTAGACAACTCGACAATTTCGATAAAATTCCGGAGGAAAGTGTTAAGTCAAAAATTTTGAATTAGAGTAAATTTTGACAAATTTTGACTTTATATTGACATGTTATAAAAAAACGCCCTAGATATCAGATATACATTGAAATGTCATATAGATAAGTGTATGGTTAGTGCACGGTATATATGTCACCACAACTTTAATAACACCAAATCAAATAAACCGAATAAATTCCTTGTCTGTAATATTATTTTCAATCAACCGAGCTTTTGTGCCAAGTTTTTAGGGATATACCATGGTTGACCCTGACAGGTGTGTCTCTATTGATAAGCAGTAAAATGGAGAACAGGAAAATGCATGAGTTTCAAGCCTTATTGTCTTGTTCATACTGTGCTTAGGCTAAATCTTTGCTGGTTATATTAGTCTACTGCTTGTTGCACTAGGTGGGAAATTTAGCATCTCTTGTTTTTACTCTCATGCCAATCGCTTAATGAGTGTAACATTTCTGATGTCCGAACAGAATTCAAAGCCCTACTACTATTTACGTTTCATGATCGTGTGACTCAAATCCTGCTCATTTGCAAAGTTTGTCATTCTCGTTCAATGTGTTACTTGTGCTAAGTTTTACGCTCAATTTGAACAAGGCATTAGGGTCGTGCATTTTCCCATGGTCCCCAATAGAAAATAGGGTACACAGTACAGCTACTTTTTAATACCGTAGGTTCATCTATAGTTATTGGGATTAGAGAAATTAATTTGATATCATGAGAATCCACCACCGGTACCCAAAATTGTGAAATCTTGAAAGCTTATCCATAGTGGTAAATATTGGGGGCAGCCTGGAATATGATTGAAACCAAATCGTAAGTCCCTAATATCAGGGTTCATAATTATTACTAGGGGATAAGTCAATATTCCTTGTTTGGTTGAGAAGATTTATATACCGTAGTATAATTATATTTTATTATGATTTATTATAATCTTTTGCATTTTGTCTTTATTTTGATTCAATTCAAGCAGTTGCTGTCAATTTATCATTTAGCACAATTACCTTGTGCTGTCCACTCATTTAGAATCGATTATTATTTAGTACTATAACATGATAATTCGAAGTATGATGACTTGTATTTCTATGTTGACCGGCCTTCATCGGCTTCCGCTATATTATAGTGATAATTAATCTGATATTATATCACAGTTTCACTTTGATCTTTTGCTAAAAAGTCAGAAGTACAACGTATAGCACTAGTCTTGAGATCAATTAGGCTTACCTTTTCAAGAGTTTTTAATATTTGACCGGATTATCTTGTACCTAATTATTCCACAAAAGAGCGTCTTCATGTCTTGCGGCCAAAGTAGCTTTTGATCTTTCGAAAATTTTCAAACCTATTTCTTGATGAATGGTGCCTTTCATGGAAAATAATTTTGGCAGTGTGTTCTCATCTGTCACGCTGATGTTGTTTTCATATTCATGGCAGCCTGGTGGCTTAAAACAGTTAAAACCAATCCATCTCGTTATTTTGAATGTTCTCTATGTTTTTGACAGAATCGTACGATGTAAGCCTAAGGGTGGATTCATGTACTGTCTAACTATAATGCCTGACCGACCTTGGTGTTCCAGTTATTTCATCTGGCAAAATTGATTTGTCGGTTCTTGGGAAGAAATTTAGTAGTAGGTTTCTGAATGAATTTCATTTACTGGTACCCATGAGTTTGGATAACCATTTGAAATCGGCAAATCACCCTTACGGAAGTCGAATTATCGTGCATTTGTTGGTGGTTTTGAAAATTCTTTTAGATAATCATGAGAATCTGTTTGAAAAATTGATATAAAATTTGTTCGACAATATTGGTTATTCATTTGATTGTGGCGATCGAAGGAAATTTCAGTACCAATCATAATTTTTTATGTTGCTGAATTACAGTCCTTATCAGCTCTCTGAAGGGATAAAAATCGATAGGCGTATTTATACAACGATCATCCAATGTCATGCTTACCATTCTGTTGAATTATTCAGAAGTAAAACAAAATCTTTGAGTTTTGATCTCGGTGTTCATTTTTAACAATACGATTGCTCTGTGATCAACGCCTTGTGGCAGGAGCTATGATGCTTCAATTCAAACGGTTGGTGCATGTTCTGATTTCTTTTTCTCAAATATGCCACAACCCTAAATTGCCACGTTGCTGATGGGCTAAGACTGTCAGATGCACTGCGATCAATTTTTTTCTAGTGTAAGTGAATATCTCCAATTGTACAGTTTGTGGCTTGCCAGAGTTTGAGATCGTCGTGATTGAATATTTTGAGTGGAATTTAAATAACTCGGAAATTATTTATCCTGTGTTTCATAATTTTTCCATTTTGGTATATCATGCATGATTTTATCTAAATGTGTTTCTGCCTAATTATGGCCTCTTTAGCAGTTCCCTAATTATGGCCTCTGTGGCAGTTCAATCATATCATGCTGTTGTAAAATGTTGTGTCGCTTCATCATCGCTGAAACTCAGCTCAATTTAAGCAGCAAGATTATTTTTGTTGAATTTCTGTTCAATTAGTCATAACTTAACTCTTGCAAACGTTTTCAAACACTGACTTATTATTAAACTCAACCAAACGAGTTTCCACCACTCAGTTTGACTGATGGGAGGTTACCTTCCGAGTCAGACCAAAGACTTCAACATTAGTATCCACATCTCTCTGCTTGGTCGTCAGTTATATGACTGAACGCATTGCATTTCGAGCACTGAACAATTTCGTTTCCCCGAGAGCACAGGGCGAACCCGTGGTTGTAATAATCATCCAAGCTATAGACAGGGAGTATGCATATATATATTATGACTTTATTAGTTGAAAACCCTAATATATATCTACATCAACAATGACAACAACTAGGCAGGGAAGATTCAACAACAATTAGTGCTTTGTTAGCCTGTGTATCACACTGTTAGAGATCGCTTCTCACCCTTATTCTGGTCTTTATCTTATTCATAATAGCCTAATGGTTGTCTTTTTTAGTGTGTGAGCTGAAAATGGCTCATGTGACTTGTCTATAATAACATCAGAGCTACATTCTATAGATAACAATAAAGAGATTTGCGACTATATTTTAGACCTGAATCTATTTTTGTGTTGATATACCGTAGATCATAATATTTGTGATTGTAGTAGAGTGAGTGGTATCCATATCAGATCGATCCTTTTTATTACACTGCACATTAGTGTGATATATATATACAAATTATAATCAAAGCTTGTGACAGTATTAGGAGTTAAATTACTTCTGCCAAATTATTGGTTCTTGCCATTGTGATTAAAGTCTGGTTGTTAATTCCGATATTTTTCAGTGTTATTTTAACGATTATTGTGAAAAGTTGCCTCTGATGAAATTTTTACTCGTTTGATATCAACCGATAGCTAGCTCAATTTTTGCGAATGGTAATCTTTCTACGTCACACCAACGTCCTTACGTAAATCAGGTTATTAATGACAATTAGAACATCCATAATTTCAACTGTGATGACACAAGACTGTTTTAGATGGGAAAATGGACGAATATTGATCACGGTAACAGTGATTGCATTTATCTGAAGGCTACTGTTGGTCTGCTTTGTTTGTTGGTTAATAAGTAAATCCCATGGCGAAGAAAAAATGGATTTACTTGTAATAATGTCTTCTGTTAATCTACGGTAGAACTCAAAAAGCTTGTCAATTAGGTTTCTAATTGTTGGCTGAATGTTAAATCCTATTGATTCTATGCCATTGGCTAAAAATCCAGATGACACAGAAAGCGGTCTTTGATGCACGTGGTTGGCTGAATGGAAAGCACATTAACTCGAGTAGGCTACTCTTGTACATTCAATCAATACAATTATTTGCCTGCATGATTAATTAATTTGTTGCATTAAACAACATCTGCATCTAAGTTTTTGACTTTTGTCCTTAGGTATTGACTCTATTGATTTTCTTGTTGCATCAGTTTGAATCGATGCCTGATGTATCTCGTGTGAGGTTACACCAGACCAATAAGTTTATTCCAACTCTTTTTGGTTCTAGATACCCCTACAACGAAGTCAAGTTCATCTCATAAAGGAAAAACTATAATAAAGTCTTTTCATATGAGGACAAAGTCAAAGTCTGGAAGTATGTAAATAATGATTTTTTTCTATGTTACGATTATCTAGGTCTATCGTTGTTATCACCAGTGTTGAAGCAAGGCTGTTTTGGAGAATATACTCCTATACACCGCCAGCTGAAAAATCCAACCCCCCACAAATCGAGTGTTGTGAGTGACTGACTGATTCCACATCACAAGCCATGCAGAGACAACATTATCTGAAGTCGAGTCTGAACTTTTCAGCATTTTATAATTTCGAGTCAAGTCGAGTCACCGTAACCTTCATATTTCAAAGTGTTGGGATGTCTGCCATTTGATCGGAAGGTTTTGATTTGATTCGCGGCCGGGTCAAACCAAAGACTTTATAATTGGTATCCTTTACGTCTCTGCTTGGCAGTTATTATCGGGGGATTGCGTAGCTGTGGTTATGATAGTGATCCGGTTCACAAACCGGAAGTATTGAAACGCGTACCGGTACTGAGCATTGACCTGCTGTATGACCTTAGCATTTGAAAATGCCATAAATCCAAAAACAACTAGTTGGTGTACTTGCTGTCTTCATTGGTGCTTACTTCATTGCAGTTGTGCAGTGGGTAATATTATATGCCATGATACGGGAGGAACCGGGTACGGTACCGGTATGTTGTGAAATCATCTATAATTCATTTCGGCTACCAGTAAATCAAGAATGCATGTTGATCTTGATGAGTTTGTCGATGTGTTAGCTGCAGGCATGCGACTAGATTTCCATTGAATTAGAGAGAGGGAGAGACATTTATCTTGTAAACCAGAAAAGTACTGCACCATAAAAGAAAACGTTAGTACTAATCACAGAATCTAGAATTACACAGTAGTCAACCAATCAATGAAACATATGGTATAGGGCATAGGCCTATGGAAGTTAACTGGTATAGACAGTGAACAGTGATACAACCACAAGTGGTCATCAAATGGTTCAAATAAGTTGCTTGTTGCATCATGTACTAGTACGCCTACAAAATAATATATTTATAATTAGGATCTCTTAGTTGTTTTAATGCACTCTGTCACTGTATCATTCTCGTCTTCCAATCGCATCCTGCAATCGCAATATGTGGGCGTGAGTCACAATATGAAATAAGAATTTGTCATGCACATTATGCATCAAAAATGGATGATCAACCATATAAGCCTGTTATGCTATGGTGCCAATATTTTTTACAGATTTCAGTCTTGGTTTCATGTATTATTCATGAAAGAAATTGAGTAGTGGAATAACATAATGTTGACTCAGTGTAATGTGACGTCACTGGCAGTGCGGTGTGTATCCGTAACATGCCAGGTCATTTCATTTTCGGTTCTACCGTTGCATGGTGTATAGTTCATTTCAGTACGTTGGCTATAGTCAGGTTCTCTTTTTTTGCAGGCACTGATGGTCAGAAGTCTTCGAACGGATACGATGAACTTTTTACACAGTCAGTATCTTCTCACAGCAGTCCAGTAATATTCAGTTCGCGCGACAGAACTCCAAAGTTAAACAAGTCTAATATGTCTTGCGTGAGCGAAAGTGCAATGCCGTACTCAGGAAGCCCGCGCTTTTCATCGAGGGCTAAATCAAAGACGGGGAAATTTTCAACTCCTACGTTATCTCAAAAGTTTGAGTTTAGTATCACAGAGATAGATCACACCGCTTCTGGTACTAGTTCATTAAGAAACGGAAAAACGGATGGTACGGTGATTTCGATGATGTCGGATAACGACTGTGACAGAAGTGAGCAACAAGATGGCTCGCTGCTGATTTGCGCTAAGTAAGTTATATTAATTGATTACCAAGTATAATCTATTTGCAGAATGATATCGAGTTTTTTATACATCACCATTTACGAGTGTTGTGTTTGGTCAAGGAATTTGAAATGTTGTACGTGAGAATGCCGTGTTCTGTCATGGTGCCTGACCAGTCCATTCAATATCTTATCAAACGTGTTTACAGTATGATAACTACACTTGCGTCATTGGTTGAGAGCTAGCTTCGTAACTGACTTTTCTTCCTATAATTGTCATAACTGCTAGACCCACATCTAGCATTTGTTTGAACTACGATACTGACGAGGGTACTCTACCGGTTGTGTAATGGGCGAAATCACGACTTAATCATGTATGTACATCAACTGTGGTCAACCGACAATGCGGGGAGAACTGGTACTCATTTTAATGTGTGGTAGGCTACTTCACCAGTCTTGTAGTCACAAAGTTGCACTTCCTTACAAATAGCCAAGATGGCTTATAACAATGGTTTGGGGTGGGTATGTGGGTTAAGATATTATATTTGACACCCAAGCGTAGCCTATGTGATGGGGTTCTTTCTGTCCATGTTACTAAAGGCTCACAGACATAGTGTTGATTCATGGTACGGTATTGTACCAATGAACTTTTGTTTGCAGTTTTTGCGACTTGTAAGAGTATCAGCGTATCTGGTTAATACTTTGTCAATTCCTGTCATTATTAATTTGATCAGTTATATATTATAGTGATACACATATTTTGACCACCAGATTACAAGCACGGAAAGTTTGTTTGTCCCATAAAAATTAATTTACGATGTATTAACTGCTGAGGCAGATTAAAAATCTTTGAAATATTGACCAAGATGTCAACTAATCAGGTTTGAATCATGTGTTTGAGCATCCATGTTGTGAAAACTGATTTATCAGGAATAAATCTTCATTTTGTTACATCTGACTGAAAAGCGATGTTTCTTGCTCCACCCATGAGCTTAGTCATTTCATTTCTCCAATTTTGTCCCCTTTCTTGACTTATGTAATGTTGCAATGTAGCTTTCTACTTTTATGTAACTTCCTTGTTATATTGATGAAGCTTGCTTCCTATTAGGTCTGTTCCGGTGTTGGGAGTTCTCAGAAGACCAGTATAATTATCATGCTATTGTGGTTTAAATTTAAGAAAACCATTTCAATGCAGCATAAGACTTTGTTGTATAACATATTTTATACTTACCGGTATGCAGTAATAGATTGAATAAAGTCACCACAGATTTAACGTCCAGACTCCTGACCAGTTTATTGAAATATAATTCAAATGCTTTCATCAGGTAAAGATGGAATGCTTATCGGTTAGGCAACGGGTCATATGTTGTATAGTCTCATGCATAAATGCTGCTATGGTTGAACAATCTTATTACTGGTAGGACTACAGTTTAGTTGACTTTTTAAGGCTCGACACAAGAACATAAGATTACACATTTTATAAATATCCGTCTAGCTATACCTGTCGGTTTAGGAAGGGCAATGTTGAATTGTGAATGGGGAATAGTAGGGCCATCTACATGTACTAATACTGCACAGTTTAGTAGGGCTTAAGGTCTACAAGTACAGAACATCAATGCTCACAACCAAATATGGAAGATAGCATACGTAATGAATATGAATTGAATCAATAGTAACAATATCGAAGAAAACACAAAAGCTTGCAGTATATGTAGCCTATATATATTAATTTCAATGATTGGAATGAGGCTACACTAAAATGTATTGATGTGGAGTAATGTAGCCTTCCATTGTTTGCTGGATGATTTGATAAACTTCTTTGACTTCAAAACATAACAATCGTGATGTCGATGTTTTATGAAGTACCGGTATCTCACCTTGTATTATATTTGAAGATGGTAGACACTTCTTCAATGCCCTTTTTATCAAAATTGTCTATAAGGCAGCAGAAAAAGAACCTGACTGAGAATCAGACTAATAAGCCCAAGTTAGTACTATAAGAATGCAGCTTCAAACTAAAACGGCACGCCTATGGGCATATGTAGTTATGTACTGGTCCGGTACATCGAAATAACGACTTAGCCAGGCTGACTTATAGGTCTACGGTGCTCATATACTTGGGGAACAAGCTAATGAAAATGGGTCATTGATTGCGTGTGCCACTGATCTGATGGCGTTGACTTTGCTCAAATCACCCGGTGAATTTGTATGTGATATCGTTCTTGCAACTGGTCAGAGGTTTGATGTGCTTTTAAATTACGGTGTTACGCATGCTACATTTTTTGCGGTGAAAGATAAAATCAAGACATGGATCACCAGACTAATTCACGGTAGGCCTACGTATTGTAATGGTATACTGAAACAACAATTACTTGACCACTAATCAAATGTCACAGCATGTAAATATACACCGGTACATTATTTCCTATAATTCTGCTCTGTTGGTATTTACCTTATATTATAACGCCTCGTTTTTTAATTTTCATCGGGATCTTCTTTTGGTGTTGTATAAATTTCTCCCCTGATGAAGGAACAAACCTTGTGGGCTAAATTAATTCAATATAATTTTTGTGCATAAAATGAATATTTGTAATAAAGCCGATGGCAGCTGATCAACTGACGTTGGGTATGATAAATAACAAGAGAAGAGTCACCACAGATTTAACATGCACAGAATTTTATAATTCTCATTAGACCAAGGCTGGAGGAATCCAGTTAATCATCGTTATCATAATAATAAACAAGGGGCTTCGTATCATATTTACACCAGTTACTTTAAATTCAACTTGACTATGATCTGATCTTGACCTCATGTCTATCTATTTTCTATTGATTTCAAAAATTTCCTAATTCTGTGCTCACCATGGTGACAGAAGTCACCCTAGTCCCGGGACTTCAGTAATTATATGGTAGGTCTATAGACGTTGTGTACAGTGCTTGCCTCCAAGATATTTAGGCCTACAGGGCCTGATGCTGGATTATGGTTGTTGTCATTGACAACATCGAGAATTAAGGCTATTGTGATAGGTCAGTCTAACCACTCTTTTAGCGCAACTATTCTCATGTCATGTTGAAAGCATAATTACATGGTAATAGGTGTAATCGTGAAGAAACAATTGAAACTATTTTTCTCAGGGCTAGAATACAGAAGTTACTCCGAGAAATCTACAACGGAATGGAGTTTGCATCGTGTTCGGTGGAGAAACTTTATCAGCGTTATTTCTTTCGTCTCAATTTGATTAGTCTTGTTATATTACTTTCGCTTATTATTGTCATTTGTGGTTGTTTAATAGGTGAGACATTTTCTTTTTCTAATTTTCTATAATTTTTATCTCACGTAAAGTGCCGGTAGTCGACTTAACTTGATAACTTTCATAAGATGCCATAATGTTTACATTTTCTGCTAACTATAAGTCATCGACGCTAAAACTGCAGTCTGTATACTTTCTGCATTGCAGACAAGGCATATTTCAGAGTAGGTCTCAGTATATCTCCGACTCATTTCCATAAAGATGAAATTGCAAGCAACTTTTAAATAGAATGTTTGCATAAATTGCTGACAGTGACTCAGTCTCTAGTGTAGAAGCATTTTGCCTTGTTTGACCTTTGACATGTGAAGGTTTTGTCATTGTCATGGTGCATGTTGAACTGACGATCTCGAGATGACTTTTTTTTATGATGAAAAAGGATTAGAATTATTTTTGTCTGCACCACAGAGTGGCAATTTGCTGTTATAACTAGCTGGGAGTCTACACAGCAGTTTGATTAGATTCTGTTTATAAAGATGTGTTTCTATTTTTACAGCTTTCCATTATATAGACTCTCTTGGTGCCAGTGTCTCTGACGGGATCGTGTACGGGTGCTTCATGGGCCTTTGCATTGTTCTTCTGGTGCGTTGAATGCCATTCCTAATCTCTTTGCCATTATAGTAAAATTGTATTTCATGTTGCAGGTGACTCTAGCGTTAAACGTGTTTTCACAGCATACCCTCACTCATCTCTGCTGTATCATTTTAACAATATTTATATCGGTCGATATTTACACTATAGTCAAAGTGGAAATATATACGTGAGTTGGATAGTTTTTTTGTTGTGTATTGTAACAGTTTGCCCAATGCAATGTGTCGGGGACGCATCTGCAAATAGCACAAAGAGTTCGTATCGTGTTATCTTTTTTGCAATTCAGCGAATTTATTTCTATAGCAGTGTTATCCATTTTGATATCACTAAATTAAACAGAACGCACATGTGCCATGTAGCATACTTGAGTTAAACATGGATCTAACGGTAGTTATAATTAATTCCACTTGATAATGAGTATATATGCCATATTTACTGTACATATATCGGATTAATATAAACACCTTTCAGTGGAGATCCAATGTCTCTCTTAAGATCTGGAGCTTCTTGACATTCATAATTAACTTGGTATGTTTGCATAGTCGTGGGATTTTGGCCGCATGTGATACGCGAGTTTCTATTCCAAGTGTGAAGAAGGCCTTGTTTCCAAATCTGGACCTAATGTTTAGTTTGAACTTTCTGCATGCACCGCTATTGTTGCATCGCCTATATATTTTGCTTGAACATTTTCGGCTCGGGAACAAGTTATTAAATTTTAATCTTGCTGGCACAATGCAGTAATTACATACGGCAATTTGAATGGATGCTTTTTATGCCTGCTTGCGATGTAAAAAAGTAATACTGATGCTACAGATATGTTTGGTTGGTAACCAACACCGAATGTGTCAAAATTTCGCTAGAGTTGATTGATCGAATGACTTCCCGATGTGGGATAACTTTGATTAAAGTCTATTGTCAAATATTTATGAGTACGATAGGCGATTGAACCCGCCTGGTATGACTTTAATAGTTTGTTTCTTAGAACAACCGAAGGCTCATTCCTGGTGAGCATAGCATGAGTGAACCATCGCTCCATTGTAAATATTTTATTTTGTGCTTGCTAGGCCTAGGCTATAATGTTGTAAATCTTCTAAATACCTATTTGATTACCTGTTTCTGGACACAACAAGCGTTATTTAATGTGCTTTGTGTGACTTTAGTGTCATCTTTCCTCAATTTATGCATCAACTAATGAATCATTGTGTCTGTGGATCTTTCCGCTATTTTAGCCTCTGATGTGATTACTTTGAACTGTGTTGTGGGTCAAAATTCCATCCACATGAGCCAGCTGCCATATTTCCATGACATCCTCTATCCATGCGGATGAATATTATGATTAATATTATATTATTTTTATGCCACGATGATCGATTAAATTTTTAACTGACGTGTGCTGTTGATGTATTTTTCTTCAGGACTGGGTATGCGCTGTGGCTGACGGTTTTGCTGGCGCACTCTCTGTACGCCTTCATGCCTCTTTCTCTTTTTGTTGTCTCGGCGGCGTCCATTTTATCATGCACACTGCATCTGATTCTGTCATACACTGTCAATCCTGCAAAGCCTGTGTTTACTAATGAAGTAGGTGCACGTTTCTGGGACTTTATTTTCGAATCGAGCAACGGAGTTTAGGAACGCCGCGTCATTGAAAATTGTGGGTTTTTTTTCAGCTTTTTGGTGATTTATTGATATTCGTAGCAACCAATATCGCTGGCATATGCACGAGGTTTTCGTCTGAGGTGGCACAACGCAACGCTTTTGCTGAAACACGAGATTGCATTGAGGCTAGAATCAAAACACAGAAAGAGATTCGTCATCAAGTAATGGATATAGATATTCTATTATCGGTACTCAACAGACGTCACATAATCCCAACCCTTGACTGTCTTCTTGTGTTTGTTGTCAGAAACAAAGATTATTTGCTCTTTCTAGGAAATATATATACCATTGGCCTTATTGTTAGATAAGATACCGTTGCCGTCTGTTTTAGTCAACACAGCAGCATGCATGTTATTTTTCTAAGAATATATCACGTATATGATATGAAATATGTGTCGCACTATGTATATAAACACGTCTTTGTAAACACTCAGGAACGCTTATTGCTCTCGGTACTACCGCGACACGTTGCTATGGAGATGAAAGACGATATTAATCAATTCAAAAATCAAGATCAGCAATTCCATAAAATCTATATTCAAAAGCATACTGATGTCAGGTAAAGATTTGCTGTCGATTTTATAATGCATCCTATTTTTCAGCTTCAGTTATTTGCTTCTAACCGCCAAGTCCCCTTGAATAACATAACGTCCAGTATTGAAACAGCTATCGTTTATTGGCTTGTGTAATAAACACGGATCAGTTTTCATTCGCTTGCGAAACTTTGTTTGTTTCCTCACAAAATCTCTTCTTGTGTTCAGTTTGTTTTTGCAAAACAGTGATGTGTCAATTTCAATATCCTGTTGCCCTACTGTCACGACTGCATAGCTATTCTTTCACACTTAACTCTCATATTCTTTCTGCTCTAAACCTTTCACTGCTTAGTTGATCAGCAAATATTCACTGAATGTAGCTAAAGAAGTAGTTTATATAATAAATGTTATTGATCAAATCCTTGTTTAGACTTAATAGATTTCAAACATTATTTTACTTTCAGTATCCTCTTTGCCGATATTGAAGGATTCACAAAGCTTGCCTCTCAGTGTCAACCAAATGACCTTGTTCGAACTCTGCATGAGCTCTTTGCACGCTTTGACAAATTGGCTAATGTGAGTCTTATGATAGCGACATATGATTTAGAAATATTAGGCCACACACCTACTTTTTTATATTTCATTATTAAAGGGCACCTGTGGGTATATATATAATGGCACTCCAGTAAGATGTATTGTAGGTAACCGAGGGGTTTAAATTTTTCAACTCATGTCACAACATACTGTCTTTTTGTGACTGACGGGCTGGCTATGTTCACAAAATTAGCGGTTGGTCTGTTATGGAAGGTCTTGTCGAAGAGGCAATCACCAGCGAGCTGTCACTTAATCAAGAAAAATATTTGATAATGATAATGATAATGATGATGTCTTCTATTCCATCGTCACCTGATGAAGTTGCAGAGCTCCAAAAGCTCGTGAATTATATTCCTATAAGCTGGACTAGATGTTAAATCTTTGGTGACTTATTCTATGTATTAATGCCTTATATGTTTTGTTGTATTTTAGGATAACCATTGTCTTCGAATCAAAATTCTTGGCGATTGTTATTATTGTGTGTCGGGTCTTCCTGAAGCACGGCCTGATCATGCACAGTGTTGTGTGCAGATGGGACTCGACATGATTGAAACTATATCGTGAGTATCCTTCTGCGATAACTCAAGATTTTTTTCAAAGCACGAGTATGTTGAGTATATACTGAGAATTTTCTCTCCTTTGACAGACTTGTCAGGAGTGTCACTAATATCTTGGAATTGGATATGAGAGTCGGAATACACACCGGTCGTGTACATTGTGGCGTGCTCGGGTTGAAAAAGTGGCAATTTGATGTTTGGAGCAATGATGTGACGTTGGCTAATCAAATGGAGGCCGGAGGTTGTGCCGGGTACGAAATTTGAGTGAATGTTGTAGCAGGGTTAGCAACAATAGAGAATCCTGGACTGACTGACTAATGTGATTAGTCAGAAGAGTATGGTCAGATTGGTCACTTCTCAAGGCAATTTGAAAGACAGAAATAAAATAAAATTATTGAGGTCACTTGATCATCTTTAATTTGACCCCATTAGGCAAAGCGTGGCAGTGCCACACAGCTAGCCTTCAAAATTCTGCACATAATATACGGAACTCTCCTGTAATTCTCCCGTAGCCGGAAGTAGCTGTGCACAAAAATATGTGATGTGCATGTGTTGTTCATTCCGTTTCCTCACTTTGTTATCATTGCTAGTTGCCACCTGATTGGCTCCTACTGTATAATTTCATTGGTTGCTGTGAAGTGTACACAGATTGGTTATTGTGTAATGCGTGTATTTAGTCTTGCTACCTCTTTCCTGTCTTGCACGCCACATGCGGAAGATGTTTCGGTTTGTTTTTCCGTCTACCGGTAAACCGTGATGCTAAAATAAATGTCTGCGAACGTCTACGCATTTACAATGCTTCATTCTCTTCCCCAGCTACCACCTTGCTCGTTGATGATGCGCAAACTGAATTGAGTTGTCAAATTTTGCCCAACGAAAGTCAACTTTTGAATGCCTGAAGTGCATGAATGCTCATTTTTTCACACTAGTCAGCTGCCGGTTCCATACGGATACGGATGTGTCACACCCTGCCACATGACACGGAATACATTCTAGAAAATACACCGTTTTTGCTAGCTCTATTCTGCCCACGCAGATCATCACATGCCTCTAACAATTCCCCGCCGACGCAATTTATCAATATAGATTGTTTATAACATTGAACCACGCAAGATTTACGCTACGCTCATTTCCTTTTTATGAATTTATTGTAGGCGGATCCATATCACGGAAGCTACTTACAGGTATTTAATCGATGACTATGAAGTTGAACCAGGACGCGGACAAGATCGAAATAAATACCTCAAAGAAAAAGATATCACAACCTATTTGATAGTCGGCCCTAAAACGAAGGCAAAGGTTTGTTTAAAAAAACTCCTTTAATGGTAGGAATATTTTGAATTAAAAAATTTGTGCTGTAACCTCTCGGTCAACCAACTCTATAAATTTTTACAATTGAATAAGTGTAATTTGTGTTGTTTTATTGAATCCCAACGAAGAACGTAAGTCTTAGGATGAAGACACTTTTTTTGGCAACAACCTTTTTTTAGCCATAAAGCAACCGAGATGTTTTCTAGGAGATGACTGTGTCGTAAACGATGTTGAGTAATTCTATAAATGAGAAATTTCTTGATAGCTTATAAAAATTTTCAATCAAAAATTCAGTTATATATCGTTTGTTTTCGATGTAAAAATAGATTTATTGACATGCTATAAAAATCTTGTTACTGGAAATACGCTGTTGTTCATCAGATTGATGTTGGCGTGTCACTTTGCGCATCTTGATGAGCTTTCAAACAAGTCATAAAAATCTACATGTTATATTTACTGTTAGTATTTCGCAAAAGCATACAGGATAGTTAAAGATTGGTGTGCTATTTTTTTCATTGTAGATTTAGCAGGGAGTTGGATGTGTATCGAAATTAATTGGTATCTCGTCAAGTCTTCATTGTGTATAGGTGTAAGGTGAATTTATGGTTTGAAATTTCTCCATTATATGTTTTTGTCCAACCCGAAATAGAAATTGTAAAAAAGATCACCTGATGTTAAAACTATTGTGATCTTCTTTACAATATCTATTGATTGTCTGCCATCGGCTCCACTACACTTCTCAGAAATAGAAATAAACATGAAAGAATGTCTATATGACATTACGACGTTCTGTACTATATCTGGCAATTTCATGTGCTTTGTTTACTGAGAGAAGCGTAGATTTCTGTTTTTTTAATGAAATTGCTTTATTTCCTAAGACTGAAGGAGTACCAACGTCAAATTCCTTGCCGAACACTGCTATGACGGATTCAAAACGACACAAGAGGTTAAAGAACAATGTGAGCAAAGAAATGAAAATGATGGGCTTTGATGACAGGTAAAACTCTCATGCATCATTGGTTTTGAAAATTTTTGACATTAAGAGTTCTCTATCTCCACCCGATACAAATTTATCTGGTTAAGTTTGATAGCAATTAGGGATGGGTACATTAAGCCAATACCTGTATTCGAAATCGATTCGAAGGCTATTTCGGATTGAGATTTATAGCACCACTTAGTTTGACAATTTTTTTTTCAGTCCAAGCTCATTTTTAGACTGCATTTTATAAATGATAATGATAAGTAAGACATTACTTTTGCGCAGTTAGCGTAACGTCATCCCCCCTCATTGTCTTAAAAGTAAATCAATAAGCTGTATTTGAAGTAGTCAAGGCTACTTTGGATTTCAATAAGTCAATTTGCAAGAATGCTAATTTCATTCGATAGATGCAACATCAATAACAACATCGTTGACGAAGAACCTCACGATCTCGACAAAGGAGACGTCAACGTATTTTTGAACAAGGCGATCGATGCTCAAAGTCTTGACATATTTCGTTCGGGAAAACTCAACGTCTTTTCTCTGTCATTCAAAAGGAAGGATCAAGAAAAAGAGGTATGCCAATCTGACGGTTGTCCCGCAGCTCGGTATTTTGTTATTTTGAAGATGTCATGGATGAACTGAAAATGGCTATTTGGCCGAACATATTATTCATATCATCTATAAATTATGCATATCGATATGCCTATATACTTGGTGCTGATTCCCCCGCGGACTTTAAATTCACTGAATTAACCTTCTTTCCTGTCCTCCATTAACGTATCTTTTATGTTTTTGTAATATATCATCTATTGAAATGCGGACTAATTGGATTAAAGATTTTAGGGATATTAATATTACCGCAGATCTATATTTTTTGATGCTAAGTGATGTGTGTTTGTGACCTTTGACACAACGCGTATAATTTCTTGAAAATCCAACAATTATGAGTCACTATACTTATGGAATTGGAATTGTTGCCTTTAGATCGTGCGGTGATTTTTGATGAGAAATCTGTCTCCGTCAGAATAGGGACCGGACTTGGTTTAGTTTATTCTTATTTTGTTTTTGCTACATTTACACAGACTCGAATGATACACGCACACATTACTGGTACCTATACGCAGGCTATACAACGAGTCGGGTTACTATCTAAGTCCCCCCCCCTCAGCACTATACCCGGTGCGCTGGTTCGTCTAGTGAAGAAGCTACGGACACTTTCAATATCTTTGGTATGATGGGGCCTTGGGATTTGAACCCGGGATTCACTGGTTTCGCAGCCGATGACCTACCATTAGACAATGATGCTCGTCAGATGGATGATAATGATTCGTTGACTCAGGGATTACTAGAGTGCTCGCATGGTTGTTGAACTCCCACTTATGAGTTATCCCAGTATCTCATGTCTGACTGAATCAATCATCCCAAAGACCTTTAAACTTCCAGCATCTCCAATTCGGTTGCTCCATAAGCTCTCCATCTCCTCCGTAACCTCCTCCTTTTCCTTAGTATCTTGCCTCCTCTCTTCCTTGCTCTCATTGACTCATTCACCCTGTTGGACAATTTACGTAGAGTTAGACGTTGGCAAACCAGGCCATGTCCTATCTATAAATTGAGAACTGCAATGCGCTTACCAATTGTTTCCCATATTTTTGTTATCCATGTTAACGTAACATAAGAAGAAAGAAACAAGAGAAATTATGAATGATTAAGAAATATTACAGCAAACACAATTTTTTTTTATTTTTCAGTACCTGGAAGGTCACGATAAACGTTTCAGCCGACATGCTACCTTCAATTTTATTGTGTTTCTGCTTATATTATGTTTGCAAGCTGTCATGGTTCCATTGTGAGTTGGCGATTTTCTTTCTTTGGAATATGGTTCATCAGCTTTTATCTTCACAGTGTACCTTGGATGCTATTTGTGTATATGGGAACCTCATCGCTCATGGTGATACTTCTTTTCTTAGCAACACAGTATGCCAAAGTAAGTAGATGATTACATAATAGAGATTATCACTTTCGGTATGTTGTAAGTAATCGCCTGTCACATTGGCTACTATCAACACCTACTACTACTACTACTACTACTACCAGTATTACTACATGTGAAGGCAGTACTTTTGCCATAAATTCGACGTGCAGCCTCTCCTTGTCCGGAAATAAATTCACAAAATTTCGGAACCACTTCAGTGGAGAGATGGGTCAGGCTGCACGTAAAATTTGTGGCCACGCTATGTACTGTACTAAAGTCACTTGTGGTGAACAGGCCTGGAAAAAATGTGGAAAACGGGATGCACCATCCCGGGAAATGGCACATGCTCGCGGGAAATTCATCTGGGATTTTCAGAGAATGACTGTATATAAGAAATTCATCGCCCTCGTTTAATTCTCTACACGTCTACAGCGCTGAATTCTTGACGAGCGACGTCTGTACGTCGAGCGAATTCACCATATCACTAGCGCAACGCTGTAGTTTTATTTCTATTGCGTGACACGCGACGCGTTTGATTCTGAACTGTCGAACTATATCTCATGGGTAGCGTTCGATTCTGCAGGAGCGACGTTGAGGTCATCGCACAGTTTGAAGTTTATTGCGTCACATTTGAGCAATATAAGTCCGACGTCCGTTGATAAGGTAATATTACACATGCGCGGCGGATCGAAATCTTCCATCAATAGACGGGATGTGAAAGACATTAGCGACGAGTTCATCTTTTATTTGAACGGCCCCGCCATCCACCACTTTACCCCAGTAATGTTAAGAACACTTCCGATAATTATAATCGTCGAAGCGCGAACGCAAACCTTTCGTGCGCGAATGCAGCTCAATGCATGATCAAAGGCAAAGCGATTGCAGATATACCCAGTAAACCGGATGTGAGAAAGCATCGGCGGTCAAGTCACTCGCCATACTTAATTGCTGCCGGTTGATGTAAGCAAGCGGCCGAATGGACGGTGTAGGGGTTATGCACTGTGGTGAGTTTCTCGCATTTCCTTTCGAGCGAAAATATCCTACGGGTGCTTTCTAGTTACAGAGAAAACACTGTTGTGGGAACTATTTCATGTGGTCATGCGGGTATACCAGAAATATGATCTCCTAGGTTCTGTTCGACGTGCTACCGTTTGCGCTTAAATGCCGCATATTCCTTGCTTAAAGTGCGATTTGGTGGTTTCACGTGGGTAGACGACGAACGTGTAATTCTAAGGGCTCATGGCGATTATGACATCACAATTGCCATGACAACCCCTACATTTCCCGCCGGATACGCCACTGATCCACGCATACGTAATGAATCGTGTAGGTTGTCGAAAGTAACGAAAGCTACGTCATGGCAGTGTGGCGCATATAATTATACAGTCGAATGAGTAGACCTTTTCATCGCGACTGACTCTTGTCGGTCACAAACAGAGTATTTATGACGTCACTATAGGTAATGATATTTCCGCTTCGCGGGAAATGTAGATTAGCTTCCCGGGAAGTAAACATCTTTTCCAGGCCTGGTGATAACTCAAAACTCAACTTGTGATTTGGATTTTTAAAACTTGGACTGGATTTACACTTGATGGTCACTGCGACTCAACTTGACTGGTGACTCAGCTTTTTAAAATAACTGAAAAATTTCAGACTAGAGTTAGACTTGAATCTCTCGGAGACTTGACTTGTGACTCAGAATCAGTGACTTGGTTACAACACTGCCCGGTAGTGTTATATAATTACCAAATATGGTGTAGGAACAATGAACCGTGAACACTTCAACATCCTTAATTCCTTTTTCAGGATGCTGGTGGCGGTTTTCATTCACGTTTTTCACATTATAAACTTTATCGTCGTCTTCCTTCCGTTTTCTCGCTTCTTATGATCATATTTACGACCATCATGTCATTTTGTAATATGGTGCGTATCTGTTTTATTACAACTTATCTATCGCGACCAGAAACATTGACTCTTTGTTTTGCAGTTTTTTCTCTCTTCACCCGATATAGAAGCGTGCGCCTTGAGTTTGTCTAACGGTAATGAAACTTCACCAACGAGTATTACGTCTATCCTTAATATCTCCATAACCGATTCAAATATTACTGTATGCGACCAACAAAGTACCGTCATGTTCTTCCCACAGGTAAGAAATACACTCAACCTCTAACCCCTAGTATGACCTAACTTGCTTGATTGAATAGATTGACAATGTGTACTGACGTAATAAATTGTTTCTATCGCTTATAAATGTGATCTTCATATTTTTGTACCACCGCTTGAATCTTTATGTATGTTACTGAAAGAATTTCACGCAAGTAGGACGTTCTGTATTTCTCATCTGAGCTGTGTCCATTGTGCTACTTGTGCAATAACATGGATGTGGAAGAGTTTATTACTCATTTGCTTCCTTAATTACCGCTTCCACCAAGAAAATATGACAATCGCGACTCCTCGTGACTAGTACTGTATCTAAATATCGTAGGGTCAAGCGCAAGTGTCACTATCCTATTTGTGACTGATTGCATTGATGACGGTAGGACTACACGTACACATACTTTAGCTAAAAAATAAAAGAGGAAATGACGAAGCCGCCATCTGTCTTTATTTCAAAGCATGAAAATTCTCATCTACAGTTTGTGGAAGCAGAAGGGCAGAATTTCTGATCTTCTGCTTCCACAGAAAAAAGACTGCCGCCGCTTCCACATCCCTGGCAGTAACATATTCTTCTTTTTCTAGTATTTTACTTATGCCCTGATTCTGGCCATGATCTGTTCTGGACTATACCTCAGTCTTCCATTTTTGTTGAAATTCGCTGTGCTGTTGCTACAAGTCTTGTTCTATTCGGTGCTTGTCGAACTCATATATCCGAATATGTATAAAAACGGTGACCTGCTGCTTCATTCTACTATAAGGTAACTTTTGCCTGCTTAGTCATCCACAACTACACTTGAAATGATACGATCATCGTTGCTTTCAGTAATTCTGAAGTTTGGAGCCTAGCTCTACAGTTTATCACACCGGTCATTCTCTTACTCTTTCTTACTTTGCTTGTGCTGCATGCAAGACAAGTTGAATCAACAGCACGGATGGATTTTCTCTGGAACCAACAGGTACGTTACTGTTTCATGTTTTGTATCAAGAAGTTAGTATGAATTAATGCGAGATTTGACTTTGGCGCGGCTTTTTGGTTTTGGAGTAGGAATCTCAATTGCCCCATTATTTTTCCTCTAACTTTATGATACTAGAATTTTTATCATATTTATAACTTGACATGGACTGTGATGGGTGCTTTTCTAGGCTGCTGATGAAAAAGAGGAAACTCGTCACCTTAAAGACTACAACCGCCAACTCTTGCACAATATTTTACCCAAAGATGTTGCCCAATACTTTGTAGAAAAAGAGAGGTAAGTTTTTTCACCGTGCTTCATTGATTTATGAAGGTATCAGAAGTGGAGCACTTGCGTAGTAACAATTTCGTATGTTATCAACCCATTAACTGTACGGCCTATGGATGGGCTCATCATAATCGAATATTCTGAGTCAAATCAAATCTCACATTATTGTTTGAATAGGGATTTATAGCACCTGCTAGTGTTTCACTTTTTTTCTGTTAAAGCTCGTTTTAGGCACCGTTTACTGCAACGGTCTGCTACACACCACGCACACAATCAGTGGGACACCAAAGGAGCTAAAGTCGCACTCCTCGGGCTGTCATTTCATTATATTTGCTAACGATAGCATTACAAATGACCTTAAATGGTGTAATACTGGAGAAGTGGTGATTAGATGATTCGATTCGCAAAAAAATTTCAATTTGTGGAATCGCAAGTGATTCGATTTGCCCATGGTCTTTTGTTTACACTACTGGGTTTCTTCTTTGTCTGGTAGGCTAGGCAAGGCTCTGACTTTAACTACAAATTCTTCTCTTGCAGATCAAATGAAGAGCTTTATTGCCAATCTTGTGACTGCGTTGCCGTTATGTTTGCTACAATAACCAATTTCTCGGATTTTTATATCGAGTTGGAAAGCAACAACGAAGGTGTTGAATGTTTGCGACTACTCAATGAAATCATTGCGGACTTTGACACGGTAAGCTGTTTGTCATCTTTGCCAGATTGTGAGTCTGTGAGTTTGAAACAGTGTGAAGAAGATTCACCGTTGATTCTTTGCGATATCTATTGATTGTCCGCGATCGGCTCCACCATATACTATTATTAGTAGCAGGAATTTTTAATCACGGTTGGAGTGACGCAGCGGGTTAATGTTTGTGTTATTTGTGTATTCTTCGTTTACTATCTAACCGAACACATGAAGAAAGAACCAGATGCGTCGCACAACGCTTCACCATATTCATACGTAATCTCCAATGAACAGTGAACCGAGACCCCTTATAGACACCACATGAAAATGGGTCTTATGAAAAACATGGTTGATTTTTGTGGGAAATGACTATTGCCAAACAGTACTATTGTAAAGAAAGATCCACCACGGATTTAACGTCTAGCTTTGGTTCATTGAGAATAAAATCATTCACAAGCTTTTGGAGCTCTGCCATTTCATCAGGTCAAGATGGAATTCACCATTCAGTTAAACCATTATCATATTTTGTTTTCCCTAGATTATCAGTGAAGAAGAGTTCCATCAACTTGAAAAGATCAAGACAACTGGTAGCACTTACATGGCTGCATCTGGACTGAACACTCGCACTTACGACCCAGAAAACTCAAGTCACATATCGGCATTATGTGTGTACGCCATGAGACTTCAGGATCAACTGAAATACGTCAATAAGCATTCATTCAACAACTTCACACTGCGAATAGGTACCTAGTACTGAATAATCTTATTTCTATATATTATTACATGATGACTTTCTCTCGCAGGGTTGAATATTGGACCAGTAGTTGCTGGGGTGATTGGAGCAAGAAAACCACAATATGATATCTGGGGTAATACAGTGAATGTTGCCAGTAGAATGGACAGTACTGGCGTTCCTGATAAAATACAGGTTTGTGCTTTTGATGCTTTTAGTTCCAGAAGTGATGCAAAAGACACAACACACGAATAGAGTTGAGCTTAAACAGGCCTGAGTGGGAATTTTAACAGAAATTCTCTCTCTCTTTGACCTATGTCGCAACTTCTATAATGGCTTTTTTCTTTTCTCTCCAAAATCTTATTTTCGTATGTGTGTCCGAGTTCTTTATCCCTCATCTTCTCTCTACTTTTATTTGTCTGTATTGCATCCCCATATCTTTTATGTTTGTATGTACCATTTTTTTCATCTCACCGTTCATCGCACTATCTCATTGTCTCCTGATCCTCCCCCTTGCAGCCATTCGTTGTCACCTTTCCATACCGGACTAGTTTACCAGTAAAAGGGAATAAATGATCTATAATTCCAAGGGCCTGTAGGAATGCAGCTCGAAACCACATCCTACTACGATGCTTTAATTCGATGAATACTAAACGGCGATATTGTGTTAAGTCGGTTGCTGTATCGCTCTATAGATGTGAGAATTTAGCCGAAGTTGAATGACTCGTCCCTCTTGATCAATGTAGTGCCGTTTTATGTTTCCAGATATCAGAGGAAATGGCGACCTTGCTAAAAACCAAAGGATTTGAGCTTGAGCCTCGTGGCTTTGTAAAGGTGAAAGGAAAAGGGGAAATGATGACATACTTTTTGGAAGGTCCACGTCCTGTTGTTCCACTGGAAGACTGATCGCTCGATCATGATTTTTTTATTTCGTCTATTTGCACTTGATATAGTATTTCTATGCTGTTATTGAATATTATTGATATTATTGTCATAAATAGTTTTATGCCACTTGTTATAGATTCGTCTTATCCCTATTGATGACGCTCTTCCTGTCGTGTTATGCAAATGGTACAATCTTGTGGCCTGATTACTGTCTGTGACTTCATTCCTTAGGCTTAAACGTAGACAGATCTGTGAGTATTCAGTTGGGTACAGAGCTTTGTCAACGTAACCATGAAAAGAACTTGCATCCAGCTGCGCAGGTTCCGGGTCCAATTTCTGCATGATCCTTGATGTATGCTTTCGAATTAGTACGATCTGGATTGAAAACTCAATGCGTCTGCGTCGACGGAAATTGTCAGCTCGATCGGCGTTGATGACGTTGACGGCGATCCGTGATAGTAGGCCTATATCGTCCCGCTACGATGTCAGGTTCAAGTCTCAGGGACCTAAGCCCATGAGGCCATAATGGACTGAGGAAACTTGTGCTTGTTTATGGCTGCAAAAGGCAGTCCATGTTGGAATCGTGAAGCTGACGAGCGACCGAGAGCCTACAGATTTTTCAAGGCCGATGCAATAATGTTCACCGATAACGATTATATTGGCCGATCTCTAAATTGGCGTTGTCGTACCTTATCCATCTCTGACATCTGAAGGTTTGGTCTTCCGAGGGACTTGCGTTATCGCTGCTGTTTCCCAACGCTGTAGTCCTATACAGAAGTTGAGACGATAGAACCTTATTAGCTTCCGAGTCTGGGCCAGGCGAATGACGGAACGACTATGGTGAAGAGATCGGTCGACATTCTAATTTTTGCGATAATTTGGAGGCTACTGCCTTTTTGGCGTGAGGATGAAGTCCATGTTAGAGAACCGCCAAACACCTCTTTCATGCGAAGAGGCATCGAAAAATCAACATCGGTCTATCTTTGGGGAGGTAACACATAACACACCGTCTGTTCGATATGCAGGCACTTCGCCAACAATGCTTCTTTTTGTTGGTTTGGTTTGGGTCCGGACTTTGGGCACCTAGATTTCGCTAAGCGCCCTACTTCAATTCCTAAGGCAAAAGTGGTAGGCTACTCCGTGTGTCTGCGTGGCAACACTCAACATGCCCTAGGTTCCTATCGTGAATACTTTCTTCGCATATTGATTTTGTGCATGCCCCATTTGCGATTTGCGAAGCAGAAATATAACTTGAGGCTTGTCCTCGTTCGCGTCTGTTGATTTTCTCTCCATGTCAGTGGTTTATAGCCAGCGGACTGTTGACGTATGACGACAGCGACATCAATGGACGAATTGAGCAATCAGTACAGATGTTACCGTGACGTGGCCGGATTGCGTTGTGCAAACTTGCGTTTAGCAACGCTGTTGATTTGCAATCTTCAGCTGATTCGCTGTACAGTTAACTAGTCAACATAAAGAACAGGAATCTCTTTTAATTATTCAAAATGTCCGACGAACCAGTTTGGTAGCGACTGCCAGCGAATTGGTGAATGCCTGTTGATAGGAATGAGGAATGAGTGAATAACGAAATGGGTTCCTTCACTTTCACGTTGCGACGTTATTGGTGTAGCCTACAGCTTTCCCTGTGGTGATTTGAAAGGCATCTTTCGAAACAGCTCTTTCAGCTGTGTTTATTACTATATTGGTAAAACTGAAGTTAAATGAACCTACTCCATAAGTCCACTTGGTGAATCCTATGTTGCTGTCTGTTTTTATCAGATATTATACCATATTTATTTAGTTTGTTTATTAAAAGATATACTTATATACAATAGTTACGATCAAATACCATTTGAAGAATGAACGGAGTGGACGGTACTGGTTATATGCAACCACCTTCTTCAATGTATGTCAAGGATTATAAATTTTTATGATTGGATTATTTATAAAAGTAATTACGGTACACACAAAATAATGAACAATTCTTTATTGTTAGGGCTAGGCCTCCTGGGCCTGGTAACATGATGCCGCCACCAAACGCTGGTCATCCGCACCATCTTAAAGGAATGCCACCTTCAAGTCATCCAGGTTTGAACCATGCAATTTGAATATGTAGGCCAACACCAGCACAGTAGGCTACTACCCTATTCAATGTGTATGCTCGTGTGATATGCATATGCATCAGTAGTATGTGTGTATATTGTGTGAGTCTGTGTAAAGGCAGAAAATATCAGATGAGAACAAAAAACAACATCCTTTTATTCTTTTTGCGGAAAGTTTCTGGCTTGAAATGACATCGTAAATTTGCAACCTGCATGCGGATGTCTTTGATGTGTCTGTTTTATCAAGAACATTTGAACTTATTACCATCAGACCGGAGTGACTTGAACCGGAACGTGACCTGCACGTTCTTTTTTATTTGGTAGTGATCGGGTAGAGTGTAATGGCACTTGCCTGTTTTGCTTGTTCAAAGTTGTTAGTGGGAGCCAAGGAAGTTGGAAGAGAAAAGGGTATCAAGTTGCCCCGGTTTACTGGTAGTTGTGTCATCATCAGGGTTAAGACTTTTCCATTATCCTCTAGGAATGTCAAATTCTGGGTACTTACCTCCAACACAGCCTCCAACCTCTTATCCACCAACAAGTATAACTAATCAGATGCAAAACATGCAACTGTCTGGTGCTCAGCAGGTACGTTACATGTTGACGTTCTGAAATAACATCAAGACTACTGTACTGACGGTTTTACTTATTATATTACAGGATCCAGGTCATTATCGTGGTCCACCTCACCCTTATGGCGGCCCACCTGTGAGCATGCATCCTACAACTGTGCCAGGGCCAACTCCTGGGTATATGAATTCTCAGCAAAATAACGCAATGCCACCAAGAGCGAGCTACCCACCAACGAGTATGTGGTTTATTGTAACTGTCTTTTAAAAGATTTAACGTGACTGCTATTACTTTCAGGCAATATGCCTCCAAACTCTCCGTCGATGCATAGCGCTCCTAATCCATCAAGTAGGCCATCTGTCCCTCCAATGCACAGTTCGGCAATGAACAGACCTCAGTATCCGATGTCTCCACATTCACAACCGCAAGGGATACCAAATCAAGCAAACCAATACGTAAATTCACCACAATCATATCCACCTCACTCACAACATGCCATGTCAGGTCATCCACCAATGCCTGGTCAACGACCGCAACTAAACCAACACCTGAACATGTCTGTCCCAAAACCAATGCCCAATCAACAAACATTACCCAACCAACCGCCAATGCCCGGTCAACGCGCAATGCCAGGCCAACCTCCGCTGCATGGCCAACCTCCACTGCATGGCCAACCTCCAATGCCCAATCAACAAACATTACCCAACCAACCGCCAATGCCCGGTCAACGCTCAATGCCAGGCCAACCTTCACTGCATGGCCATCCTCCAATGCCTGGTCAACCTCCAATGCCTAACCAGCACCAACCCTATGGTGGTCCACCGCAGCCTTATCCTAATCCTCCAATGCAACAGCAAAGGAAGCTTGATCCTGATGCAATGCCGAATCCAACACAGGTACTGTAAGCCTTATTTACATAAGTATTCATTCTCATTCATTAGGCCATATTTATTAGTAATACAAATTGTAAGATGTCAGTGTTTCTCAACCCACCGGTCCGTGAAATTTTATAATCATTCTGCAGGCCACTTCAATGAACAGAACAGGTAGGTGTACCAGCTGGACCATTGGATTTCTGATGTTGCCGTGCGTCCAATTTAACGTGTTGTTTATGATTATTTTGCCGCGGGTTGAGGTATTTATAGAGACATGCAATGATGCAAATGTCGAGACAGGCTGTACATCTAAATGGTGACATTTGATTTCCACTTAGGGAAGAACGATGCCTTTGAATTTGAACGCCTGTCGGCGGAAATGTAATAATGAATTTGTAAAAAGGTTGAAAACCACTGATGTATAGGGCAATTTTCTAAATACCAGTACGGTATAGCCTACAGTATGTCCAACAATTTATAGACCCTACAAAAGTAATGTGAAAATCCTGCATCTCCGAAATATTTTGGTCATTCGAACCATTTTGCATGTAACTTCATGCTTCTCATATTTAGGTAATTGAAGCGGACAAAGTGAAATCTGGTGATCCATATAGGACTGACTGTCCAGGAGCCATTCCTCCGCTTGTGACCACAGATTTCAGTGTTGAAGATTGTGGAAGCGCTAGTCCTACTTACATCAGATGTGCCACTTACAGTCTACCTTCTACTTCAGACATCTCAAACGAATGCCGGGTAAACTCTTTTCAAGTTTAATCGCTTCTACAGTATGTTGTGGGAACTGGGGATAATATTATATTGCCAGAATTGCCTTATACATTAGATGTCAGCAAACGTAGAGAAGATTCACCACAGATTTAAAATCTTGCCTCAAGTGTATAATTCTTAATATACTGACGCTGTATATTAAATCTTCAGTGAATCTTCTTTACGACATCCATATTCTTTCCTATGTATCAGACACGGTTGTTGCAATCACATAGCATAGGTAAATAAAAATATATGCCAATTTGTTGTAGGCCTACCTAGTATAGTAATGCAAGCAATATCCTGCATTACTTCGGCCCTAGTTTCCCTAACCGCAATGATTAGAATGTACAGTATATATATATGTATACATCTACTTTCAATAGGATTAAGTATTTATATGTAATTTTCCTTTGTAGGTTCCTATGGCGATGTCAGTCAAGCCTTTGGCAAAACCGTTGAATGAGCCTCCTCTGCAAATTGTCGATATGGGACCCAACGGTCCAATACGATGCAAGAGATGCAAAGCTTACATGTGCCCACAATTTAAGTTTATAGACGGCGGTCGACGTTTTCAATGTTGCATGTGCTGCGCGATCACAGATGTAAGTCTTGCTGACTTGAGTTTGTGACAACAGTTTTCTGTATTATATAGTGGCATTTGTTCCATTGCTTTTTCAGACTCCGCCTCATTATTTTAATCACGTCGATCATATGCATCAAAGAGTGGATAAAGTTCACAGACCGGAGTTGTGTAAAGGATCGTATGAACTATTGGTTACGAAAGATTATTGTAAGGTAATGGTTTAAAATAAATCTAAATAGAACTCTCCTGGAGCGGGGAAAAAAAATTGTATGGTGATGACTTGAGTCAATGACTCAACTTAAGTCAGGTTTTTTGGATGATTTGACTTGATTCGAGCCCCTCTGGGGGATTATACTCGACTTGAGTGTGTAAATAAAAGTAGAGACTTGAAACTCTTGATTTAGCAAGTCACAAATCAAAGCATTTCTCAGACAATACGTTTGTCATATCTCATTCATAGAGAAGTCTCTAAAAATCCCTCTAAAAGTTAAAATATACGATTTGAGACGTCAATGCAGAACTGCCGTAACTTTACTTTTCTTCAACTAGAAAAACTAGACTCGGCATTTTTTGGTGATATTATAGTCCTTTGCCCTTCTGGTTCGGACATGCCGATACCATCTAAGTCTTACCACTCTCAAGATGGACTGTACTACGTAGATCGTAAGCCATATGACTTATTTCAGCACTACTGCATTAGAATTAGTTGTGTTCTTAAATTTTTCCGATTTCTGTATCTAGAATGATCAATACCCAACGGCTCCTGCATACATTTTTGCCATCGACGTATCCTACAGTGCGGTCAAAAGTGGCCTCGTACATTTGCTCTGCGAGAGGTTACTGTCGCTGCTGGACAATTTGCCATGTGAAGGAGGTTCTGAACAATCTGCCGTTCGAGTCGGCTTTTTTACGTACGACAGAACCTTGCACTTCTATAATCTGAAGGTGTGTTGCGTTGGTTTAATTTGGGATTATGTGACAATGTTGTTATCAATAAATTCTGCCGTTTCAGAGTACCCTCGCTCAGCCACAAATGTTGGTTGTGTCGGATGTTTCGGAAATATTTGTGCCATTGCAAGATGGATTTTTGGTCACGTTGCAAGAATCTAGGTAAGTCGCCGCCTTTTACGTTGTACGGTCATCGTCTGTGGTTTGCTCCTCTGCACCATACTCACATGTTGCACTGGGCCCAAGACCCCACTTGTGAAGGGACGAACCAACCCCTGTTCTGAGATTAGAGATGCAGATTGAAGCCGGTCAGGGACGCTTTAGGGTGGTAAAGTAGAGGCCGAGTGGTTTGTTCTACGCCGGTCCAGTCTGCTGCATGGCTGTAAGTATGTATGTTGCCTGGGTAATATGGGTCTACTCTTATCCGCACTCTCTTGTGCTGCATTTCAAAACATATACACTTCACATTTCTAGACACGTCATTGAAAGTTTACTAAAAGAAATACCTGAGATGTTTGCTGATACTAGGGAAAGTGAGACTGTGCTCGGACCTGTCGTCAGTTCTGCGATTCAAGCAATGAAAGTATGATTTGTATATCAGTAGGGTTAAGATTGTTTGCTCACAACTTTGTAATTCATTGGCAGTCTGCTGGATGCAGCGGAAAGTTGTTTTTATTCAGCACAACCATGCCTACGATAGATGCGCCTGGAAAATTGAAAAATCGGGATGATAGGAAAGTCATTGGAACGGATAAAGAAAAGGTAACTTTGCTGTTGTGCATTTTTGTTGTTGTTTACCGTAGCAGTTTTTTCTTATCTGATTTTTCGCCTTCTAGGGTCTGTTCTCTCCAGCTGGAAACTTCTATCCTCATCTTGCCAAGGAATGTGTCGATCAAGGTTGCTGTGTGGACCTATTCCTTTTTCCGAATCAATACGTAGATATCGCGACTATCGGACAATTGTCGCAACTTACTGGAGGAGATATATACAAGTAAGTTTTCTTAGAGATTGGGTGTGGCACTCGCAAGGGAATAAAGACATACCGGTATACTAAATGGTGCTCTGTTGTATATTTTGGACCCTGTGGCCATTGAGGGGAGTTACAGCAGATTGAGGCACCTATGAATTGCCTGTGGATGTCTTTAGTGTTATGTTGCCATGTTCGATCAGGTATTTCATTATGAAATTCGACAAACATGTTGTGCATATTTGAGAAAAAGAACTCTGTTGAAGTAAATAGATAGAATAAGTCACCGCAGATTTAACGTCCAGTCCAGTTGATTGGAATATAATACACAAGCTATCGAAGCTTCGCCCCTTCATCAAGTGAATTGGACTGGGTGTTAAATCTGTGGTGATCATCCACCGTTGGCTCCTTCTGTTATAACACATATATTCAAAGAGCGCCTGGCCTGTACAAGGTGCACATAATTATACGCGTGCAAAATACCACCCACTTGTTTATGACTGTAGCTTCTACGCTTGCACAGGTACAATTACTTCAAGCCTGAAGTTGATGGACACCGGTTCATAACAGATCTTCAGCATGACATCGCAAGGGATATTGTATTTGATGCCATAATGCGTGTGAGAACAAGCACAGGTGCGGTAAATTTGATGTTTATGCAATTATATTTTGATTTATCGTTATGATGTTGCTCTAGGAATTCGCGCTGTTAATTTTGCGGGAGCCATGCATATGACAAACACAACAGATGTGGAATTAGCCGGATTGGATTGCGATAAAGCGTTGTCTGTTGAACTGAAACATGACGATAAAATAAGTGAGGAACTCGGCGCATTCGTTCAGGTGAGTCGTCAATGCTTGCACATACATCACTACCTGTTATGTGTAACGGCATTCAAAAAGCAGTCAACTGAGGAGATTCCCTTTGGTCCTTCTGTTTTTGGGGTCTAAAGTCTCATGTAAATTTTCAATGTTTAATGATTACTCAATTCCATCTTCACCTGATGAAGGAGCGGAGCTCCGAAAACTTTTGAATGTTCTAATCTCAATATACTATGGCTGGACGCTAAATCTGTGGTGATCTTCTTTACAATAATATCTATTAATCGGCCACCACAGGCTCCACTACACTCTTCAATAAACCAAGTGTGACGAACCTTCTTTAAGATATATATATTGATTGTTCATCGTCGGCTCTACTGTACTCTTCGGTACATAATATTAATAATAGATAGAATATACAAGTCACCACAAACTTCACTCGAGCTTTCGGAGCTCCACCTCCTTCATCTGACAAATGAAACTTACATTGCACACAATTCATGCATTTATGATCGTATCCGGGTAGGTGGCTCTGCTTTATACGTCTGTCAGTGGAGTGCGGAGGCTTCGAGTGCACAACATTCACTTGGCAGTCTGCAATAGGATCAGTGATATGTACCGTAGCTGTGAGGCAGATGTGCTCATCAATTTCTTTGCAAAGCATGCTATCATGTAAGTACTTACTTCACGTATCACTATTTGTAGTAGGCTTTTCGATAAATATTTGTTTCCCTACTTGCCTTTATTATGCTATCTTAACTACACCGGTCCAGCATGGTACCTCCGTTCGTCCAACAATAGCCAGTGACACGTTCTATAAGGCAATTTCTGCGTAAGTCACCACCGACTAAGTACTTCAGTTCATGCTTAATTTAATTTGCGCTTGTTCAGCATTTTATATTCTGCTGTCACCGAACACATTCTATGCAAGTCAACATATTTTACAGGCACGGACTACAGCAAGGAATGCAAAAGACTAAGGAAGAATTGATCGTTAGAGTCGCAACTATTTTGTCTGCTTACCGGAAACATTGTGCGAACCCTTCTTCATCTGGACAACTTATATTGCCAGAATGTTTAAAATTACTCCCAGTGTATTTGAACAGTGTTTTGAAGGTAAATAGATGGTGTGTGTATATTGAACTGTCTCTGCTCGGGCTGACATGACATTGCATTCAAATTTACTGTTAATGATCAAATGCTCTTGGAAACTCTGATATGTTAGTTCTTATGCCATTTTGAGAAAACTGGCATATATCAGGATATCCATGTAAGCAAAGGATAGGCTTAATTAATGTACAGGCGTGTTATATATCAGTAATTTTTGTAAAGGCTTGCAGTATTTCAGCAATGAATGTATTTTACTGTGGCAGATCAACATATACTTTACATCGCCAGCAGCCGACTTTCCGTGAACAAGGTGATGCATCTGTTGCAGTCACCGTAAATGTACGCAAAAACACCAAACCCGACCCGTCCGTTCATGCAGCTTCCGTTAGTGATATACATGAATTGACGTCGTTAACTGTTTTGTTTTAGAATGATTGTATACACTCATCGCAAGAAATCTCAACTGATGATAGGTCTTATCTCAGGCAATTAGTCCTCGGCATGGACGTAGCAAGGACTCAACTGTACTTTTATCCACTACTACTTCCAGTCGTAAGCTTTTTTCCTCTGTTATTTTGAATTTTTTGCATTTGATTAACAACCTTCGTTATCTATTTTCCCTCGGGCTTGCCCTGTCAGTATGGCCAGTATCCAATCTTCAGAATACAACTTGCAACACAGCATTGTGATTTCTGACAAAGTCGCTGATTCTTGAGTGTCAAGATGAGTAACCACCTCACCCCGACTCAAGTCCATGTCGAATCCGAGTCTTTCTATGTTCTATAAATCCAAGTCATGTCGAGTCAGATGCCAAAAACACGCAACTCCAATAATTTCATCTGTCTGATATTTGTAAGCTTTTCCAGTTGACGAAAAGTGAAATTCCACTGTTTTAAGATGGTAAATATGGGATTTTTCATCTTTCTATCTTTGAATGATATCTCTACAAACTTTATTTCTGATAAATACTTTATGAAATATTCATAACTGACAGTCAAGTCATACGAAAAGTAGACACGAGTCATCAAGGCACTGTTGCAACATGATAAGGTTCTGGCCTAAAATCACTTTGACGTTAACTTACAGTGAATTTATGGTTCTAAGCTCATGTTGTATGTCACTCAACAAACTAGCACCGAAATGGGTTAATTCTTGCTTACAGGGTGTGGACGGGTCGGCAGATGCAATAAAACCAGTTCGGTGTTCAGAAGATCGGTTGAAAGATACGGAATCATTCCTATTGCATAATGGCGTGAATTCATTCCTCTGGATTGGAAATGATGTTAATCCAAATTGGATCAGAGATGTGTTTGCTGCGCAGAGTGCTGCTCAAATCGACATTGATACGGTATGAATTTGGACGAATTTTTAATATGGCCTTACCATTAATCATCTGTTATGTATACAACTCTACAGAGCTATCAATATAATCGATGCCCACGGACTTGAGTTTTTAATAACCATGTGCCGATTGTAATTTGTAACCACAATGAAAACCTGAATTTTTACAGACGACGCAATATGGCCTACTGTTGTTTACTCTGAGTAGTTGCCATTACAACTACGCCCAATTCATAGATGCTAGGACAGAAGGAAGAGTGCTTGTGTTTGTCCTTCGTCTAATAATGTCTATTTATCCATATCCATTTACTTATCTGCAATTTCAGGGGAGGCTGCATGAATTCGATAACCCATCATCTAGAGATCTTTGCAATCTGATCGATGCCGTAACTGATCGTGATCCACGTTGCTCCAAGGTTTGCTTTATCTTTTGGTCTGCTGAGAGTAGCTTCAAAAGAATAGATGGGAAATTTGTCCCTTTTAGGCTAAAATTCCAATTTTGGACTTTTGTAAATTCTCGAAGATTGAGATGCACCCGTCTGATTCTCTAAGAATTGATTCCATGCCTTGAATATGACCGCATCTTCAAGATTTTTCATGTAAAGCCTTAGGCATCCTTCATTCTCAGGAAAATTTGTCTGTTTAACTCCAAAATTCAAATTTTTGTGTGAGAACAACTGCTCTATATTTTTACTGTTACAGCTCGTGGTGATCCGTCAAAGAGACAAGTTGGAGCCTTGGTTCAGACGTTTTCTGGTTGAAGACAAGGTGTTGGGCGCCGGCGCTTCCTATGTGGACTTTTTATGTCACATTCATAAAGAAATTCGAGCGATTTTGGCATGATTTTTACTAGCCCAGGGACGGAAGAATTCTCATATCAATTGTAATTAAAAGTGTTTGTTGAGTGAATCCGATGGACATCTTGGAATCTTCATCGAATTTATGAGTTAGCAAGTTTCAGCATGGGGGTTGCTTGAAAAATCTGCGGAACTAATGCTGGTCTGTCAACTTGTGGGAAGGACAAATTTTTAGATTTTACCTTTTTCTAGAGGTGATTCAATTTCGGTTTCCAAGCTTGCAGCAATGCTGTTGCTGTTGTGTTCATTTTTCCCGAAGCAGGTGGTATGATCATGAACACCAATCATTCATTGTACTTTTGGTAACCAGTGAGACCCGTCCCTGTAAATGCAGCAATCACTTGTGTTTGCTGCTAGTGCTATAGTTTCATTCATACCCGCATCTGGTTTATTGGATTTCTATTGATGCTTTTTCTGGTGCATATATAGATGTGCATGCTTGCGCAGACGTGCATCGAAGCTCCTCGGATACCCCTCTGTTGAGAATGTGTACAGGATGAATAACAGATATATTGGAATTACTGATCTAATAATGTATATGTACGACTGTGTGATGGGTATTCTTGCAGTTCATATCATTCGCAAGATCAGAGGGGATTTTCAGGCGTGATGTCGGTTGGTGACGGTAGACTGCAAACGTGACAAACTATCCGCCTTCATGGCGTATTGGCGAGTCCGTCGAAGCCGGTATTTGGGTTCTAGTGATGGCTGCATCATACCAAGATGGTATCCTTAGGTTCTTCGGTCAATAGGCATCGCACCGGCCCCGCTTGACCTAGATAGCCGCACGGCTTCATCGTCGCCAACCTGCAACTGGATATCATGCGAGTTTGTGCAAATGCGGTAAACAGACGTGGCCCCTTCGTGAGATCAGAGTGGATTTTTAGGCGGACTGTCAAGTGGTGTTGGCTGTGGACGGCCTACGGTTGGGTCGGTTGTTGAATACAAGGTAGCGGTTGTCTGTTGAGCGCTGCGACTCTACATCCCAAATTTCACTGACATTTGGCTTGGTTACAAAGAGCATACTTACTGCTGCACTCGGCAATGTAATGAAGTACACTATGGCAGCAAATTGCATGCAACCACGGAATGCCGAAAAGTTAATTTCAGTGCTACAAACAGAACCAGCAACGTAACTCAGCAACTCAATATCTGGAAGGAGAACTCCGGTATTGAAATGAGATTCGGCTTCGGTGTTTGCACGATGCTTCCGCCAGCTGCAGCAAGTAAACACTGCGATCGGTCAGCTGATGAGCGGCACGACCTGTCCTGCAGCTGCGACCAAAGTCTCTCTCTTTTTATTCACTCTCGCTGCGACCAGTCAGCGGTAGGCTAACTCCAAAGAGATATATAATAATAGGCTAACTCACTCCGCAGTAGAACAGGAGCCCAGGCTAAACTGGTGCTGCATGCATTTTAGCGTTACAGCAGTCCAGGAAGATGTCTATGACTGTTTTTCATACTAGATGAAATGTTTGTGGTAAATGAGGTAGTATTTTATAACTTTTATGCCATTTGCTTTTCGTTTTCATTAGGCCCTACTTCGTTTTCGGCCGCAGCCGAAGTGATTCATTTTCTGATAACCATTCACCTCACTTTTGTACCTAGAACAGCTAGCCTGTCTTATAGTCTGTGCAACATGGTTGTGAAGCAGCTTCTAGAAGGATGTGGACTATGCAATATATACACCATTCTTCTGATAGGAATTCTGGCTTTTCTCTATCTATGGGGTAGCGGCAATCCATTCTTATCCATGCTAGAATCGCAAAATTCTATTAGCAATTTGCCAGAGGAACGTAAACGAAGATTGTTACGAACACTGTTCAATGAAAACAAAGTGCCGCCAGGCGTAGACGTCATTATAATTGGTAGTGGGATAAGCTCCCTTGTATGCGCTGGGTGTTTATCCCGTATGGGTAAAAGGGTTTTAATTTTGGAACAGCATGATCGTGCAGGGGGAAGCTCGCACACATTTGAAATGCAAGGGTTTGAATTTGATGTGGGTGAGTGTTGTGCAAGCTTTGAAGCTTGGAGACATTGCAATTTCCAAGATTTCATACAACTCTTTAATCCCTCTTATTTTCAGGTGTTCACTATCTTGGTGGAATGATGAATGGTGATATGAATAATGTTCTGTTTGATGTGCTGACGGACGGTCAACTTCAATGGGATAAATTGGACCGTTTGTTTGATGCTGTTGTATATAATGAAGAAGGTATATCAATCAATTATAATTGATAATTATCAATTACATATACAGATTTTAAGTAGGCCTATCCAAATTGTCGCCACCGCTGAAATTTCGGCTCCTTGATCAAGTTTAGGGAAGGAAGCAGCAGATACCACCAACTTGGCTAAGGCTCATTTGAACTGTCAATAAAAAAACAAAAATGGTTAGGCTATCACAACATCGTCATCACACTTTCAGCCATTTCAGACCTGGCTTTCTGGGTCTAGACTGAAACGTCTGTGGCCCAACACTCTGGTATCCCTGCAGTGAGCTGGAGGGGAGAAAAGTTGCTATCGTGCTATTGTAGATACACTAATACTGTACATTATTCCTTCATCGTAAACTATTCGACAGTTTTATATGGTAATGGAGATGGCGAGGAATACGTCGAATCGCTAATCAAGGATTTTCCCATGGAAGAGAAAGCCATAAAACAGTTTAACATTTTATTGAAGGTCAGTCACCATAACGGATATATACTTGCTCTTGCCTCATAAGGAAACTATGATACTTGCATTCATGACAAAGAGTTTATAACGTGTCAAATTTTTGTAAGAAATCATTATTAGGTGAGTTTGCAAGTCGAGAAATACAAAAAATTCTGTTTGCAATGTCTACACAGTGGTATTTCAATTCACCTTGAACTAGAAAAGCTCACAATCTTGAATCTTGATTTCCTTTATTGGTAGAATGACCTTACTTGACTTGTGACTCAAAATTTTTAATGATGATACTGGTTAACGTTAAATCGGGGCTGTATTATTTATTAATGCGACGACTATTTGAACTTCGCATCGCATTTTTGGTAGAAGAACCTGACTTGACATTTGACTCAAAAATTTTTAAAGTGATGATATCGGGTAAATCTGGGCTGTAAGCTTTATTAATGCAACAATTTGAATTTCAATACAGGAATGCAAGAAGGCTACCGTCGCCTATGTGTTAATGAAGACTCTACCGAGGTTTATCACAAAATTCCTGTTATATTCCGGTCTTCACAAAATTTTATTTCCTCGGTAAAATGTTCTAGATATTTGGTATTTTCTAACAAATCTTACTGTATTATATTTTCTAGTTATAAAGAACTCAGTGAGACAAGTGTTGAAGATGTATTGAATGGTCTTACAAATGATCCAAAGCTAAAATTCATGTTTGCCTACGCTTTTGGTGATTATGGTAAGAAACATTTGAGATATAGCTCCACTGATCTTAACAAGTCTAGTATGATGATTAGGGATGGGCGTTTCGAATCAAATATCCGTATTGATCGGAATATTGCTTGATTCGTTGTGATCTGAATCGCTAGATATCCGATATCCGCCTATTCGAATCATCACGAGAGACTCCTACTTGATTTGATTCGGATGCAAATTTATCTGAACCGGATATTTGCACAGAGTTTGTTTGCCTTCTTTTTTATGAGAATCGGCCGAACTTTTGCCGTGTGAGCATCAGTAGTATGATGCAAGCGGTCAATTGTCACTGGCAAATGGCTATATCCCATACAGTACTAAGGCGATGAACTGAAGTGTCAATCTACCCGAGGCATTGTGATGATGGTGCAAGTCGTAAATGAGTGGTTTTTCGGCGATATTTTGAGGAAGTATTCTGGTCAATGTAATCCGAATTATGCAGAAAATTATCCGGATACGCAATTATTCGATGTGAATGCGTAAAATTGCTGGTCAATATTCGATTTGATCTGAAAAAATTATCCAAATCGTATTTGAACATGCAAATATTCAAAAACGCCCACCCCTAATGATGATCAATGCTTTACATTATGCAGTAGGCCAAAGTAGTAGCTTATATGCTCAGCAACTAAGAAATTAATAAGGCTTGTTACATGGTAGGAGAATGCCAATTATCTTGTCACACGCAAACTGATTAGATGTTTTTGTTTGCTGATCAGCCTACTGTCCTATACTTTAAAGTTCAATTGTACATAACACATGAGTCATTATTGCTCAACAACTGTGTTTTGTGTCATTAGTACTGGTACTTATGTAAAAATTAAATTACATAGGCCTGTTGTAGAGTGGTGATCGCAGTAGCCTACCTACTGGCCTACCATCGGTTGCTAAATTCTTTATCACTGTCTTCACCTGATGAAGGAGCGCAGCTTTGAAAGCTTGTGTATGTTTTAATTCTCAATAAATCAAGTCTGGACATTAAATTGGTGGTGAATCTACTAGACGATATCTTATCAAACTTGTAGCAACAGAAGGAACCTAAAGTTCAAGTCCTCCTAAATTTATCTGGCTACCTATCTACTTGGATCAGAAAAATGTCAATCGGCTGACTCTGATTGTTTTTATAGGAACATTTCCATCCAAGGCTCCATTTCTCATGCACGGCATGTTGATGGATCATTTTCGAGATGGTGCGTTCTATCCGAAACAAGGCTCTACGAGTTTTGCAAAAAATATGATTCCGGGAATTCTTCGTGCCGGTGGAGCCGTTCTTGTTAATGCGACTGTGGAACAAATCTTGACTAATGAAGAAGGAAAAGTTACTGGTTAGTGACCAATCATATCATAGCATCCCTCTCTAATTAAAAGTTAGAACTTCATTATGAATGAAGAAGTATTAACTTTGTGCAATCTTCTATCTAAAGCGCTCTTTGTCACAGGTGATTTCACCCCTGGGTTAAATCGATAGTTTACAGTAGCAGTTTCAAAGTTTTCCTGAAGCATTATTAATTATAATATAAGCGATTTTATGTATCATTCTGTTGGTCACCTGGTCGCTCTAGCTTTGAATTAAAATAATACCGGTAGCCATGTCATGTCGTATATTAAACAAGTTACTGATTTTTGCGGATTGTGATTTTGACATGTGGGTGTGTTGGGTTATGCATGTGAAATATATCGCCAATATATCAATGTACGTACCGGTACTGTGTAATCATCGCAGACTTTCAACCAAGTAGCCTATACTGTAATATGAATTATAGGGGTGTGTCATGTCTCGCTTGGATGTGAACACAGTTCTTGATTACCCAAACCATTTTCTGTTTCAATCACATCTGTAGGCCAAATAGTTTACCTGATGAAGGAAGAGAGCTCTGAAAGCTAGTGAAATATATTCCAATAAACTGGATTGAACTTTAAATCTGTGGTGACTTATTCTATCTATCACTATTTGGATCATTCACTGTCTGCTCCAATATTTTTTTTTATATTACTTACATCACATTTGGCATTTATGGAACAAAATACAGGTCGATATTTCAAAATTGAACCCGTTTACGCACAGTTATAATTGTTTCTTAGTTTGCTCGTCTCTGTGCTGTAGGCCTACACTTTGCTAGCATGCTATTGTTGCTCGTTGGGTGATAGCTGTGGAAGGTGTATAGGCCTATATTTATGTATAACAGGCAACCCGCACCAGAGGAAACGTAACTGCGAACTATACATTTTTGTGGCCTGGTCACTAATTCTGAAAAGTCACCAAGACGCGAGTCTTCCATAGGCTAACGAGTCACAAGTCACATTGAGTCATTTTGTCAAATCGAGATTTGTTAGCTTTTCTAGTGAAATATAGGAAGAAATTGTGTTCCATTCATGTTGCAGATGGATTTTTGATTCTTTCCGAATGTTTCTCGAATTTATCTCAGAATGATCTCTGACAGACCTTTTGTCTGGGAATTAATTTGATAAATCCTGTGAGACAAATTAATATATCCCTGATTTGATTCATGACCAGCAATATTTTAATGCTGAGTGTCTAGTTAATTCAACAAAAAGTGTCTGTTGCTGTACTATTCGACTTTACTGCTTTTGAGGTGGACTCATGTTGTGTACAGTGAGGCAGTAATAGTAGGCTACCGGCAATAAATTTTAACGGAAAGTGTACTCAATTTCAGCACAATCCCTTTGAGGCATCATCCTCTTATGAGGTGGCCCCAGAGTATAAATATACATTCAGGTACTAGAGTGTATTTTTTTTGGTTTGAATCCGGATCCTAATCCTAATCATGTCATTGATCCAAATTCAAATATGCACAGACTTTTGAATTTAGTTTTTGGCATGGTTAAATTTGCATGACTTTGTCAGTTTGTATTAGCGTTGGAGTTGAGCACGTTCTATACGCCTTATAGGCTCTTATAAAAAAGGTGCTGGCGTATCACTGCTTGAATGAAATTATTTTGGTGTTCCCCGTTTCAGTTCAGCATTTTGTGGCTATGCTGCTTTGTTTTCATTGTAGTTTGTGTAAGTGTAGCAAAATCCACGTCATCACCACAGAATCAATACTTGCATAGCATCCTAGTCTAGCCTACATCATACAGCAAACGGATGTACTATGCGTGTAGCATCTGGCTCCTAGCACTTAACAATCCATGAGCTGTGACGAGCGGCTCCGTCCACTACGACAGCCTGCTGCTCACTAGGTCTGCAATCAGGGAGTAACCGAGAGCTAAAGTCATACACCTCAGTGACTGTTGTTTCATCATTTTTGCAAAAGATGACAACATCATGAGTGCCATGACCATTAATCTAAGCTGAAACTGGAGAGGAGGTGACTCAATGATTCGATTCAGAAATTTTTTTAAAAGATTCGATTTGACCATCCCTAGTTGTCACACGTGAATATGAGCTAAGGGTTGAGGATCAACATTTGATCTCTAGTTTCTCTACCACTATTTGATATACTGTAGTTTACTGCTCATTTTCTTGGGATCAGTAAGGCAGATGCATCAGAAAACTAACTCGAGGCACAGAACAGTGAAGTAAAAATGAGTTTGAAGTTTAAAATTGCATGTAGGTAATTGGAATCACTGGTTGTTTGCTGCATTTTATGCGATTCAACATGCACGAGCTCATTCAACCTCACTGATTTTGTTAGGAAATCACACTGAACTGCTCTGTTTAATTTGGTTTTTGTCTAAGACTCGCATTAATAAGTATCTTGGCTTTATTGTGCATTATAACTAATAAATATTATTTACTATTACCGATTACCATTCTTGTTAATGTTCAGGTGTTTCTGTGAAACGGCAGGGCAAGTCGATTACTGTGCATGCCCAGACTGTGGTATCCAGTGTAGGAATCTTCAATACCTTCCGGAATCTTTTACCACCACATGTATCAGCAAAATATGGTAGGCGTATAAAAATATGTCGTATATTTCTTGATAAACCATCACCATGCCCTCATGGCAATGGGTTTAATTCTCGCCGCTAGATCACCATTAAATTTGGGATAATGCGGGCGTCTCTTGACTCTGATAGCCTACTGGCTCCTTGATTGTCCAGTCTGCTTGCGTGATCTGTATATGCACCAGTAGTATTCAGGCAAATACATATTGTATGTAAGTCAGTAAATGCAACGAAAACCAAATGTGGAACAAGTATACAGTATACACAGGTCCTATTACCATCCTTTGGTGTTGCTATTTGCATTTATTGATCATATTTTGTGAAATATTCATGAGCCTTTCCCACTCCCAGCTCGGTGACTGCTTTAGTTGGCACCTCAATGCAAATGTTTTTAATTCTCTTGTGGTGTACATGTACTTATCATAAGATTGCATAGTAGCATACAGTAGTGGTAAGCTAATGTACAGTGTACACTTGTGAGTAGCATTCCCCAATAACACCACAAGTAGTCGTTCAGTCTTACTGGCCATTTCGATTTAAAATGGAAACATACCGTACTACGTACAGTGTGATTTATTAAATTGACCGCATATATACGATTTCTTACTACCTTTAACATTGAATCGTTTATGCAGATGTTGATCTGACACAACTTGATGCTGGACTATCATGTTTTCAAACTTTCATCGGCTTGAATGGACCAAATGATGATCTTCATCTAGAAAAGAGGAATTATTGGATATCTAATGATCTAAACATGGAGAGGTAAATTATTCCATTTCAAGATATATATATTATATATACGTATATTGTTTAAACGTGTTTTCCTACAAACTATGCCTATGAATATTTCTCATATTCTTGTTTTGTCCTCTAGTGGTGTATCCTACTGTGCACGCGCTTCACTTTGGCAAATTCTTTAATGTTGTTGTCTTGTGAGTAAACCTTTTGATAGACGTGTACCGGTACTTTGGGTCTCTGATACAAGGACACTATAATATCTTTTTGACTGTAGCCTAGGACTACGCCATGCATACATATTATGATTAGTGAGCCCAGACATGTCAATATATCAAACAGAGTGCTATCTAATTAATAATCATGCATAATAATCATGTTTAGCCTTGAAACTGATGCCTCTTGCTACACTTGGAAGTATTAAATTTTGTTCTGGTATCTTTCAGTTCTCTGAAAAACTATCTGTCGCTTAGTGCGGAGGAGGCCGTAGATGCAGACGTTCCACTTTTGTTTGTTTCATTTCCATCTGCCAAGGATTCTTGTTGGCAGGAAAGATATCCAGGTAATGCCATAAAATTTTTGTTTAGGGTTTCTGATAATAGTTTTAAAGAATCACTGCAGTGACAGTAATACTGACTAAATCAATTATGAGTTAGGTAAAATTGTATACCGGCCCCAGGTGAATTAGCTAAGAGACAGAGACGTACCGTACAGAGTCAATGGTTAGGCCTACAGTTAGCTTAGAAGTGTTGCAGTACCGGTAACTAGATTTTGAACTACCGGTGGAAACAGTCAAAACCTGAAAGAGGGGATATGAATGGATAAAAATTGAAATTATTGTCAGACTGTTACTGGTATTAGGATTAGGCCTGCAGTTAGCCTGAGGATATAGATGTAGAAGCTATGTTCTGGAATACCGGTCTGGCAGATAAGGATACAAGCTGAGTAAAATGTTAATGTAGGGACTTAGGGTTTGTATGAATTCCCTATTGCCTTTCAACCGCGGAGTGTGCCGAATACTCAACTTCGGTGTCTTCCACGGTCGCCTGATAACGCAGTAGGTAGCGCCTCAATAGTGATTCTATAGCTTCTGGATGACAGAGCTTCAACACAGACGAGTTGCAGAGAGATGATATATTAACTAAGCCTAAAACACAAGGCACCGCACTAGCCTACATCGAAGTACTCAAGAGAGTAAGGAGTCTCATAATGCCGAGTTTTTAGATAATATTTATATTGAGTCCGAGTGATATTTGGTGGACTGTGCTGTGTTCTCATTGTCATCTGAATTGCAGGGAAATCTGTTTGTACCGCAGTAACATTTGTTAACTGGAGTTGGTTTGAAGAATGGGAGAGTCTCGTTGCTGCCTCTACAAAGGATCACGTTTACTCGGACTTGAAATATGGAATTCAAGAGCAAATCAAAAAAGTCATATTGAAGAATTTTCCACAACTCACTACTAAGGTATCATGTTTTTAAATAAGGCCTACTGGTAAAAAATTTTAGCTTTATTGTTATCTGAAGTGCACCGGCTGTGAAACGAGGAATTTACGTAAATATGACAGGATCGATGTACTTGACATTGAAAAATTCGATTCACCTCCTAGACCTGTTTTCGTCGTGACGGTAGTGCACCACGTTCTCAGTTTTGTGCAAAATCAGGCGAGCATGAATAGAGACTATAACTTGAGATCAAACAGATTAAAGAAGTATTACTCTAGAGATATCGCCTGAAAGACGAGTTCTGATACCAATACTTTTTGTGAGATATACGATATATTATGTACTACAGACACAACTTAAAGCTTACTTTATGTAAAGGTATGGTACTTCACATAACCTTTTATTATGTTTAGATCGATTTCATTGAAAGTGGAACACCTTTGAGCCACAAACACTACCTTGGCTCTCCCAAGGGAGAGATATACGGTATTGATCACTCTATGAAAAGATTTCAACCAGACTTGGCTATGAATCTACGGCCAGAAACACCCATTCCCGGGTTATACCTGACAGGTAAGTTCATGAAATTTCCTTTTTGCGTTTTGGTTCTGGGCAGGATTGAAGAATATAATGGGGTCTATAGCAGACAATCAATAGATATTGTAAAGACATTCACCACAGATTTAACATGGAGCCTTTTTTGAGGATTAAAACATTGACGAGCTTTCGGAGCTCCGCTCCTTCAGTCGAAGGATAAATCTTCCGATAAATCTATGGTGATCTTCTTTCTAGTTCTGGATTGGAAATAAATCAATGCCAGGGGACTATCCATTAATACTATCCCATTGTATGTCATCTATATATTAATCTATGGCGCATGGTGTGCCACTTTCAAGGTATCGTGCTCTATGACGTCATGAAGAATCGCCTAATTAGGGTTAACTTTCGGTTAAACTCAGGATTCATTAAAAGCGGGCTGTAGGTCACTCATCTTCTAATGTCGTGAGCACAGTGTTCCCTGTGGTTTCCTCGTGAGCACAGTGGTTTCCTCGTGAGCACGCTGTTCCCGCAGGCACAGTGTTCTCTGGGAGCACGTTCTTTCCAGCGAGCACGGTGTTTTGGTCACAGAGTCCCCCGTGAGCATGTGGTTTCCGCGTGAGCATAGTGGTTTCCTCGTGAGCACGTCGTTCCTCAAGGCTGGTCGTGAAATCGTTATTGGAATCTTCATTATATAATATCATGTTGTGAGAACTTTTTCATGAATCTGGTAAAATGCCTGCAACAGGTTGATGAAGCTGCTTTTGTTTACTGCTTCTAGGTCAGGATATATTCACTTGTGGCGTCACAGGCGCTGCCGTTGCCGGGATTATTACGTCAGGTGCTATACAAGGACGGAATCATTTTGTTGACTTGTACGCCGCCATGTTTGTTCGACGCTGTCAACAGTTGTGGAATTTCGTGTTCAAAAAAAGAAATTGAGTGTCCAACTTTATGTGTCAGTCCTGTTGAAATTCTTCATTATGTGTTTCTACTCACCCAGGCTGTGTCCCTCACGGACCTCAACCTCCATTTTTCATCAATTATAACCGTTCGTCTCCATCTTTATTTATTTGTAGCAAATTCGTCATTGGTACATAATATTTAAACACGGTAATAGTTCATTATCTATCCTACCGATACTCTGCCTGTTTAGTATATTGCAATTGCGTAGTACGTACTTAGTTACAGTAGGCTACAGTACAGTAGTACGTATGCAGACAGGGACCCTTTCTTTTGCAACAATAGGGTCCCGTGTAGCCTCTACAATTAGATAGTTGATTTTACCTACTGCCGGCCTACACTGCAGAGGATTATTTATATTTTGAGCAAAATCTTCAACTTTCGGCATTTGCAATCGCTACAACAAAACTTTTTTGAGCAAATATTACACTTGACTTGAATAGGTGTTCATACTGAGATATCTAGGCATAATATACAGTAATTCGTGTGCTTCACGTTATGTTGTTGTTGTGTTGTAGCAGAAATAAATGAGTGTTCACAAGGACAACCTCCTGATTTCCAGTCTGTTAGCGAAATTGATGTGTATCAGTAGATACCGTAAGTCGAGTTTGCTTGTACTTTGTCCTTGTGGGAAAGAGATTGATGTCATGTCAGGACTTACACGGCACTCTCATTAGGTGAGCTTCGTTGCGATATAACCATAGAGTGCTAGCACTCTATGATATAACAGCCTTCTGCCGGTGGTCTCCTACTTTGGTCGAGCATATGGCGACTCGACTAGCCTACGCCCTTTCATTATAATTTTCACGTTGAGTAAATTGAAATTTAATGCGTTGTTTCGCTTGACGTTGTCAATTCTAGTGCGCGCGGGAGCCCAGCTGTGATTACGAATCGCGTTACGTCACCTTACATATCAATGTCCGCTAGTAGACGCAGGAGAGCATCATTTGAAATATGGCGACCTTTTGGGAGGAGGCGAGTGTGTTTCCCCGGAGAATTCAGCAGAAAAACAACTGTATTGTAATAGCCAAAGGTCCGTTAGTTCCCTCTATATTGATTTTTTAAACCACGGTTTATGCACCACGTTACTGACTTTGAGCTTACCTACTCCGGTACTTTCATGGGTTTCCGGTAGGTAGGCTATGCCGTGATCGAACAACACCGAGCCATATATGGATTTGGTGCTAATGAAACAGAAAATAAGCAGAAGGTTGGCTGAACTATTATAGATCATTACCACGAAAATATTACTCTAACAATCTAACATCATTGTGAGAGCTTAATTAATCTTGACTATAGGTTCAAAGTGACGTAGATTCAATGAAGAACGGGTAATTTTAGAACAAAAAAGCCGACGGTGCGACAGGTGTCATTTTGCATTTTCAATTAGCAAACGTTCTCAGAACTGTGAGTTTTGCGTCATCATCTTCATTCTCACAGCAACATCAACGTATAGCCGATTCTATCTTCTATTGGCTATAATGATGTCTAAGCTTAAAGGGCCAAAAATACGGTAAGCGAACGATAAGCAGGTTTCGTGTACTTTTTGTGCATTATAATTAGCGAAATGTTGGCATATGTAATCTTCGGCGGACTGTTATTGAAAATGCCACATCTGGATATTGCGCGGTGCGGTGCGCGGTGGACGTCCACGTCCCAACCCCGAACTCAAGAATATTGGGTTGAAACGGGGCTGATAAGGGTATAGGCCTACAAGCTCTTCATAGTATTGCTGTGTGGTAAAACTCGAAAGATATGCGAGGAATAATACATCAATCAGTTCCCAAATGTCTTTCTACCAATTTTGTGTTGCAATCAACTATCATATCAATCAGCTCGCCCAATTAACTGATTGATTAATGAGTCTTTGTGCGTGAGGGGGTATTTGGTAGAGCTGTCCATGTAGCCGCACTGCTGCAGAGACTATAATCAAACGAAAAGGAGTATATAAAAGTTCGCGTAGGCTACTAGAGGACCACTTATACACGGTCAGATATTCACTTCAAATATAGCCTATAGGGATAGTGGATAAGCAGATGTGATTTGTTTAATAAAAACTTTCCAATCCGCTCCTTCGTCAGGTGACAATGGACTGTTTCGCTCAAGCCACATTGATATTTATTATAAAATCTCTATAGATTCATGTGGTTTCCCGTTCACTGACAAGTTCGCATTGACTAACTTGATTTCAATTGAAAATATATCACTGCTGATAGAGTGCAGTCATCATATGCTCTTTCAAGTCGAAAGCACAAACAAAACACCTGGCAAGTGAAGATTAACGTCTGTTAAAAGAGCCCCATATGTTGCAAAATACCATTGCGGATTAGCGGTTCGGGATGGGTAAATTCGCATGCACCGTAAAAAATCTCATCAAGCCTATAATATTGTCGACTGAGGATAGACAATCGTTGCCATAGATATTCATGCAGAAAATGGCCATTAAGGCTTGTTCACACTGAGCGTTAAACTTAGCGGGCGTAAGCCTAACAGAAAATGGGACTCAAAACGAAAATAGATAACTATACTTGTGAGTTTTAACAAGTCATGTGGTCGCGAAGTGTCAACAGTAGTAGGCCTAGGGATTTGCGCACTCTGACGTCATAACTTTTACGCTTATCGTGGTATCGGCGCGAGCGTAATAATGAGAGACGCTCCACGTAACCCCGTGTGCCACAAGCGCTATAATAGAATAAAGATTTACGCTCAGTGTGAACAAGGCTTTTTGTCTTAGCCTAGATAAACCTATATTCTTCCTACATTAGTTAAGCTTATGTATACAGTTTGCGGTGTAACGCCTAATAGTACGAGGTACGCATCATCTCGGCATTATCATTACTAACTAGGCACGTACGGTCGATCAATTACACACGTCAAAAGTCTTTGTGGAGACATTAAGTTTATGCGCATCATCTTTTACTAAATTCTGTTCGAATCTATGTTAATGGAGATGAATACTGGAGAATATAGGTTTATTCATATAGATAAACGTCTGTGACTTGTAGGCCTCTGGCATGGCCTACTCTAGGTAAAGTAGGCCATGCCTGTGGGCTCACCTCCTGGCTTCAGAGTGTATATTGGAAACGAATCCAGGTGAAGGCGGTGTGCAACAGTGCATTGAAATCGTTCCTATCCTTAGTAAATTGATCTGCTACATTTCAACATTACGGCAACCTATATTGAATCTGTGCCACTGCGTTTGATTCCGAATACTGTACATGCGCGAGTTTGAGAATTTATAATGATCTTCTCGGACAACTGACGTTTTCTCCGATTCTAGTGGTGTAGGCCTAAATAGGTGCTGGTAGGCTGTTTGACGTAGGAAATGTAATCGAACCACAATCTTGGTAGACTATAAGCTAGATATATATTCTCGTAGACAGATGGACACATTTATTCACACAGAGTGCACAGAAGGCGTTGATATGTATAGGTCTTCGAGCTCAACGCCACCATTAAAGTAATAAAATCTATATATATATAGCCGAACAGTGATTACAGTTACGTAATGATTACGTCTGCTAAGTAATAGACGGAAATAGAAGAGATTGCTGGTCGCAGGGTATTCGTTTCCGTTATTTGCCGTTTACTGTATATTGAAACTTGGAAAATTACGGACTCTTATCTCTTATCATTAAATGCTACGCGGTTGATATTTATCTTCTTTTCGCTATCGCCGTTCTCCGTGTTCCGATGTTCCCCTTCATGCGGGCGTCCGTGGAAATAGACTCCTTACTAACATAAGTTCTACTTATAACAGATACAAAGTTATTTGGTAATATGAACTGGTATCAACCCACCACGGTAAATCTTGAACATTCTGAACGGTTATGTGCTACATACCAATGCTTAAAACTAAGGTAACGCCTCTGTGACCTTGTATCACCAATGCGAAGAGACAATTTTTTTATAAGTTATCGAAAAGTTTTATTGCAGTTGCTTCGTGACTATTTCGCGAATCATGCTGGTGTATCGAAGGACTTTCACAGCGAGTAGGCCTAATCCGTCACGGGTGATCCGAGGTCGCCACCTCGTTCGCCTCATCGAATATCCACCCCTGGATCGGAGTACCTGTCTATATGAACATGTCAGTCTGTTGGGGAGGTTGGATCGATATAGTGTATAAGATATAGGATATACTTTTTTCTGTGGACTCATCTTGTTCCCAAAATGACGTCATAGCATGAGAGTATAACTGCCGCCCCTTTCAGACAATATTTGTATTATTCCTGATGTTATTGAAAAGTTTAGTTTCAATTGAAAGCTGATTACGTATTATCAATGCAAACACTCGCATACGTTGAAATCCAATTTTCTATTTTATATCAAAATTTAATTATACTGTTAGCTTTCCCTAATCGTACTATCGCTGTCAAATTCGATTTGTCCTTCTGGCCTTCTACAATTAGCGAGATATTCTCGTGTCAGATTCTGTTTCTCTAGTTTACCAATTTACTATATACGAATGGATTCGCAATCAAATCTAGATTACTGTTCACGATACTTGAACTCTGAGTAGACCCCGTACTTTAAAAAGAATTGTAACTTGAGTTACCTGCTTCACACCATTAGTAGATATCAAGATATGGATATTACGAATGAGATTAGTACACGCTGATAGGCAATCATCGACTCGGCGGAAATTGTCAATTAGCGAAATTTTTCGTCACCTTCATCCACAATAGTGTTGCGTTGAGTGCTGCCAGTTCGAAAACCTTTCTTGTCCGTGATTCACAACACCTGTCTGTGAAAAGAGCCACTCGAAATAATAATATATATACATAGGCCTACATACTCTAACCTGTCGTGCAATTCGCCCCCATCGGTAGACACAATGGATGCGTTTGGGTCGATATTGGGTGCCGGGTAGGTAGGCTACGGGTAACTGGCAGAAATAAGCTGAAGACGCGAAGTCCGTCCACAAGCTATAAGCTCTCTTGCTTTGACTAAAGCGATAAGAAATATCAGAATCCAGGCATTTTTGTCAATGTGCAGGGTGCCAATAGCAGGAAAACGTGTAAATGCTTCGCTTAGTGTGAGCAGAACTTGAAATTTCAACTAATGCGCTGAGGGTTGGCGTGATTATCGGGCCACGGAATACTTTGATAACTATACTGCCTTGCTTTTACACTTCCTCGTGCTTTTCTTACTTCTGTATTAGCCGCTATCGTATGAATTCTGTAGTAGGCTTTTCTAAGAATTTTAATCTTGGAAAAAACGGTAAAGTATTACAGTAATTTCAATTTTTCGAACCTATCGTGTGAAAACTTTATTGCTGTTCATTCACCTGTGGCGACGTAATATCTACATTTGTATCAGTGTTTGTTAATACGTCTTTGTTATCAGATTCGCGGAATAAAGCAAGTACAGCAGACATGCACCGACCGACGCGATTTTATCACAACCATGTCATTTGGCTTAATAATATCTATCTATAGGATTAGATCACAAACTGTTGACTCGTGGGAACTATTTGCTTTCGTCGAAAGATTAGTTTGACTCAATTATTCCGCACGTGCACTCGGAATCAATTGGCGTCGATATCAGTTCGTGTTTCTATGTACTATGATAATGATATTTCATCCACTTTTTCAATAGGTAGACCGGTCTTCATTATGTTGTAATCTGTGTACTCAAAAATTGAATACGTTATTACGTGAATGATATGATTCAGTAGGATGTGTCACTGCAGATTAGTGTCGTTCTGGGCGTATTAACTATCGAGTCTATTACGTCTCTCTAAGCTGAAAATAGAATGTCAATATTCCTGATTCGATTCGAACAATTGCGACATTACACTCAGAAGTATCGAATAATCGAAATGACTCATTATAATCCATGGTTATGTTCTTAATCTGGCTTCCGTATCCCCGTTTTCTCATCATTGGCATTCACCAAGTCTCGTGACAATCCGAGTGGTTGACTGCCCGCCTTTCAATCGGCAGGTTTTGGGTTCGATTCCCGATCGAGTCAAACCATCCGTTCATTCTCTACTTGCCAGTCAGTATCGGGGGAGTATGGAGGGTTGTGGTAGCGATAGTGATCCAGGGTATAAGCCGGGAGTATTGACACGTGTACCGTAACGCATTGACCTGGCGTACATGACCTTAGTAGTTGAAAACGCTATGAATTCAAACAACATGCCCTAAACCGTCTCTAAAACGATTTGTTTATTTCATCGACTCTGACGAGGTTATTCTTGGGGAATAACAGATTGTCGAACATAGCACGCCTGTTGATTGTCGAACGAGTTAATTGTTTACAAATAAATGCAAGCAATCACTCAGTTTGTGATGAAATATGCGAGCACATCAGCATGATCGCTACGCTCATTGCCCGGTTAACAGGACAAGGCCTCGTTAATGCAATGCATGAAGATAACGAAACAAAAATAGTTTGGCTCGTGTGGCACTTTGTGTAAATATACACAATCTGATCATAACGTATTTTGAGTATCCTGCATATCATTTCAAACAGTATTTTGCAAATGTTACGCGTACTTGTATTATGATAATATATACCGATTTTCGTGTTTTCATCCGCTAATGTATAAGGCTGTATATTTATGCTATAAGCCTTCATCCATCATTGGATTATGTCAAATTTGAAATCATGAGTATCGCGTGAAATATGATTTCGCGAGATCAATATCCGGTGATCGTGGATATGGCAGATGTTGAGGAGCTCAAAAGTCTTTTGATCCAATAATGATTTTACTGTAAGATCAATCAGATCAATTAGAAAGTAATCTCCTTAAATATACATCATTAAAGACGCGACTACGTAAGAATGTGAGCATCTTCCGACGCTTATCTTTCCCTCCGTCGTTGATAACTCAAACGATCCTCGGCACTGCTTAGAAATTAGAACACCCACGCGTAGTCAATTCTAAGCATCTGTACTTTGTTCTTAACAAGTGCAAATTTAGGTATCGTCACCGATCTTATGTACAGCAACCACACTTGAAATGTGACTTATAGGCTGTAACGAAAAACAATCCAGTGGATGCTTGGCGACGAAATCGCTCTTACGCCGCGTTCATACTTAGTCGTACTTACCTTATACCAGGTTTCGGAAACGCTTTTGGTGCATAATTATGTCCTTCATGAGGCTCCAGTATGAACGCGACTTCTAGCTTTAAATTATTACTATTATAAAGAAGATTTTCAGTGGCGCTTATCCCCGGGCGTCGTTTTGCACCACGAACAGGTCAGGCTGGAGCAGATACATGGGTATAATAGTCGGGACAATTGGGGATAATAGAACAAATGAATGGGGGTCTATAATATAGTCCCGGATTCTGTAACGTAATCGCAAACAAAAGAAGCTAGCTCGGGAAGGGTGAGCTGTATAGAACAATACCATCATGTTCGCTCCTTGCAGCCTTGACCTTCTGTACACATTTTTTTATATAGATGTAATGGCGTTTTCAATTACTTGGGTCGTGTACAGCTGGTCAATCCTTGCAGTACACGTGTCAATACTTCCGGTTTATAGCCCTGATCACTATCACAACCACAACACTCCGCACTCCCCCGATATTGACTGCCAAGCAGAGAAAAGGATCGGATACCAATTTCAAAGTCTTTGGTTTGACTCAGTTGGGTGTCGAACTAGAAACCTGCTGATCGGGAGGCGGACAGGTTAAACCGCTCGGGCAACTGAGCGGTCTATGCGCATTGAACCAGTATCAAACTATAGTCAGTTTAATAATTAGACCGCAAACCTTTCTGTACGGCAGTATACCGGACGGATATTGCTACTCCGCCAGATCCTGTTCATCAAGCTTTAGGTAAAATGTCTGTACATGGTGAAATACCGCGAGCCGTATTCTCGCTTACGTCATTTTCGGACCTAACAGATTCACTCTCCTTTCTTACTCAAAATTCTCCCTCTGTTGATTAGGCACCTCTCTCGGTGGGCGGTCGCGGACACAGCTGAAGCTTCGTCGTATACAGTATATCCCATACTCGTGGTCGTGGAGAGTGATGGATATAACGATTTATCAATAATTTGTAGGCCACCTATTGATCAATAATTAGATATGGGGATTTAAAAAAGGTCTTGCCGTGCCAATATTGAAAGTCCTGCCGTGTTTCGAACCTGAAGAGCAGTTGGGCTGAATTATGATATTAAACTTGTTAATTTTAGCATCTGACGTATTGATAAATGTTTGTGCAATAATATCCTATGGCGCCAGTACGCCACCGGCAGTTCTTACGCTATTACATATCGCGAACTTGGAATATCTATCGATGAGAACCTGAGAAAATTGTTTACTTTTTCTATCTCTGTTTAATAAGTCTTTGCTACATAAGTACTAAACAGACAGCGACCAATTTACCGACTGGGTCGATGGGAAGGCCACTATTCATAATTATTTGCGATATTGTTATCGGCCGTAGGTTAAATAATGAAGTCGATATGAGATCCCGGTGAAATCTCCCGATCAGGCGATGCGATAGTTATGAATTTTCGATAATTGTTGTCGGTCATCAGTCAGGCCGATACTGAAGAAGGAGGATTAGGTTTGGAAAAATCAATATCCATATACCGGTTGATGTCCACTACAAGCTCCTTGAATTCAATTCGGCAAATCCACTCGATAGTCCGACGCTCTTCAGTATCACAGTGGACTTTTAGTGTTAATTTTGAAACACTAATCACGCACTGCCTTAAATCAACAGCAGAATAATTGCGATAATAATGTGATGTAATCTATTCATACAGACTTTCATTATCTGAGTTGAAGTGGTTTAATCATCGCATTCCCATACGTTATAGTCGATATAATAACTTGAATGCAGATCTTGACATATATTCAATGATTATTGTCACCCCTTGGTGAGAATAAGACAAAGATTAATGGTATAGAAGCGATCGAAAAGTGAAAAGTTGAGAATATGTCTGGGGGCTTATTTAAACTACAAACATAGACAATTATATGTGGTATAAATGGGAGAAAATGCTATCATTGTTGAAATTCCCACAGTCTTATCACGGCAAATTAAATGAACGTTTGCTCAAGTTTCCTGCTGTTTTATTACTGACAGACGACGAAGTTAAAAAGGTTTCGCGATATATTCCCATGAGTTTGAAAACGCTTGGGTTCGTTGGAATGAAACGATGATTTCATTCAAACATTCATGATATTGTGTAAGAACTATTCGAAACTTTCACCTACACCCTACATCTATCATCGACTATTCGTGTCTGTGGTCCAAGCGTTGCATATTTACTTTCACCGCTATTGTAAACGAAGTGTTGGAAAGAGTTTCGCAGGCTTTTCTTGGTAGCTCGTGGCAAAATATATATCACACAAAATATCTCCGTATTTTACTTATGGTGTGCTGTGTTCGGTATAAGTTGATGTATAACACCACATAGTTGCATTGGTGGGTTCTAGCGTGGTCCCAGGTTTTGAAGCCGATGTCCATGATTAATAGAGTATAGTAAGATATCGTCACAGCTGATTTGTCGTCCCGCCTCAATTATTGTAAAATTGACCTCACAAACTTTACGACGTCCGCTCCTGCATCAGATTGTTGTTCTTGGATTTATGGCGTTTCGGACTCCTAAGGTACGCCAGGTCAATGCAATAGGCGTGCAAATACTTCCGGTTTATAGAAGGATCACTATCACAACTACAACCCTTCGCGCTCCCTCGATGTCGACTGCCAAGAACGTAGAGAACGGATACTAATTTTGAAGTCTTTGGTTTGACTTGGGTCGGGAATCAGAACCGGAACCTCCCGATAAGAAAGCAGACAGTCAAACCACTTGGCCAACTGATCGTTGATGATCATCAACTGAAAATCTCATTTGACAAATTCAGGCGGGACGTTAAATCCGCACTTTGAACTTTGAATTAGTTACACGCGGGCGTCCCGTCACAACATACTGGATAAACACGTACATCTAAGAAGCGATGTTGATTACAATCAAGGATATCTATTAGAAATGCGTCTGATTACTATTTCAGAAGCGTAGTGTAGCCAACACAAACAAATTCGCGAGTAAAGCTACAGCCTCTACGTCTATATTATTACGCTGTAGGGTAAGTCGTTCAATGACGTCTCATATGAGCGGCAGTCGATAGCGATACGACTTCCGTTAAACTCTGAATTTTGTATTGACGTGTGTTACACAGAAATATAGTGGAGCCGATAGCGGACAACCAAAATAGATAACCGCGAACATTTCGCAACTATAGTCAGAACGATTTTTACTCTGCCGCGTGATTTATCACATATATTTACCTCCCTTCAACACAGACTCAATTGAACGTTACGACGGTGGTAATTAGCAGCTGTAGACTAATAAATTGGTAGAGCGCATCCTGTTGCCTTTGCAACTACAAATGTTCACGCACCGTCAGATCAAAAGATAAAGCGCTGACTCTTAACTCAAGTCGTTAATTAACACCATCACTAAATGAATCTTTCACGCATGGCGGTATATTACACCACCTCAAGAAGGCGAGCGAGCGATCAGCTGCCATGAAGGCACAACCATAAGGTTCAGAAACGCAATCGGTCCCGCAGACTACCTCAGCTCGTTTCGTTCGTTCTGTTACGTCACAATCCTATGTTAGCAAGTGTCATTTTGTGACCTAATAATAGCACTTTCACTGATAACTGTTTTTATTGGTCAAAAGTAAACAACCTGAAACGTGGAAAGACAAACAATGCATAAAAAATCTAAATATTTTAAATTCACAAATATAACAACTTTGCAAAGAAAATCTAAATAAAGAAACAAAATTGAGTTTCTTTTGAAAGTTTCTTTCAGAAACATTTCCAACCTTATTCACTTTGAAGCGTAAAAGATAATTCCTTCAAATTATTTTCGGTTAGCCAATAAATAACGGGACAATGAAAGAAAAGGGAGTTTGAAAAGGTGATTTTTTTCGAAGCCGGGAGCAAAAAATGTAATATTAGTTTCTTGTTTGTATTTCAAAACCATCGCGCGGTTCGCCAGTTCCATCTGCAACCATATCAAATCAAAACAGTCTTTGGAGCCCTTTATCCGGGATATTGTTGAACTTCAAAGTCCACGCTCCGGCTGTCACGGGAAGACTGTTGACATCATAAGTGGAGGGTTTAGAATTCCGTTAGATTTATGACAGACTGAAAGAAGCTTCAAGCGAGCTCGCGGCATGTTAGATATATGCAAACTGTTTTACGATGCAGAGTGTCACCGCAGTGATAACATAATTATAATCAAAGAGGACGCTAAAACTGTGGTGACGCACTTATTTATCGTCAGCAATCGTCCTCCATTAGTTACCATCAAAATTGCAATGAAAAAGTTATGCTATTTTGACTTCCTTGTATGGGCTAGTGGCGACAGTCGCGGGGGGCATTGGTATCACCGTCTGTGCTTCGGTACGAAGTAAAAGTCATTTGACGAAGTACTTTGACCTATAATAGTGTTGAACTTTAACCTCACTACCCATTCTATCTATAAGTCAGGGAATTTGTGATCACGAGAATCGTTCCAAGTCATCGCAGTGCACTCTGTACTGTATACACAGTACACGCTAGTAGGCCTACATGAAATCGAACAGTTTGCAAGAATGCAATCGGCAAGCAATAATTAGTTTCACGGAGATTGCCAATTTCCTCCGTAAGAACAACACAATTGACAAAGGGCACATGCGATTCAAACAGAAATTGTGTACCGTCAATATTATGTTTGCTCCGTGCTGTATGCAATCTTATCGATATAGGAGAGAGGCACAAATTTATGATAGATTATTACGTGGTTAATTAGTAGACTATATTTGAAGTAACAACCACCTGTTGAAAAGGCCATGTACACAAAACTTGAATGTCTCACGAACGCCAGGCTAGAGTGAAGTACGCATCAAAGATACATATAGAATGAGTAATGAGTAGATATGATAACCGCAATCGTCATCAATTATTGTTCAACGGATTGAGAGAGTCGATTTCCATCTGTGTTGGTGTTTGTAGAAACTCGTTGTCATGGATGGATCACTACCCGTGCATTGTTAGAGCAATCGATGTTAAATGTCAACACACTTCAACGCAACGGAAGCTGTTCACACTTTCTACAAATAACTTGCTTGCACAGTTTCGTTGTATCGTACAATGATCTAGTATACTGCAACTGCAGCATTAGTTTGCCAACCTTTATTCCATGCTCTACTACATGACACGGTGTACCACGTACAGCTATTCGCTGAAATTCTAGGTTTCTGCTACATTGTTAAGTAGCGTTCTATGAATTATCTTGATCATCGGTTGATATTAGACGGTCAATTGTCTCGCGTAGGTCTGGGTACTGTTTTCGTCTTTCTGGTCGACGTACTTCTAAGCAACTCACAAATTCCTCTACTGAGATTTTTGAGTCTTTATCTCTATCACAATGGCGAGTAAACTTCCGCAGACATCTCTTTGAAACTTTGGATTTCAGCAAGAATTTTTTAAACGCCTTGCTTTCCTTTCGTCCTAGTACATTGTCCCGGTTTTGATCAAGATAGGAAAAGAAACGCCTCGCGGCGCGTTCCTTCACTGGGCCGCTCTCGTCTGCTTCTGTGATCCTATTTTTGGTCATGTCCTGAATCAGCGCCTTTTGCACTGAGCTCAAAAACTTATCTTTCATACGGCTTGGGCATCCTGCGATTGGTCGAGGCACATATAACGATGCCACTACTTTTTGGCAATTCGGTACTCCTGCAGACGCTCTGACAGCTGTTGCAGGTACGGGCACGCCCGTTTCTCTGTCGACGCAATAACAATACGAGGCGTGACATTGAACTTGTGACCAGAACTGATCTTCAGGACCTTCGCAATCTGGGATGTCAACATTTTTCTTATGACTTTTTAGCAGTTCTTGTCTCATATAGCGGCATGTTTCTAGAGTGAAACTCGGAGATGTGCCTTGTCTGGTCAGTCGTGTACGGTTTTTATGAGTGGCAGGTATTCCAGGATTTGCCATTCTCAACGACAATCGAACGTCTTCTGTTCGTGGCTGGATGGTTGTTGGGATGGCAGTCACGAGAGAACCCCAGTCTCTCATGTTTCTAATCGCACCCAAGCATAGTCCGAATTCAGCCAGCGATACTAATTTGTTTTGATCAAAATCGCAGAATTTCCAAAATATTTTCATGCATGAGCGAGATAATTTTCTTCGGTACACTTTCAAAAGCCGCCTCATTTCCCTAGAACTAAGGCTACCATCGGTGTTTGTATCCATAGTGCGGTGCTTTCGCTTGATAGCGTTATCACCGATTTCTACATGTCTTCGCAGTGCTTCATTTTGTATTAGTTTACGTAAACTTACTGCAAAAGTCGCTTTACTCGCTTCAGAATTACAACGACGTTTCCTCGTATCCCTTGATTGACCACATGACGGCGTGGAACCAATCGCAAAAGTAGAATCTTTAATCATTTTACCAACAGAGGTTACGCACCAACAGTATCCGAAGAATGTATTACATTGAATAGGTGTGTAGGATCCGTCTTTTTTGCAAGAAGGTACATTCACCATCTGCCCGGTATTTGGGAAATGTTGTACCATAAGACTGTGATTTCGTTCTTTACGGCACCGCACAGAGCTTCTGCATTTGCCAGCAGTAACATTCAGGTACGGATCAAGACATTGCGCTTGTTGAACACGACATACAGAGTCAAGCGTTCTACCGTTGCTACCGCAGAAGTATTGCCTGGCTGAGTCTTCGCAATCCGATTCGCATGCTGTATTACCATCCCAAAGCATCGCAGCTCCTTTGCTGGTCGGATCGGCTTTTAAATATTGTAAAGGTTTAACTGCATTTGCGATCATCGACCAGTACATAACGACGATTATGGTGCTGTGAATGTTCATTATTCTACCACTATAAAATCGCATTAAAAGGCCTGCTTTATACAAATAATCAGTTATTGTGCTGCCCCTGTAAGTAGGGCCTGGTATTTGATATAGAGAGTGGTAAAATTGCCTTCAAAAATGTTGTATATAACGTGCCGACTACTGAACACTCGAAACAGATCGTATCTCTCTAGCTGTATCATGTCAACGGCGCGGCGTTGTTGATATGTTTACACTCGACATTAGCGCTACCAGCACTTGAGGCACATCACCGCTTTCAATCACGAACCGTAGGATTTAGCAGTCTACCAGCCTGAAATATCGTGAGAAAATTTAGTTGAAATAGTGGGTTTTAAAAATGAGTACCTAATAGACTTTCCCGATGAATACCTAAGCTCATTGGCGGCGACGCTTCACACACTCATTATCTATACCATTGGATGAACTTTATGCATGTCTTACAACTCAATTTTATAACAAAATGCTGGGATTTTTAGCATGTGCTGCATTTCTGATTTAGATTAACCTCAGGCGGTGGTTGGTTATGTATCCTACGCATTCTTCGTAACCTCCTGTACTTCTCTGCTACTTATCCAGCAACTATTGATATGTGTTAACTAGTCCGTTTTATGCACAGACCTACTACCTATACACCGGTGAGCAAGAAGCTATATCAAACCAAAACCTAATTTTTGCACAGCGTCTAAACCCTGTATACCATAACGTTAAGTACAGTATTAACCTTATCGGGGTGTAAAATTATAGATAACAGAAGAGCGCCACCAAAAACTTCTCGTCTAGCCTATAGTATATTTAGAAATAAGACCACAGGCTCACGCATTTCTATGTTCCTTCATCAGGTTTTGAAATTTCCGAATGCAATAGGCGTAGGCCTTAAATTTATGGACGCTCTTATCTTTATCTGATCGTCTGCCATCAGATTTACAATCTGTTACTGTAAAATTATGGCATATCAGATGTGATATGCAATATATAAATAACCCTTCGCGAACTGAAGCGAATACTCAAATACCTATCGAACAAAGTAAATTTTCGGGAACTGTTATGTCGCATAATCTAAAAACGTTGCACTCAAAAAATTGTAATAATCATCAAAACGATTACAATCCAAGTAAAATATACTGTAATACCCAAAAAAGCATTACTAACAAAGTAAAATTATATACAAGCACTTTTTCTGACCTGGCCTGAAAACTCTTTGCAACACCATGTTAGATATATATGTCTAACGGTCTAGCCAAGAATATGTCGCATTGCGATATCGCGCTATTTTGATAATATATATCTCGAGTAAAATCTGACAACACCTGTGCTCACAGGTGCCCCGCACATATACTAGAATGTAAACTATGCCTTTTACACCGCGTATCTCGGGATATAATGCCTTTTTCACTTTGGCGATGGTATATTTATGTGTATATTGTGAAACTTCAAACAAGACAGAATTCATCAATAACACTGTTCCGCCTGAGCTGGTGCTGTACCTCTTATCCGGGGTCCACTTCGCATCGTCTTAGTAAACTTCCTATCCTGTGAGGTTTGAGTACCGTAAATCATAAGCCTCGTATACGTCTATAGCAGCTGTTCTACCTCTTTTAATCTCTTTGTGTCGTTTATTATTTTAAGCGCAATTCTATTCTCCTAAAATATTCGTTTGTACAGATGCATCACCGTACAGTGTGTATATAAAAAGCTCTATGGTCGCGGTGCACTCGCTTCGACGACCACATTTGTCTGTGACGTGACAATTCATATAGAATCGATATCTGATTTGGCAGTCAGTCCATCATGGTGGATTAGCTCGCTGTCATGTTAGCCCGCAATTGCGAACCGCACAACGCCAGACTATTGTACACAAATCGGATATATATCGTAGTTGTGTGATGGTTTCCATTTTAGCGTTACCGACGCAACGAAAATTTTATTCGTGTTAATATAAGTTATACATGTAATTGAAACGAGATTGATTTATTCATTCATATAAACAGGTGCTTGAAGAAAATAATATACACTTAAAATTCTCCAAAGACCAGTCTATCACACATTTCATTGGTTTCACAATAAATAGTTTAATGAAACAGGTGCACGACCATTGAAAATGGGTGAGTTGAAGAAACTCTTTTCATGGGGTTTCATACTGAAGCTTATAATATTAATCTATCGTAGGCAGCTGAGCAAAGTTCCTTACCACGTCATTAATTGGTGTTGTTCAAACAGTTTTGGAAGTCAGCCGTGAAATAAGAACAATCTTGAACACGGTTGACTATGCGTCTATAGGACACTTAGCCCACTTTTGGATGAAAGTGTCGCTGGTGCATAAATGCAGGTTAAATAGTATTGCTACCCTGGTGCTGTATTCTGAACGCTGTTGCAAATTATATGAGATATTCACTCAATTTTGTTCAGACATTGCTAAGACATCTTACAAATTTTGTTGATGCAACTAAAATCGCATTTGCTCTAACATAAGGAGAATCTATTTTATAGTTTTAAGTTTCACGTTTCCACCTGACTAATATTCAATGATGTTAGTAAATGTTGCCTGCCCACGCGTCGTGTATTCACATTCCACACCCTGCTCTTTCCGTAGTTTGCCACAGGGTTAAAGTGCTATTAGCATTATCAGTCTGTTATCTATTGCCTGGCGAACCGTCAAACCGTGAATGTCAAAACACAACGTCAAAATAAGTGCGCGGGTGATCACCTCTTCCTTCCTTTCGAACCGGCAACAGAAATTGTAACGCTAGATGCTTCGCCTAATATATTCTGTCATGAAGATCTGCATGGCGGCGGCTCCGTCAAGTTGTTACCGGCCAATTCAAAAATCATATGAATACTCCTGATTCAAACGTTCTGAGATGCCAAGTCGCTTTCACAAACAAAGTATTCATTTGCTATTGTGACGCTTTCGTCTTAACTTCACCGTACTAATTGCAAATTATATGTATCAGCAATAATCCTAGAAGGCGTAATTAATAAGCTCGTGAAATTGGCGACATTTTCCGCTGAGGTAAGTGTTACCGCTTTATCAAAAAGATCGTAATTAGAAAGCGCTTCATTGACAGTTGCGGTGACTTGTGCATCGCAAAATCACGTCCTCTTTGTTCGGCTATACCACATTAATCTTGTGCGGTATGTTCAAGTGCATTCCATTGATACCCTATTCATCCTGGATTTCGGGCATAAACAAATGCCTTCGATAAAAAAATTCGTTCGATATGTAAGAAGCGATGTAAGATCGAGTCATAATGGTCGGGGTTAAATCCTCTATTCGAGCAACACGCACTTTAACTCGCATGCCACGAATTTGGTGGGGTTCGAACCAGCAACGCATAAACGCTCTGCTTCTGCACAGCTTCGTTCAGGACTGTGCAGAGGGTTGTGATAGGCACGGCGCACGGCCATATTTGCCTTTGGTCAGTTCTTCGTTGACCAATAAATCTACAGGTCGCTCCATAGTCGCAGCCGTATTGTATAAGCAGGCCCAGATGCAAGAATCCATTCAACTGACGATTGATTTGGCATGTAGTGAACAAGCGCCTGTGCAGATATAGATCAGTACTTTTTCCGTTAGGCTCGGGACTGGAATCCATCAGAGTTATATTTTGATATTCTTAAAAATCGGTTGAATGTTCTGTCCGGTAATCTAATGAAATCATTAGGCCTACTGTCCCCTTCTGCCGCATCCTCACGCTTAGGCTACTAGGATTAGTATAAAATGGCTCACCAATCTAAACTCTAATAGATTCAGTAAACCAGTTCTGTATAGCTGAACCTGAATTACATTTTATTTTGCCTCCAACCAAGGCGATGTTTTCTTGATAGCCTTGCCTCCAACCCAACAAACAAAGGTGAGTTGTTCTGTAATAACAAAGTAGACCTATATATATATGAATCAGCTGCGCCATCTACCGACAGAAATATTTCATACATATAGGGACAATTTCAGCCGATAGTAAGCGTTGTCAGTTGTCGTATCCATTCCAGCGTCATATTATGCCTAACACCTCGATATTGTGGCTCAGTGAAGACTTCACCGACGACTACAACGATGAAATTCGGTGAAAGTGGTGCTTTTGAAATTTGAATCTGGAAAAGTTTGCGATCATGAATCCTGGTCGTGGTGGTATTTGTGGATTCGAAAAATAAGCAAATGTTAGCTTACTGTTATTGCAATCATTGCTGGTTGGTCTTTAATTTCTCGATATTCTACAACATCGTAGTGACCATAGAGCTCTGTCCCCAACTCTTGCTCAACATCAGATTTCACCTGAAAAAATAGATTGAATAAAGAGCCTGCTGCGTATTCAAGACGGATCGAAATTCGGGCTTAGCCTTATTGATACGTGTAATAATTAGGGGCGGTGCTGATGGATCTAGGCCCTTTTTGTGCAACAAGCAAAAGAATAGTCCTAGCCTACCTCTAGATCATCCAAACCTAATGTGCAGGCCCTACCTGTTGGGCTATTTTTCTGATTTTTGGCGTCGCGTCCTTGTAAGGTCCTAAAGTGTAGTCATCAGCTACAGGCTCAGACCTTACTAAATAACTCTGGAAAACCACGGATATGCAAGCCAAAACGAAATACCTATACACCCCAGTCATTTTTTACTGTCATACCAGGCTATACTATGTCGTTCTCTCTACATGCAGTATATATAGGCCTACGCGTGCCAATTTTCATTGGCCTTAGGAGAAATAACTCTAAACAATCCGTTCATTAGAAAGTTGATGAACTATATAGAGATCCCCTTGCAAGATTTATTTCTTTGCAATTTGGCCGGGGGCTTGTGGAACATGCATTCTATGGTCTACAGAAATTATTCCTTCAAGCATGAGGCTGAATGCATCATCATTATATACCTAGGAGAACACTTCATATAAGCTATAGCCCACCTGAGCAGGCCATCAGATGATTGATTGGTAGCTTCAGGTCTAAGAAAATGGTAATACAGTATGTGAAAGCATCCGAATTTTAGCATTCGCAGATATCGCAGATATCAAATTTTGCGGGAAGATTACTATAGGATAGGTCAACGAAAGTTTGCATCTTGACGATAATATGAAATGCTCTTTTGTGCTTGAATAGCGCAGATATCACAGATATTATGCAGATATCACGCCATCTAGCGTAACAATTTCTTCACTTCTGGTCGCGTAAGGTAGCCTGACTACAACGTTCTGCATATAGGCTACTCTCCTTCGGTTCGGCGTCTTAGATATTTCATACGGGTTTAGATAATGCATATGAGAAGTGAATCGAGGAGCCATTTTCCTTCGTCAAGAGAAGAGAGGGAAGCGTCTCACCCACGATTAATGGAGGTCACATTTTTCGACTATACATCGAATATACTAAGCACCACAACATTCATGGCTACAAAATTTTATTTAATCAAAGACTTTTCGTCCACCTCTCATCAGGATTAACGGCGTCACAATTATCATATATTCAATTTTCATGCTCTGTTATTTCTCCCTTTATTTCGCCGTTAATCCTTATAAGAAATGGACAAAAAGTCTTCGATTAAATAAAATTTTGTAGCCATGAATGCTGTGCTGCTTAGTATATTCAAGTTCTGTACCAAGAAGAAACTCTTCGAAGACTACATCAAAATCGACCACTCATTAGGGGCCCCAAAATTCGTAAATCACAGGATATTTCTGTTATTTTTGTGTCGCCTGAGGGACGCACCGTAAAAATTTCTTGCGCTGTAGCTTCAATTTTAATGGCTTTTGGGCCATGCGTTTACTAACCTAAAATACCGTCAACGAATGCATGCATGCAAGATGCCTGATATCGTCAATTGTTTTGATACCCTGTGACGTCACTGGTAACGTGACCAAACTTGTGAGTGTTGATAAAGGGGCCCTGCGGCTTTGAGGCGAATGATGTATATATATTGCCGAAATCAGCACAAAATCTCTACAATATGAGCCACAGTTGTTTTAACCGATATAGATGACCTTTAAAGCTTACCTGCGGATTCTTCCAAATCCCTGACAAAGAGTGCTGCTGATAGTGGTTCCATAATTAAGCTACCAAGTCTAACCGACGCAAAAGTAGACTAAGTCAAGATGGCGGCCTCGATGACGTCATAGTGAGAAAGGTCCGTTGGCTGTCCGTTGGCTGTCTAATCTAAGGTCAGACCAACGACATATATAAACACATGAAAGGAAACTTGTGTCACGTGACTGATTTAGTGTGTTTTTTGTGAGAAAGGTCCGTTGGCTGTCAGAGAAGAGAGTCTTCGAGTCTCTCTCGGATTAGTTACGCATTAGTTCTAGCTGTTCTAGGCTGTTCTGAGGTCACGTGAGTCACACGTTTCCTACACCTATATAATCCACGCTTCCTACACCGATGCCGGTGCCTTTTTACAGAGGGTTGCCTACAGAGGATAGGTTTCTAAAATATAACAAGAACAGATAATTAGAATTCAATAAAAAATCATGTCGACTTGGCATATTCATTTCTCAAGCGGCACGAAGGTGAAATCAGTAGGGGAAACGTGGGACCTTTCGGACACGATGACCAATCGGACACTGCCTGTTTTTGGCCTCCAAGTGGTCGTCTAGTCTCGATATTCCAGTTGCGTAACAATGGTTATGTTACTTCTAGTCTGACTTAGTTAGGTGGTCGACAGAGGAGAAGTGGCGGAGTTATGGCCGAAGGAAGTTTTAAGCTGCTTAAAGTAAAAACAGTAGACAAGTTGGTGTATGAGACATTGTGTACCTTTCGATAGTGTAGGATGGTATCATTGTGGTAGTAAATATTAGGTAGCTAGACGTTCTTATAACCAGTGAGTTCAGTTGCCAGCGTCAATGCGATTTCGAGTTACTGGTCCAAACTTACAAAATGGCCATCAGGGGACCTTTCGGACAGCATCCCATGCCGACCTTTCGGTCGCTGTCCGAATGGTCGCCTTACGCCGACGTCACATTCTGTTCGCAAGTTGCAGTATATTTGAAATATATCGTAAAGAAATATGCCAACGTTCAAGAAAAACAAAGGGGTTAAAGGTCTGTTCACCTCGAATCAGCTCCAGTCGGCTCTAAAAAGCGTAAAACAGGGCATGAGCATCAGGAATGCGGCAAAACAATTCGGTGTACCTCGATCAACTTTGTACGATTATTTTAAGCGAGAAAAGTGTTTAGGTGCTCCAGTAGAAGTTAAACTTTCAATGACGACTACACAGGTAGGCATATCGACATTCATTTTAATTGAAATGTGAATACGTTTTACCTTCATTTTATGTTTCAAAGTTCTTTACTACGGAGGAAGAAGATGCACTCAAGCGATATTTAATTCAGTCTTCCAAAATGTTTTATGGTTTGACCACAATGCAGGCCAGAAAGCTGGCATACAAATTTGCTAAAATTAAAAATAAACGCATTCCGAATAGCTGGGAGGAGAATGAAGCAGCCGGTGATCATTGGCTACGAGGATTTCGTAGAAGGTCCGAAGACTTATTGACCCTTCGAAGTCCTGAATCCACGAGTATGGCGCGTGCAATGGGCTTTAATAGACCTGTAGTCAATAACTTTTTCGAGAAATTTAAGTTGGTGCTATATAGAAATGGATCTATCCCTCCCCAAAGCATCTGGAACCTTGACGAAACGGGAATAAATACGGTCGTTAAATCTGGAAAAATTACGGTGAAAAAGGTGTCAAACAAGTTGGCCGAATTTCATCTGGTGAAAGAGGTGAGACTGTGACTATGTGCTGTTGCATAAATGCAATCGGATATGCATTGCCGCCTGTTTATGTGTTTCCGAGAGTACACTTCAAAGACCATATGCTTAAAAGGTTCTCCTACTGGAAGTTGTGGCTTGGCTGGATCATCTGGGTGGATGACTATAGTTGTTTGTTTCCGGAGGCATTGCAACATTTCATACACCACGAACCTCTCTCAAAGCAACCCCGCAGTCCTTCTAATGGATAACCATATCAGTCACCTATCTATTGAAGCGATCGACATGGCCAAAGAAAATGGTCTCACTCTTCTCACCTTTCCTCCACACTGCAGTCATAGACTTCAGCCTCTTGATGTCGGAGTGTATGGCCCATTTAAACGGTATTACAGCTCTTTCTGTGATTCCAAGCTTACCTCCTACCCAGGACAACCCTTGACTATATATGACGTTGCGGAGTTATCTGCCCAGGCGTTTGCCAAAGCTTTTAACATCGAAAACATAACTTCCTCCTTCCGATCCAGCGGCATTCATCCTTTAAATCCGGATGTGTTCACGGATGACATGTTTTTGCCATCATCGGTCACTGACATTCTTTTTCAACAAGGTGAAAGGGCAGATTCTAATAAGCCAGAGACGAGTAGGATGTCACAATTTCCGACGACGGAAAGAACATCCCAGGGAGTTAGTCATGACGAGACATTGCTTACGCGAATCAGTCCTTACCCAAAGGTTGACAGAAAAAGAAAACGTAGCAACAGGAATAAACGCAAGACAGCGATTATTACAGACACACCAGAAAAAGACAGCATTGTAGCACGCCGCAATAAGAAGTTACCAGATAGATGCCCAAGCCCAGTCACATCAAGTAGCGAAAGCAACGATGATGCTGTCCCTTTAGCCTCAGATACCGACAGTGTGGATGAAGAAGAGTTAAGTGATGAGATGGCAAGCAATAGCAGTGGTGAGGGAGGTTCTTTCAGGGGTGAGTTGAAGGTCGCAGATTACGCCATAATTCGGGTGTATTTCAAAGAACAGAATCATCAAAATTTCATCGGGCAAGTCACGGATGGTCCAGACGACGAGTCTCAACGACGGTGATTTTGAGGTCAGATTCCTGGCACGGTCTCGAACCATGAGGGGTGGATTTGTCTTTCCCGATATTGATGATTTGGCATCCATTAAATTAGAGGACGTGATTGCAATACTGCCGACTCCGCAGCCGTTTGCCTCGACGAAACGTCTATGCCATATGTTGAACTTTTCCACTGACCTTCAGCGTTATGCGTTATAAACGAACTTTCGGCCGAGTCCTGCCCTAAGATGGATGGGCGTAAAACTTACGTACACGCAACCCTAAAAATAGGCTCACATTGTGTCATTTCATTTTTTTCATCCTCCAATTTCGTTTTTTTAATTCGTTTTGTAACATGTCCGAAAGGTACCACTACCCACCACTGTGATTCTAATAGAATTCTGCTAGAAAAGTTATGCTCACGTGAAACACTGATGGCGTACGGGTGAAACATGCCATTTCAAGCGAGTGGAAATTTGAAAGTTTTCAGAGAAACGTCCACTACCCCATCCGATAGGACCTCGGGGGTCGGGACCTTTCGGACGATATTTCGCAATATTAAAAAGTAAAAAAAGTCACTTCCGCGATGTGCATTTCAACGAGTTTCGTCACTGACGCGGCAACAGGGGCAGTAACCCAGTTGAGGCATGGCGCCTCAGACGTGCCACTAGTAGCCCTTTAACCGAGGCACGTCTGAGGCACGTCTGATGACCACTGTGATTCTAATAGAATTCTGCTAGAAAAGTTATGCTCACGTGAAACACTGAAGGCGTACGGGTGAAACATGCCATTTCAAGCGAGTGGAAATTTGAAAGTTTTCAAAGAAACGTCTTGCCAGAATTTAAAAAATTTCGAAATCATACACAAATGGCCATGCAACGGCCAAATCACAACCTAGGATGATTGATGAGGTCATAAATATTCTATAGAATTCAAATTCGAGTGCCGGACTCGAACACAAGCCGACATTTTTAAATATAAAAATTGTCACTTTCTTGCGCAAATGACTATACGATGGCCAAATCACGATATCTTCGGTCGTCTTTGATTGCCTTTTTCATGTATCCAGGACCAAAAGGGAAGGGTCACTGTTACCTAGGATGACAGATGACGACATAAATATTCTATAAAACTCAAACTCGAGTGCCGGACTCGTCCACAAGCCGAGATTTTTAAATTTAAAAATTGTCACTTTCTAGCGCAAATGACTAGGCCTATACGACGGCAAGGCCAAATCACGATATCTTCGGTCGTCTTTGATTGCCTTTTTCATGTATCCAGGACCAAAAGGGAAGGGTCACTGTTACCTGGGATGACAGATGACGACATAAATATTCTATAAAACTCAAACTCGAGTGCCGGACTCGTCCACAAGCCGAGATTTTTAAATTTAAAAATTGTCACTTTCTTGCGCAAATGACTAGGCCTATACGACGGCCAAATCACGATATCTTCGGTCGTATCTTCGGTCGTCTTTGATTGCCTTTTTCATGTATCCAGGACCAAAAGGAAAGGGTCACTGTTACTTGGGATGACAGATGACGACATAAATATTCTTTAAAACCCAAACTCGAGTGCCGGACTCGTCCACAAGCCGAGATTTACAAATTTAAAAATTGTCACTTTCTTGCGCAAATGACTATAGGCCTATACGACGGCCAAATCACGATATCTTCGGTCGTCTTTGATTGCCTTTTTCATGTATCCAGGACCAAAAGGGAAGGGTCACTGTTACCTGGAATGACAGATGACGACATAAATATTCTATAAAACTCAAACTCGAGTGCCGGACTCGTCCACAAGCCGAGATTTACAAATTTAAAAATTGTCACTTTCTTGCGCAAATGACTATAGGCCTATACGACGGCCAAATCACGATATCTTCGGTCGTCTTTGATTGTAATTTTCATGTATCCAGGACCAAAAGGGAAGGGTCACTGTTACCTGGGATGACAGATGACGACATAAATATTCTTTAAATTTCAAATTCGAGCGCCGACCAGTCCACGTTTGTGAGATTTTAATTTAAAAATGTCATTGGTGGCAAATGGACTGAGAGCCCATACGACGGCCACGACGGCCAAATCACGATATTTTCTGGTCGCCTGACGCCTTTTCTGGCAATCGGCACGCAGAAGGGAAGGGTTAATAAATCTAGGATGACTGATGAGGTCATAAATATTTTATAGAATTCAATTTCGAGCGCCGGACTTGAACACAAGCCGAGAATATTACATTTTGAAATTGTCAATTTTTTGCCCAAATGACCATTCGTCGGCCAAATCACGTCATCTATAGTACGATTCTGTGAAAAGCTTGCTGTCTAAACGTAACCAAAACAATTCCAATGCGAAAGGGTTAATATCTCAAATTATATTCAGAGAATATAGTGGAGCCGATGGCGTACGATCAATAGATATCGTAAATTAGATTCACCACAGATTTAACGTAGCCTACAGTCTTGGTTTATTGAGAAACAGGAATGTAAAATAACAAGCAACATTGCTCCGCAATAGCATCTTTGACATCATTGTAATTTTCGAAAGATACATTGTCCTCGTCCAATATATCTACTTCATCTTCTTCATTCATCACACATGTTAGGTAATGTCCGTTCGTCAATGTAGCCCTGTGGTAATTCTGTTGGTAAACATTAATTCGTATAGTACATTGATTGCTCTTCCGTTTCGGGATACGACCTCGTATCTGTTCCCTCGTTTACGATTCATTCATTATCTGGACGTCTAAGCGTTAACAGTGTTGTTTAGTTGGTTAAAGGCCCCTTAGTTCTATATTGAGCAATACATCTGTTGGATTATTATTACGACAATTTAACCAACTAAAGATTGCTATGTCGGACAAGTTTCTTAAACTCCAAAAGTTGGACGTGAGCCCGGACTCATCTACTGCGGACCAAAACGCCAAATAACGACTCGCAGATGATACAGTTTGTTACAATAAAATATGTTCCTTTCTGCCGCGACGCTGCAACGTGACAACACTTTCCCATTTGTTCTATTGATGTGTATAACAAGCAAACTCGGTAGGTTTGTGAAATCTCGGTGAATATTCAACAATTGCGCGCAAACGCCGCAGGATGACGATGGCCAATGAATTATTTGCAATTCGTCGCTAAGCGATCTCTCTGCAACGTTTTCATGAGCGATAACATTGACAACTGATGATTTCTGCGTATATACCCTGTTCATCGCGACAGTGGACACAGGTTGAATTGACTTTGATTTCTGTTTCACAATTTAAACATACCTTCTGTAATAATCACACTACTTGGCTTTTCCTGAAAACTTTTGAATCCACTTAGCATAGTATGCCAACATTCCCAAAGCACGCTGCAGCGCTTTCTTGTTTTGAGGGAGAGGAAATTCTTGCAATGGCATAAGTCGCTCATTGGTCAGGCTGAATTATGCCATGTCGCACATGATACCCTAAGACACTGATGTGAGATGAAGAATGGATAGTTTTGTTTTCATTGAATCATAAGTTCCTACGTTGAAACGCGTGTTCTTCCTGATTTCGCCCTCAGATTGTTACGTCGTCTTGGTAAGCGAATACATCTTTCAATTTTCCTTGTCAATTACCCTGTTGATTGTCCTTATAGTGCTTATAGTGCCAGAGTTTAAGCTATGTTTTTTCGGTCGGAGGGTACCATTGGGATCTGGTGATACGCGGATTTCAGATCATATTTAGAAAATACGGCATACTTCGCAAGTTCATTGACCATTTCGTTAATTCGGGGAAATGGATAGGTGTCTAATTCGATGTACAAATTGATTGTCTCTGAGTAGTCAACACACATTCGGGTTTTTCTGTCATTCCGAACAACCACAATTTGAGCTCGCCAGGGCGACCGACTCAACTCGATGACGTCGTCTTCAAGGAGTTTCACAATTTCACTAGCAATAAAGAGTTTGTCCGACTCACTGTACTGGCGCGATTTGACCGCGATTGGATTGTAGTTCTTCGGAAGATTCGGAAAGAGGGTTTCAGCTGGTACTACTGCTGCTGGAAGAGCACAGGTTACAAATGACGATACTATACCAACTCTTTGTCCTTTCCTCCATATTCGATTAATGACTCGGTCATGTTGCTTCTGGAAATTCTGCCCTAATATGACATCAGTGCATAGATTGTCCATGACTCCAAATGTTACGGAGGCATACTGGCGATCGCTCACAATAATGCTGGTAGTGGAGATTCCGCGTACAGTACACGATAAACTTGCCTGGTCCATTGATACTTGTTTTCTAGTCGGCAAGACCTTTTGCTATAACGATCGTGCAGCTGAGCTGCTTATTTAGTTTTCTGCACTCCCCGAATCGATTAATGCGCAGTCAGCTGTCCCCTGGATGGTGATGAGTAGTGTTGCAGAGCGCAAACTATAAGGATTTTGTGAGAGCAGCGAGCACAGCATTGGGTTCAAATTGGCGGCGAAGATTCGTTGATTAAGACAACCGATGATATCGTGATTTTGCCGTCGTATGGTCATTTGCGTAAGAAAGTGACTATTTTTAAATTTAAAAACCTCGGCTTGTGTTCGAGTCCAGCGCTCGAATTTGAATTCTATAGAATATTTATGACCTCATCAGTCATTCTAGGTTCCAGTAACCCTTCCCTTTTGGTCCTGGATACATGAAAAAGGCAATCAAAGACGACCGAAGATATCGTGATTTGGCCGTCGTGGCCGTCGTATAGGCCTAGTCATTTGCGCTAGAAAGTGATAATTTTTAAATTTGTAAATCTCGGCTTGTGGACGAGTCCGGCACTCGAGTTTGAGTTTTATAGAATATTTTTGTCGTCATCTGTCATCCCAGGTAACAGTGACCCTTCCCTTTTGGTCCTGGATACATGAAAAAGGCAATCAAAGACGACCGAAGATATCGTGATTTGGCCGTCGTATAGGCCTAGTCATTTGCGCTAGAAAGTGACAATTTTTAAATTTGTAAATCTCGGCTTGTGGACGAGTTCGGCACTCGAGTTTGAGTTTTATAGAATATTTATGTCGTCATATGTCATCCCAGGTAACAGTGACCCTTCCCTTTTGGTCCTGGATACATGAAAAAGGCAATCAAAGACGACCGAAGATATCGTGATTTGGCCGTCGTATAGGCCTTATAGTCATTTGCGCAAGAAATTGACAATTTTTAAATTTGTAAATCTCGGCTTGTGGACGAGTCCGGCACTCGAGTTTGAGTTTTATAGAATATTTATGTCGTCATCTGTCATCCCAGGTAACAGTGACTCTTCCCTTTTGGTCCTGGATACATGAAAATTACAATCAAAGACGACCGAAGATATCGTGATTTGGCCGTCGTATAGGCCTAGTAATTTGCGCAAGAAAGTGACAATTTTTAAATTTAAAAATCTCGGCTTGTGGACGAGTGCGGCACTCGAGTTTGAGTTTTATAGAATATTTATGTCGTCATCTGTCATCCCAGGTAACAGTGACCCTTCCCTTTTGGTCCTGGATACATGAAAAAGGCAATCAAAGACGACCGAATATATCATGATTAGGCCGTCGTATAGGCCTAGTCATTTGCGCTAGAAAGTGACAATTTTTAAATTTGTAAATCTCGGCTTGTGGACGAGTCCGGCACTCGAGTTTGAGTTTATAGAATATTTATGTCGTCATCTGTCATCCCAGGTAACAGTGACCCTTCCCTTTTGGTCCTGGATACATGAAAAAGGCAATCAAAGACGACCGAAGATATCGTGATTTGGCCGTCGTATAGGCCTATAGTCATTTGCGCAAGAAAGTGACAATTTTTAAATTTGTAAATCTCGGCTTGTGGACGAGTCCGGCACTCGAGTTTGAGTTTTATAGAATATTTATGTCGTCATCTGTCATCCCAGGTAACAGTGACCCTTCCCTTTTGGTCCTGGATACATGAAAAAGGCAATCAAAGACGACCGAAGATATCGTGATTTGGCCGTCGTATAGGCCTAGTCATTTGCGCAAGAAAGTGACAATTTTTAAATTTAAAAATCTCGACTTGTGTTTGAGTCCGGCGTTCGAATTCGAATTCTATAGAATATTTATGACCTCATCAGTCATGCTACTTCACAGTAATTCTTCCCTTTTGGTCCTGGATACATTTAATTTCGAATGAAAGATATCGCGATTTTGCCGTTGCTTGTTCATTTACGCACATACAGCAGCGTTACGTTGATATTGCTGCCAGAATTCATACGAAGTCTTAACTGTGGCAAGACGTTTCTCTGAAAACTTTCAAATTTCCACTCGCTTGAAATGGCATGTTTCACCCGTACGCCATCAGTGTTTCACGTGAGCATAACTTTTCTAGCAGAATTCTATTAGAATCACAGTGGTCGTCTGATGTACTTCATATGTAGAACATGGATATACTCAAGTATCATCAGTATCACAAGTATCTCAAGTATCACAAGTATCACTTCAAGTATCACAAGTATCATGGATATACTCAAGTATCACCCTTCTATGATGCCTGAGTACCCCTAGGACCAATGTAACATATCAAGTATCACCCTAGGACCCATGTAACACATCAAGTATCACCCTAGGACTCATATGGTGACTCAAGTTCACCATAGGACCTATGTGATCGTATCACCCTAGGACCCATGTAAGATATCAAGTATCACCATAGGACCCATGTAACACATCAAGTATCACCCTAGGACCCATGTAAGATATCAAGTATCACCTAGGACTCATATGGTCTCAAGTACTCCCAGACCCACACAGTATCACCCTAGGACTCATATGGTGACTCAAGTATCACCTACATAACATCAGGACATCTTGGACCATAGACTCAAGTATCACCCTAGGACCCATATATGACCTGCTCGGGGAGTGGTTTCAGAGTTGGAACCCTAACCCTCCTTTTGATATCTTGATGTGATACTTGAGTCACATATGAGTCCTATGGTGATACTTGATATCTTACATGGGTCCTAGGGTGATACTTGAATCACCATATAGGTCCTATGGTGATACTTGAGTCACTATATGAGTCCTAGGGTGATACTTGATGTGTTACATGGGTCCTAGGGTGATACTTGAGTCACCATATGAGTCCTAGGGTGATACTTGATGTGTTACATGGGTCCTAGGGTGATACTTGAGACACCATATGAGTCCTAGGGTGATACTTGATATCTTACATGGGTCCTAGGGTGATACTTGATGTGTTACATGGGTCCTATGGTGATACTTGATGTGTTACATGGGTCCTATGGTGATACTTGAGTCACCATATGGGTCCTAGGGTGATACTTGATGTGTTACATGGGTCCTAGGGTGATACTTGATATGTTACATTGGTCCTAGGGGTACTCAGGCATCATAGAAGGGTGATACTTGAGTATATCCATGATACTTGTGATACTTGAAGTGATACTTGTGATACTTGAGATACTTGTGATACTGATGATACTTGAGTATATCCATGTGGCTGTCTCCTGCTGTAAAGCTGTGTGATTGTTTGGGTGGTGTAGGATGTAGTTGCATATGCGTAGTAGCTGTTGAGCCGAGGCACGTCTTGTACAGTTGCATATATGCATAGGCAGAGTTGTCTCCTGCTGTAAAGCTGTGTGATTGTTTGGGTGGTGTAGGATGTAGTTGCATATGCGTAGTAGCTGTTGAGCCGAGGCACGTCTTGTACAGTTGCATATATGCATAGGCAGAGTTGTCTCCTGCTGTAAAGCTT